>JANHMN010000004.1:28111022-28123751 GCA_030674055.1 Rhabdomys pumilio | reverse complement strand
TCTCTGTGTGTGTGTGTGTCTGTGTGTGTGTCTCTGTGTGTGTGTGTCTGTGTGTGTGTCTGTGTGTGTGTCTGTGTCTGTGTGTGTGTCTGTGTGTGTGTGTGTGTGTGTGTGTGTCTGTGTCTGTGTCTGTGTCTGTGTCTGTGTCTGTGTCTGTGTCTGTGTCCAGGAGTAGTCTGTCACAGTGTAGTGTCCTGTACAGCTCAATGTCCTATCCAAGCTCTGCTTCTGGCAGATTGTTTGGGGCTTGGATCCACAGCCCTGGTTCAATCCCACGGTTGCATTTGAGTCATATCTGAGTCTCTGTGAAGATTACTGTTGATGCCTAGGCTCCTTTGAGGCAGCTCCATCACAGTGTCCAGATGTGTGATATTGGCTTGGCTTTCCTGAGCGATTATGGAACCTAGCTAAGGAGGGAGGCTGTGGGGAGGGAGACTGTGGGGAGAGAGGCTGTGGGGAGGGAGGCTGTGAGGAGGGAGGCTGTGGGGAGGGAAGCTATGGGGAGGAGACTGGGAGATAGGAGACTGTCAGGAGGGCATCTGGGTAGGGAAACTGTGAGAAGGAATGCAATGATTCAAAGAGAGATTTTATTTTATTTTTTTTACTTTAAATTAGTTAAAAATAATCAGCTTCGTTATGGCATTTTCATACATGCACACATACACACACATATATACATATATCGTAATTTACTCACACCTCTCCTCACAAAAGAGTAATTTAAAACTAGATTAGAACCTATCGGTAGATTGTGTGTCACTGTAGTGACACCCTGCCTTTTAAAATTACATGTATTTATTTACTTATGGCTTTGTGGATGTGTGGAGGTCAGAGGACAACTTGATTGGTTTCCTCCTTCTGCCATGTGAGTTCTGGGGCTCAGACGCAGAGCTCAGGTCTCCAGGCTTGGCAGTGTCTTTACTTGCTGAGCACACTTCACAACAAATAAGTCGTGTAGGGCTGGGAAATTGTGGAACCAGGAAGAGCAAATCTGGAGTCCAACCCCAAAATCTCGAAAGCAGTAGGAGTTGGCCACTCCCTCTCCTGCCTCAGGCCTGCATGTCCCAGCTCACATAGTCCTATGCCCCCCACTTTTGCCCACAGCAGACAAGATCACAGGTCATGTAGTCCCAGGAAGATTAAACTTCCCTTCTCCTTATAAGGTCATATCCAGCAAGCACCTGGAATTCCTCCTTATGCAAATGAGATATCCCCAGCACCCTGGCCCCACCAATGATATACACTCACCCCACAGCACCTACTCAACCCCAAAGGTTTAAAAACCCCTCATCACAATTGCTAAACAGTGTCAGGTGAAAGTTTGGTTTTGTTATATAGCCATACCCTGCACCCACACAAACACATACATTGGGTGGCAGTGTACCTTGTAGTTCACGCCTATGAAAGATGAATCTTGGTTAAATATTTGAAAGTACTGATGTGGATAGAGGGAAAGGTGAAGCCATTCTTCTGTGTATGTGTGCATGTGCACGTGTGAACATGGGCATGCATGTGTGCATGTGTGCATGTGTTCATGTATGCATGTGTGTGTGCACTTTGTGTGTGTGTGTGCGCACGCACATGCATGCATGTTTGTGTGTGAGTATAGGCATTCGTGTGTGCATGAATGTATGTGTGCATGAATGTATGTGTGCATGTATGTATGTGTGCATATATGCATGTGTGTACTTGTGTGCATGTTTGTGTGTGAGTATGTGCATGCATATAGCATGTAGTTGGATGGAGGTCAGAGGATAACCTTGGTGTCAGTCTTTACACCTTCCACCTTGTATGATGTTGCTTACTGCACTACCCTGCATAGGGCGCCAAAATGTTATAGCTCGAGCTGCCCCATGCTTGGGGGCCAAAATGTCAGGGACTGCTTTATCAATGTTGGAATCCGCACTGCCAAAAGCCTTGGGGGCTAAATTGTTAGAGCCCACACTGCCCCAAGCTGCTCCAGTCCTCTGGTTGGGGTTCAGCAAGAGAGAGAATGAGGGTGGACTCGGAGAATGGAGACCAGACAGAGTGTGATTCAATCCCGTTTATTCTTCAGTCTCTCTTCATCTCTTCAAGTCCCTAGTTCCTAGTACCAAGTCTCAGGCCCTGGGCTTTGGCACCAAGTCTCAAGTCCTAATCCTAGTTCTAAGTTGCTAGTCTCTTTCCCAGTTCCAAGTTACCTGACTCAAGTCTCAAGTCTCAAGTCTCAAGTACTCTTCCAAGTACAAGTGTCTAATAATTTCTTCTGTCTGCTTCTCACCTTTTATATGTCACACTTCTAAGCCATGCCTTTAAGTCACACCTTTAAGTCTTATCTCTAAATTATACCTTTAAGTTAAGCCGGGCGGTGGTGGCGCACGCCTTTAATCCCAGCACTTGGGAGGCAGAGGCAGGCGGATTTCTGAGTTCGAGGTCAGCCTGGTCTACAGAGTGAGTGCCAGGACAGCCAGGGATACACAGAGAAACCCTGTCTCGAAAAACAAAAAAACAAACAAACAAACAAAAAAAGTTATACCTTTAAGTCTCACACACCCAAGGGAAAATCCTAGGTATCTAAAACAAGATTTTATCAGAGTGTGCTCAGCTGTTGTAGGCTATTGTAAACAAGTCTCTTGTTAGGGTATATGGCTCAAGATGGCTGCAAGGATGATAGCTGCCTTCTGTTAGCTCCCCACAGTATGAGGCAGAGTCTCTTCCTGCTGGCTGTTGTATATGCCAGGCTAGCTAGAGTTTGCCTGTCTCTGTCTGCCATCTTGCCATAGATTTGCTGGAAGTACACAGGTTCATAACCACATCTGGCTTTATGAAGGTTCTAGAGACCATAATTCTGATCTTTAGGCTTGTGTAGCAAGTGCTTTATTCTTTGAGCCACCTCCTCAGTCTTGTCCTACCCAGAGCCCTTGGCTCTTGGCCTTCCTCAACTACTTTGCAGCTCAACACAGTCATTAGAGGGTGAGAGGGAATGGGACTTAGTGATTAGCCAGAGCTATCCTATCACATTCCCCTCTCTAGTCTGTCTGTAAGAAGCCATAGGACTAAGAACTGAACAACCCAAGGGACCGTTGAGAAACCTGAGCCTTAAGACCAGCAGCACCGGAACATCTCTGTGAGCTGGAGACACTGTAAGTGCCATCTGCTGAGCCAGGAAGTGCATTTGGATCTTGTGGTGGATCTAACGAATCACCCTAAATTTACACAATGTACATATTTATTCTCTTCCATCTACAGGTCAGAAGTTTAAACTGGGTCCAAGTTGTTGAAAATAAAAGTGTTGGCAGGGTTGAATTCATTTTGGAGTTTGTAGGGGGAGAATCTGTCACTATTTTCCAGCTTCTGGAGGGTGCCTATCTCCCTTGGCTTTCTGGTCTCTCCCTTCACCTTTAAAGTCAGCAAGATGTGTATATTCGTGGCTAATAGCACATCGCTTAATGAAGCAGCTACTGTAAACATTACTGCTGGGCAGATCATCCTTATCATATGGTAAGAGCAGAGTCCTAGAGAGAGGAATGGCTTGTGGAGGTTATGCAGACTAACAGTAGAGATGAATACAGCTCCTGAGCTGTCCGTGCCTGTCCTCTTTGACACTGAAACAGATAGTAGCCTTATTCTCAATGCACAAAATAGCATATTCTAGGCCCTTGGGGTGACAATTTTCTCAACCCTGTTGGCTAGTGTTTAGAGATTATGATATAAAAAAAGAGTCCAAGTTTGGATCCTGATAGACCTGACCTCAAATCCTCATTTTAATTGGTATTAGTTATTTCTGTGTAACAAGACACATGCATTTGGATTTTTCCAGAGAAAAAGAGCCAGTAGACTATATATCACTACATAAGGAGATTTATTGTAGAGTTAGCTCGTATGATGAAGTCCCACCATATTGCCACCAGCAAACAGGAAAACTGAGGAAACATTTTATTCCCAGTCTGAAGGTCTGAGAGACAGGGGACCACTCGCATATAACTTTGAGTCTAAAGATCCCAAACTAAACAGCCTGCTGTCTGAAGGCAGAGGGAGCCAGGCTCAGGAGGAGCAAGCAGAGCTGAGAGAGAAGAGTACTTACCCAGCACACATGAGGCCCTGGGGTTTGATCTTTAGCACTCAAAACAAAGCAAGCAAACAAAACACAAAAGACAGAATGTACCTTTCTGCATGTTTTTGTTCAACTTAATCCCTCACCATATTGAACTGAACGATGCCTTCTCACACTGAGGGAGACAGCCGTTGTTACTCCATCCACTGAGGCAGATACTGAGAACACCCTCAGAGACAACCAGAAACAGCATCTGAGAACACCTTCAGAGATGACCAGAAACAGCACCGGAGAACACACTCAGAGGCAACCAGAAACAGCATTTTACCAGATCTCTGGACATCTCTTTGCCCAGTCAAATTGACACAGAAAACTAACGATTGCTCCACTCCTAAATCTAGCAGTTTGATTAGTGGCAGCTTCAAGTTTCTCATTAGCCTACAGGTGGCTGGGAGGGTCTGTTGACAGACACTGGGCAGCTGATCTTAGTTGGATCCATTCAAATGTCTGTGTGTCTGTGTCTGTGTGTCTGTGGCTACCTAGTGAGTCATCTGAAAGTGGCCAGTCTAGGATGACCTGAGCTGGGACAAAACGCTTTCTTTGTTTTATGCTGCCTCTTAGTATTTTCACAGGGAACAGATGCCCTATAGCAATGGTTCTCAACCTGTGGGTCGCAGCCCCTTTAAGGGTCTAATGACTCTTTCACAGAGGTCACACATCAGATATCCTGCATTATGATTCATAACAGAAGAAAAATTACAGTTATGAAGTTGCAACAAAGCAATTTTATAATAATAATAATAATTTTATAATAATAAAATAATAATAAAAATAATTTTGTAATAATCTCAGCACTTGGGAGGCAGTGGTAGGCAGATTTATATGAGGCCAACCTGGTCCACAGAGTGAGTTTCAGGATAGCCAGGGCTACACAGAGAAACCCTGTCTCAAAAAATTATATTATATTATATAATACAAAATATAATATAATATAATATAATAAATATAATATAATATAATAATTTATTATTATTATTATTATTATTATTATTATTATTATTATTATTATTATTTATGGTAGGGGTCACCACAACATAAAGAACTGTATCAAAGGGTTGCAGCATTAGGAAGGCTGGGAACCACTGCCCTAAACTATCTCCCCACTCCAGCCATCCTGTTCATTATTTCCGTTGTGGAGAAGCAGTCTAAATTCTCGTAACTAGTTGGATCAGCCTCCTGACGGTTGGTAGAAGTGCATGTGCCCAGAACAAGTGCACGTCGCTTTTCTGGATCCTGTTGGCAACAGTGAGTCAAGACTGAATTCAAGAAGCATAAAAGGGTCTCTGCTTCTTTATGGGGATTTTCCAAGGTCTCTTTGCAAAGTGTGTGGATGATGAGAGGGCCAGAAATGGTTAGCTCTGTGGTTAATTACTCTGGTCCTCAGTTTCCTCGTTATTCCTAATAATGAAATGAGGATTAAAGAATTTAAAATTTGCGTAACCATAGCACCTGTCCAGTGCTTCATAATGACAGCAGTTGCATTTCTTACTATTACTGCTGTTATACACGACTACTATTAATACAATCACAATAATATTTTTATCGTCACAATTCTTACTATTGTATTTATCTGTCTTCCAATTGCTATAACTAAATACCCAACTCTGAAGAATTTATAAAGAGAAGGGCTTTATTCAGGGTTGAAAGCCCAGGCATGCCTATTGGCCCAGCATCAGTTGAGGGTCCCCTTGACTGTCGCATCAGGGTGAGCGCCTTCATGATGGGTGTGTGTGAGAGACGGAGAGATCACACTTCAAGACATGAAGCTGGAGAGGAAGTCAAGTGTCAGGGTTGTGATGGTTATTTTCAGCTGTCAGCTTGGCTATATCCGGAATGAACTACAATCCAGATCTTGAGGCTGGAAGACACAGGCTTTTGATCTGGATCTTGAAGCATATTGGCCATGAAAAGCTTAGGCCCAGGCAAGATGATACATGCCTTTAATCCCAGGAGACAGAGGCAAGCAGAGCTTTGAGTTTAGGGCCAGCCTGGGACAGAGCAAGTTCCAAGTAAAGAACAGCTTAGGTCCAGATGTGGTGGTCCACACCTTTGATCTGGGCCGCACCTACTACTGGAGGCCTCATAAGGACAATGGAAGAAGGAAGACTCACTCTTCTTTATCTGCTTGCACTTACTTGCCAGCACATCTGTTGGAGCCTACTTCTTCAGGATTCCAGCTTATACAGAAGACCAGCTGAAACACTCAGCCTTGTGGGACTGAGCAACTACTAGATTCTTGGACCTCCCATTCACAGCTGCCCATTGGTAGGCTAGTTGGACTACACAGACTGTAAGCCACCCTAATATTTTCCATAGAGACATCCCATAAATTCTGTGACTCTAGAGAACCCTGACTAATACAGAAATCATTCTTCAAAACAGTTCAGTCACTCTGTAAGACCAACATTAGTGAGTCCCAGGGCAGCTCTCCCATTGTCCCCCATTGAGCTCCACTGAGATGGAGCTTCAAGCTTTAGAGCCTTACAGGACACACTCAGACCTCACAAGAGCCACAGCACGATAGGGATGCTGTGCTGTGGTGAACTTAGTGTTGCTGGGAAAGGAATGAGACCAAAGCGCATAGATCAATCATTTCATAAGCAGACGGATGTTGTTCAAGACAAATACAAAAGCATTTAGACATGGTGTGGAATTTGAACCCAGAGCATCTGGATCTGAGTTATTAGTGCTTCATCTTGTCAGCTGTGGGAATTAGACAAATTCCTTTGCCTGTGTCTCTGCTTCTTTATCTGTAAAGTGAATCTGAGCACACATATTTCCCAAGTCTGCTCTGGGAGATGAATCCATTGATCAAGGTGAAAAGGGAGCTTTTAAGTAGGAAAGTTCTGGGCAAATATTAGTTATTCTAATCAGTACTTTCCTTTCTGTCATTTGCACTTCTGACCTCAAAAGCAGGTCTCAGGATGACGGACCTTTCAGAAGATGATGGACGTCTCTTGGCTCTCTGGTTATCTGCTAGCAGGAAGCTTACTTTAACTCTTGTGATTTTTCTAACAGTTATCGAAGCTTAAAAGTTTCATAAAAAGGGGGACAAACTCCAAATGCTCAACCCTCTGAAAGCAGAAGGAATGACTCACGGGGTCACCCACGTCCCTGGAACGGAGTGGCTTCTCTTTTATTGCTATTAAGTAGGATTTAGCTCTATTTTATTAAGGCAGTTTTTACAGTCATGTGAGAGGTTAATGCATTTCACACATATTCCATTCCTAACTCACTAAATGCTGAACCCATTAAAGACCAGCTGCTTAGGGCTGGATTTTAAGGTAGAGCCACATATGGGTGGTGTCAGATGACTGACTGAAGATATCTGAGGGTTTGATAGCTACAAAATGTGACTTGGTCCTCTGTGTGTACGTGTGTGTGTATGCATACGTGCTTGAGTGTGCCTGTATGTGTGCACATGCAGGCATGTATGCACCAGACTGACCAGAGAGCCCAGGGATTAGACTGCCTCTGCCCCCAGTACTAGAATTCTAAGTTTATTCCCGCCATGCCTGGCTTTGTTTACATGGGCTTGGGGGACTGAACCTAGGTTACATGGCAAATGGTTTACTAACTGAGCCATTTTCCCATTCTTAAAACTTGCTCTTAAATGAGAAAATAACAGAACTTCAACCTGAAAAAAAAATATTTAGGTGCCTGTTACCACTGAAGGTAGGCTAGGCAGGCTCGGCAGGCTCGGATGGAAGTCCACGTACTAATGTCTAAGTGGTTACTCATAAGAACCTTCCAGCTGTTTCCAAGCCCCACTGCCAGTAAGTCTACTTCTGCTGTTTCCACATCCTAGGACCTGAGTCAGAGTCACAGAGCCACAGTGTCAGCATCTGCCAGGAGTAATGCTTTGTTGTTGTTCTTTTGTTTTGTTTTGTTTTGTTTTGTTTTGTTTTGTTTTGTTTTACTTTTTGGGATAGGGTCTCCCCACATAGTCCTGGATGGTCTCGAACTCAGTATGTTGACCAAGCTAGCCTTGAACTCAGAGAGATATGCCTGCCTTTGCCTTTTGAGTAATGGAATTAAAGGCATGTACCACCATGCCCAGTAGTAAGTACTGTGCCTCTTCAATAGTGACAGAGTTGTCCTTGCAGACAAAAGTGATTGACATTTTGGGAAATGAGAGCGACCCTGTTCACATGTGTCTGAAGGCTGGAGGAGGGTAACAGAAGGACGAGAGAGCATTGTGTGTGTTCTAAGTGTAAGCTTGATTCTTTAGGACATAGGACTGGAGCAGGGCTGTGTCTTTGTTTAAGTTAGCATTAGTGAGATGGGGAACATTCAGCAAAGTATGCCTGTGTGCCCTTTTCATATGCATCTGATAAGTTTAAAGCCTTTGATTTAGCTGGGCGGTGGTGGTGCACGCCTTTAATCCTAGCACTTGGGAGGCAGAGGCAGGCGGATGTCTGAGTTCGAGGCCAGTCTGGTCTACAGAGTGAGTTCCAGGACAGCCAGGGCTACACAGAGAAACCCTGTCTCGAAAAAAAAACAAAACAAAACAACACAAAAGCCTTTGATTTAATTTATTATTTTGTGTGTGCATGTGTGTCTATGTCAGTGTGTGTGTGTGTGTGTGTGTGTGTGTGTGTGAATGCAGGTGCCCTTGGAGGCCAGAAGAAGGCCTTAGACTGGAGTCACTGGCAGTCGTGAGCCACCTGGTGTGGGTCCTGGGAACTGAACTTGGGTCTTTTACAAGAGCAGCCAGTGCTCTTAACCACTGAGCCATTTCTCCAGTCCTTTGATGAGTGTAAAGGAGAGATTTGTGTATGTAAATGCTGCCACAGCACAGATTGAGACCCTGCTCAGCACACCCGGAGTCCCCTGTGCCCTGTGTGTTCAAACTCTGCTCTTCACCCTGTCCTGTGACCCAGGCGAGTGCTGATTTGTCACTATGTCAATGATCTCAGTACATTGCTTTAAATTTGTGCTATTGCATATACAATAACTGCACTCAGTTTTCGTTTTTCATTTTTTAAATTAAAATATAATTACATCACTTCCCTCTCCTCTTTCCTCCCTCCAGTACCTCCCATGTAACATGTAACAACTGTCCCCCATTGAAATTATAGCTTCTTTTTCTTTCATTGTTAATGTTGGACAGTACACACATGCATATATATGCACATGTATGCACACACACATATATCCATTTAGTGTCACCGTATGTATATAATCTCCTCTTTTAAGATGTTCTCTGAGCCTTGGGTACAGGAGCTGTGTTGTAGATATATCAGCAGGGACTGAACATCTCATATCACTTGTTTTGACCTGTCTTGCTTTTCTGTAATGGTCTCTGTATATTGCAAAGAGAAGTTTCTCTGATGAAGAGTGGGAGCCACACTTATCTGCGTGTATATTTAGAATACAGCTAGTAACGATGCTGCTTTAGTAAAGTGATGGTGGTAGGGTCTCCTTTAAGTCCCATGACCTCACCAGCTTCAGGTAGTTAGCTAGGTTTCCAGTACAAGGCATGATTTCCTTCTTGTTGAGTGAGCCTTAAGTCCAATTAGAGAGCTGTTGGCTGCTGACAAGGTACGACAGGGGACTGCACCCTCAGGGTCATCATGCCAATCTGGTTGTCGATGTGGTTCATAAGCATTACAGCTGGGTAGAACTATTGGTTCTAAGAAAGTTAGTTCTCAGGGAGGAGACTGTTGGGTCAGATCCAGCTCAGGCCCTCTGGGTCTTATGTCTGATGCACTCCCTTTGCTTGTCAAGTGGTAGCCTGGTGTGTAGATTTACTGGAAGGATTTTCCCGGTGCAAAGGCATCTGGACAGGGCATCGGAAGCCAAAATCACACCATGCAACAAACCTCACACAGGAGATTTATTGGGGAGAAGAACAGAATGGTGACTGCCTTTGACCTGGAGCAGAGACCATAAATAGAGGGTTAAGTGGGAGGGAGGCCTTCTGTAGTTTTTTGGAGCACATTCAGTGAGCTAGTGGAAAGTGTATTGTTTGGCCATTCATACTGAGTCATAGAGGTGGAGATTTCCACGTCTCAGGAGTTCCAGGTCAAGCTAGGGGTACTGTGTTTTCCCCTTGGCCCTGATCCCTGTCTTGGGGTCAAGTCAGGGGCCCAGTGTTCTTTCCCCGGTCCTTTTGCTCTACATTTCCACAGTGTGTTTATTCACCTCTGGGTGCACACTGGGGTCATTTTCTAGCTAACTTATTTTGTATATTTAGTTTTGGTTTGGCCATCTTGGGCTGGCAGATGCTAAGTCGGTGCTGTCACTGAATGACAACCCAACAATTTACTTACTAGTTTTTTTTTTTTAATTGCTATGAACACTTGTTACACATATTTATGAGGATGCATTTTTATTTTTCTTGGGTAAAAGGCTCAACACTGAACCAATTGCTTTTCTAAGAAGCATTGTTTTGCACTTCTCTGAGTAGCATGATGGGGGGGCACTTCCAGGGACCCTGCATTTTTACCATTCCGGTGTATTTGTAGTGTCGTGGTTTAGCCTGTTTTTAACGAGTACAGACACTGATGTCTTGTGCTGACTGAGAACAAAATTCTTGGGGTGGAATCATGGGATCTACTTTGTGCCTTAGAGTCTTGAGCCAAGATGGCAACCGTGTTCCTGAGATGACTTCTTGTCATCATTCTAGCTGAAACAGAAGTAACGGGGCCAATTCTACATAATTTTAAAAGTTATACGTGTTTATGTGTGTAGCATACATGTGAGTGCTTGTGTGTGTGTACAGACGTACATGCACATGTGTGCTCAAATGTGTGTAGAGGCCAAAGGTTAATCTTTAGTGTATGTCTCAGTCATTCTCCACTTTATGTTTTGAGACAGAGACTCTGCCCTAGCTGAGAACCCACCATTCCAGCTAGACAGGCTCGCCGGTGAGCGCTGGGGAAATCTATCCATCGAGCCATCCACTCTGCTTCATCACCCCGATGCTTCCAGATCATTGGGGCACAGTTAAAGATAGAAGGAGGGAGGGAGGCTTAATGGTTTTCTACTAGGCACTCTCCCATTATTTCAGAGCAATGGAATGGTCAAAGGGCCACTTAGAATCAAGACTGCATTTTCTAACCACTTTGCAGATAGATGTGTTCACGGGGTTGAACGCTGGTTTCAAAAACTCAAGCAAAAATAAAACAGACATTTCTGGGGAGGAGGGTGTTTATGTTTCTTGTTGATTTTAAAAAAAGATTATTTATTTATTAAATGTATATGAGTGGTCTATTTGCATGTACACCTGCACATCAGAAGAGGGCATCAGATCCCATTACGGATGGTTGTGAGCCACCATGTGAGTGCTGGGAATTAAACCCAGGACCTCTGGAAGAATAGCTAGTGCTCTTAACTGCTGAACCATCATCTCCCCAGCCCCTGCTGTTGATTTGTTGTTGTTGTTGTTGTTATTATTATTATTATTATCATTATCATTATCATTATTATTAATTTTATGTGTATGTGTGTTTTACCTGCATGGTATATATGTGCATCATATGGCTGCAGTGCCCATGGAGGCTCCAAGAGGGCATTGGATCTCTTGGAGCTGGAGGTTTAGATGGTTCTTAGCCACTCTGTGGATGCTCAGAATCAAGTCTGGGTACTCTGCAAGATTGTTCTTAGTTACTGAGCCCTGCTGTGTGTCTTTTGAGAACAGCTTGCTCTGTGGCCTTGCCTGGCCTTAACCTTGAGATCCTCCCACCTCAGTCTCCCCAGTACTGGGGTGACTAACATGTACCATCAAGCTCAGGTCCCAGAAAGTGTTTTTAAAGGGAGAGTAAGTGATTGTTCCCCACTCTCTGACTGTGGTCTGGAGTATGGACTTAATGGGTGGGACTCCCATATGGACTTAATGGGAGAAACTCCTTTGGTACTATGAGACAGAGATCATGTGCTGAAGACAGTGGACCAAGAAGACCGACCGTGTGAGTCAGAGTCCCTGTGAACATTCATCAACCTTCTTTACTCCATCTGGAGTTCCTCTGGCTGGAAGAAAAATAAACTTACATATGTCCTGTTTATAAGGCACTGTTTCATTAGGTTGCTGTCACTTTAAGCCAACGCTAATTCTTACTTTAATCCCTAACTGCTCACTCTCTCTTCTGTTAAGTCACATGGTGACTTAAGAGTCACTGATGGGCACTGTCCAAAGTAAATCAACTAGAAATGTGGCGGGCAAATTTGAAAGATCAGCTTGGGAAGGGAGAGATTTGCATCTACCACAAACTATACCCACTGGAAGGTATATTTCCAGGAAGTACAGAGGGAGTTTCAAAAGCCCTCTCGGTGAGATTTGAGATGCTGTTAGGATGATTCAAAAGAATCAATCAGAGAACAGCAAAGAGTCATTTGAAAGGCAAAGTCCTGATTTCCAAATTAAAGCCTGCGTAAAGAATGCACATGACAGTGGGGCACTTTGGAAAACCAACCTGATTAATTAGATAACTAGCTCTAGAAGTTCTGAAACCCAAAGAGAATTCCACAGAGAAAGAAGGAACTGAATTATGGAGGGGAAATAAAAAAGAACGTTTAAAGCAAATGGAGAAACACAACAAAAACAGGCGTGGAGGGCCAGGTGCATGGGACCTGCAAAGAGAGGACTCTTCAGAGCTGAAACTATAACAGAACAAACTATAATAAAACAAATG
>JANHMN010000004.1:28106022-28108522 GCA_030674055.1 Rhabdomys pumilio | reverse complement strand
CCCTTAGCCACTCCCCATTCCTTACTTCCTCTTTCCTACCCATCCCTAGTTTCAGTTTCTTCAAGTTTCCAGTTGACCTGCCCTTCCTTCCGCCTTCCCTTCTTGCTTCTTGCAACAGATATTAAGCGATGACTCGGAACTGCCAGACGTCAGGGGTACAGAGAGGAAAGGGTGGGTCATGGTCCCCTGCTGCGGGAGGGGCATAAGCGTTGAGGGTGTCAGAGAAGCTTGTTGGAAGTTAGGAGACTGCCCCAGGGCCCTAGGAGCAGGAAGGAGGAAGTATTGCTGAAATCAGCAAGCCTCAGGGGCAGGCAGGTTTGGAGCAGGAGGTCAGAGAGGCAAGCGGGAGATGTGACACCTGAGATGGCTTTGACAGATGAGTTCACCTGTGGATACAAGAAAAGAGTCTTCCAGGAATAGAGACAGTGCGTGCCAAAGGCTCGGACCCAGGAAGAGTCCAAGAGTTCCATGTTCCTGGACTTGGAAGGGGTGCATTTGTTGGGAAGGAGTTAGCCCCAGGGAGTGGCAGCAAGGGCTTACTGCTCAGTCAAACCAGAAGGAGGCAGAAATCCTACACTCCCAGGAAAATATCTTGCAAGGAGTTCAAGTGCCCTGATCAAGAGGAATCTGGGGACAAGCCACACTCCAACTGCCCAGCCGGAAGGAGATATGAACCTACAAGGAGGCTGACTCATGCTAACTCGCTTGAAGCCCTGCCCTATGTCGATCTTTCTGGTTGCTGGTTCAGGAAGGGCACATAGGGAGTTGTAGAAAAGGCCAGACCCTAGGAGGTATCATGGCAGCCTAGAGCCCCCGGGACTGTCAGCTTATCGTTCACCTTTACGGGTGAAACATGGACAAACTTCCTGGAGGTTGGAGCTGGGCCCCTTTCTAAACTTAAATGTGTGCTAGGAGTGTGGACGGGGCGGGAGAAGGGGGAGGAGGGAGAGGGGGAAAGGGGAGAGACAGAGATTGATGAAGGAAAGAAGGCTGTGGTCAAGCAGGACTAGAAACCCTTCTTCCACCTTGACAGCAGCTATTAAACAGAACCTACTCCAGAAAACCACAGGATGGTGGGTGCCCCCTAAATAGCCTGTAGTGCTGATGGGGTGGGTGGGGCTTCTGGAACACTCCATTTCAGCATGCCCTTTCCCCAGCTTAGTCCCCCATTCCCATTCTTGTGAGTGACACACACACACTTTCTCAACAAATTGTCTCTATTTTTATGTCTATTTTATGACACCTTCTTGTGTGTCCCTGGTGCCATTCTTTTTATTTCCGGGTAGAAGCTTCAGCTGATACCTCTGATCTGTGCCTATAGCAGAAGCACTTGCAAGTCTGCACAGGCAGCACTGCAGGGAAGGTTTTCCTCAGGACCCTCTTTGGGCCGTGGCAGTTTCCATTCAAGTTAAATGGTTAAGAGGTGCCATGACATAGCCCCTGACTGGGGCTAACCTGCTGCACAAACCTCTGTGGGGGGTCTCCAGAACAAAGCTGTGCACAGGTATCTAAGGAGCTACAAAGGGCTTCCATCAGGCACAGCTGGGACTAGGCTCCCCACTCCAAATATGGGGAACCCATGGTCCTCCTGCATGCCTGCACTGCTTTCCTATGTTCCTGTCAGGAACTCTCCCCTCCTGGAGTCACAGGAGGGACAGTCTCTTAATGTTGCCTACTGCTCCTGCCTTGCCACCCCACGTGGCCAGAATTTCTGCTTTGTCTCTCAGGTAGGAGCAGAGCCAGGGCCACTGGACTCATCTGGCTGAAGCTGTTCTGGATCTTGGCACTGTTACTGGTATCCCTCAGAGCAGTAATTACTGCCACTTAGTCTGGGTTAGTGATCTGGAGCAAGGAGCAGGCCAGCCTGCGGTCTCCCGCTGCCAGCAGACCAACCACGGGCAGAGCTATGGCAGTTCATAATAGCAACAATGATGGTAATAGCTGTCATTTATTGGACACTTACTGTGGGCCAGGCCCTGCTAGGTGTTTTACATGGGAATAGAGCCTCTATCCAGCTCCCCCTCCTCCCCAGTTTCTTCTCATCCTCTTTTGCTTTTGTTTTAAAGCAGAGAAAATAAAGGTTGTTCTGGGCAGATCAAAGTGGCTCAAAGGCATGCTTTGCACTTGAGCACCAGGGTCAGGAAGACAAGGCCAAGGGTGGGCAGAATTTTTGGCGGGAACCAAACCCAGGAAATTACCTGCTGTTCTGGAAAACCTAGTCAGTTAAAGTACAAGGTTAAGAAAGGACGTTCACAGTCTCATGCCCCAGGAACAGGAAGAATGTCTGGTATTTCCCGGAAGCCAGTTATGATAGCGGGATAGCCTTAGGCAATGAGCCTTGCCTAACTGTCTTGTTTTGTTATGCCTTTAAAACCTGCCGCCTGAAATTAAAATTTGAGAGCTTAACCAAAACCCTCGACTTGCTCTCTTTCTTCATGTCTCTTGTCCCTTCATTCACACACACACACACACACACACACACACACACACACACACACAC
>JANHMN010000004.1:28089569-28106012 GCA_030674055.1 Rhabdomys pumilio | reverse complement strand
CCTAGGTCCTCACTGAATCCCCCACAGGCCAGGGCAAACTTTGCCATTCTTGGGAGTTCAGCTGCTTTGCAGAGGGACCTCTCTTTGATAAATTAATTTTCTTTCAAGTCCAAACTTAGCTAGCTATCTTATACAGCTCAGAACTGCCTGCCTAGGGATGGTACCACCCATAGTGGACTGGGGCCTCCTTCATCAATTAATAATCAAGACAAACCTCCCACAGACACACCCATAGACTAGTCTGATCTAGGCAATTTCTCAATCCAAGGCTTTCCTCTCAAATCTAGGCTGTGTCAAATTGACAGTTAAAGCTGACTACAGCACAAAACTGTGAGTTACCAGACAGAATATCTGAGAACCACACATATCCATGCTATTCTGGTGTTTGGTGTGTCGTGGGGTTTGAGAGTCTGAGGGATGCTGGAGAAATTGATTAACTATAAAAATGTACCATGGAGGTCTGTTAAGACAAAACCCAACTGGTATTGACCTGAATCAACAGGATGGTGGCCACAGGTGACCTGGGGAGAGTGATCCTATGAAGTCAGAGATGGTGGTGGTCAGAAGCCATATTAGAGTAGGTTCAAGGATCACTTAACTGAGTTTTGAGGGGTAAAGGTAACAAGGCAGGAAATTCTTTGAAAGAGTTTTGCTATAACTTAGACAACTCAGACAATAACTAAAAGTTAGGAAGGGGCTTATGGACTACAGTAAAGAGAATCTTTTTAAGTGGGAGGTGAGCATGTTCATGGCAAGAGCCAAGTGAGAGATGCTCAAAGTGGAGCCAGAGAAAGAAAATTAGGCAGAGGCTAGCATCTTAGTTATAATGATTGGTATTATCAACTTGCTAGAATTTATAATCACCAGGGAGACAGAGCTCAGGACATGGTTGAAAGGGATTATCTTGCCTTTATTAACTGAGATGAAAAGACCTGTCCACTGTGGGCGGCATCAATCCCTGGCTGTATAGGTAGACAAAGGACACTGAGAAACACATGCGTCCAACTTTCAGTTTCTGATTGTGGATGTGGTTTGACCAGGTGCTTCAAGCCCCGGTTGCCTTGATTTCTCTCCCATGATGGTCTGTACCCTTAACTGTGATCCTGAATAAGAGAGCCTTTCTCCCTTAAGCTGCTGTTGTAAGAATGCTTCTTTACAAAGATTTTACTATTAGTGTGCACGTGTATGGTTGTGGGCAGGAATGTGTGCCTGCAAGTGTCTGAGAAGGCCGAAGAAGATGTCAGATATGCCTGGAGCTGTAGTTACATGTGGCTGTGAGCTGCCAGCATGAGGACAGGCAACCACACTCCAGCCCTCTGCAAGATCAACAAGTACTCTTAGTCAGTGAGTCATCTCTCTAACCCTCTGTCAGAATTATTTGTTAATCAAAGCAGCAGAAAAACAGACTGGGACAGTGTCTAGTTCCAGACTTCTTAACTTACCAGTTGGACCTAAAGCCTTCTGATTCCTTATGGCTCCATTTCCTATGCAGAGGCTTGGTGAGTGCTGAGGTCATTGCCTCTGAATTTGGTCCTAAGCTAGGGACCACTCTGTGAACCAGCTCCTGCCTCCTCTTGATTCTGATGCCTGTGGTGGAATTTTGTGACTTCTGCTGCCCCTGCTCCGTAATCCTGCCACCTCCAAAGTCCTCCATTAATGTTTGCCAAGTGGTGAATGAATGGATGGATCCCGAGGACAGGGTTACTGCAAAGCACTCAAACATTTATCTTGAATCTCGGAAATGTAAGAAAAATTGGCCCATCTGTTTCTATATTATATCAGGATAGCAAAAAGCCACAGAACTTAACTGCAGGGTGCTCAATCATGTGTGACAATCCGGGAGAGAAGCAGGATGTGCGTGCGTGCCTGTGTGTGTGTGTGTGTGTGTGTGTGTGTGTGTGTGTGTGTGTGTGAACAAGAGTTGCAAGCACGATATATGTGTATAAGACATATGTGGCCAAGTATGTTGCTGGATGAGTATGCCCTTGTTTTGTGACCATATCTAAGTGAGCTGGTATTTCCAGGAGTGTGTGCATTTATACATATCCATGTGCTCTTGCATTCAGGGAAGCAGGAACTTTGCTTGCCACCATCTACCTATACCCATACGGTATGAACCCCGTGAGAAGTCTCCCTCTTTCTTTTTAAAATCAAATTCCTGCTGTCCATATAAATTTTAAAACTGTCCCTCCTCACTCATTCAGACTAATCTGAGCTGAGTAGATATGAATTCATCAAAACTCCAGAAGTATTTAAGAAGGTAGCCACCATTTCCAGTCCTGGCTGGCTTGTGGTGCTTGCAGTCTTACCTCCTACCCTGAGAGGACATTGCTTCCTCTACATGCATCTTCCTACTGAGGTCTTTACAGCAATAGAGAGAGCCTTGTTTAGGACATGGCACTGACCATAAGCAGAATATCTTAAAACGTGGCTCCTGTGACAGAACTATGAATTTCATTTCATCTTAATAAATTAAAAGTAAAACTTAGCGCTGCAGAGATGGTTCAGTCAGTTGAAATGCCTGCCCCCAAAGCCCAGGGACCTGAGTTTGAATCCTCAGGAGCCATGTAAGAAGCCAGGAGTGATGGTGCATATCTGTGATCATAGCGCTGGGAAGGCAGGCTCAGGTGGTTCCACGGGGATCTCCAGCCAGCTAGGCTAGCTAAATCAATCAGTTCCAAGCTCAGTGGGAGATCCCATCTCAAATAAATAAATAAATAAATAAATAAGTTGAAGAGTGATGAAGAAATCACTTGATATAGATTTTTTTCCACTCCACAGGCACATGCATGTGCACACATGCATACATGTACATGCATACGTGTGTGCACACACACGCACATAAATCTATACAGAGCCAGTTGCTATGATATTGAGCTGTTTTCATCTGGAGCCTGCATTCCCTGCCTTTCCCTCCTGCATCCTCAAATCCCAGCCTGGTGCCTGACACTGAGAGGCTGTGAGCCGAACACCAGCTCTCGGAAGGCAAGCAGCCAGGGTGGGTCTTCAGGGACTCACGCTAATGAATAGAATAATAGAGATTGATACAATAAGTGAAAAAATAAATATTGTCTGTAGATAAATGAGTGCTTCTGAAATGTTGGAGAAATATCTTCCCTAAAGAGTTACATAATGTCTTTATAGAGGAGTTTATCTTAAGAGTTTATTAAAATTGCCTCTCTTCCTCTCCCTCTGCCTCTCCCCCCCCTCTGTCTCCCTGCATTAGAAGGGGGCTTAGCATTTCCCGATTCATTACTGAGGCTCACCATTCTCCTCACCAGTGGATCCCCACTGGAGTTGAACCATCTAGGATCTGTGCTCCCTTTTGCTCTGCCTGTGTCTTACCCTAAGTGAGTGGCTTTTCATGAACTGCCTCTGAGAACAGCTGGAGCCTCGGTGAGGTGACCCCCATAGCGCCTACTCACGGGGTTGTGGGGACAACACAGACACCAGTTTCTCTGAAGCGTCTCCAGCATCCAGTAAGCGCTAGCAAGCTATTAATCATTGATAATAACATTAGTATTTAAATAATCATTTCCTCTGGTTAGAATCTGATGGCTGGCCAGTCAGTCGAGAGGAAATTTTTTTTTTTTTTAAAAAAAGCTATTATCGATGACTTCGTTTTTTTTTTTTTCACTTTTAATAAGAAATTGTAAAATCAAGACACATGGTGCTTTATACATACCTCACACCTGAAAAGGTTTATGAGCTGATGATTTCTGTATTTTGCTTTCAAACCACAGGCTCCTTTATTTAATGGAAGACCAGCATGTAAAGTGGAAAGAAATGGGGATGCTCGGCCTGAGGGAGGTACAGCTCAATGGTCCTCTCCGCCATGCTGCTCTCCGGCTCCGCGTCACCTACATCCTCTTCAATTCCTCTCCCTAGGGGAACAGGTGACATGTGCCATTCATTCCTTAATCACCTAATCGCTTGCCGTGCTGTCTCCTTCCCCGTCTAGAGTCTTCTTTCACTGTCTCTTAACTTCTCATATCCTGAGTTCTAGCTGGGGAGTCACTGGAGAAGCTTCTCTATGTGTGTCTCCCGCTCCCTCTCCCAGAGCATCTGAACACCAAGAACACGGCTAGGCACTGCTTTTCTTTTTGCAGTTGACTGCAAGTCCAGGCATATAGTAGAAACTCAATAAATATTTGCAGAAGGAGTGATTTCCATAGGAAAGAGGGAAAGGTGTGGAGTCAGGAGGCGTGGCCAAAGACGCTGGACATCTCCACTGAACCCTCTGAGCTTCATTCCCTCATCCATAAGTAGGACTTCTCCCTGTTCTACATTGGTGTGAGGCGTGAATGAAGCCAGATTAACTACGATGTTCTTGATAGAGTCTGAGGGATGTGTGGTGACTGTTGTCATAATCGGGTGTGTGGCTGGCCCAGTGAGCCTCTGGACTCCCTTCTGGGGCTAAGCAATGGGGATGGCTTCATTTGTAGAAAATATTTGCTAATTATTGTCTGGCTTGAATAATTACCTGGAGATCCTGGAAACAGCCCTTACCACGGATCAAACTGTCACATCTGCCGCCGACCTTTAAGTAATCGGAGTGGGGGTAATTACAAAGGGCTGGTGTCTCTCTAAATATAGCTGTTCCCCGGCTAAAAGGTCAACTCAAGGGAGCACAGTTTGATAATTGCAAGCAATTTGATAATGAATTGGGGCAAACACTCCCAGGGGTGCAGTCAGAGCTTTCCTGTTAAAAAAGACCAGGATGTGGGCAACCCAATGGGGAGGTCTTGGATTTCTGAGTCCTACTGGAGAACATCAAAGTTCTAAGAATAAAGTGGTAACCACCCCGGCAAGATGCTAAGCTTTGTAGATGGTTTGTGGGAGTGCATCCATCACCCCAGGGTCATGGGCTGGAACCCTGGTCTTCAGAGTGTCTGTGTGGAGAGGGGTGGAATCTGTAAGAGATGAGACCTCAAGGTAATTAAGTCACTGGGCACATTGCCTCAGAAGGGATTAATGCTGGTCTCATGGAGTTAGTTCCTGTGAAAATGGGTTGATAAGAGCAAAGACTCCTCATGTGTGTGGCCTTTTCTGCATGTGTCTGCTTCCCTTCTCTCTCTCTCTCTCTCTCTCTCTCTCTCTCTCTCTCTCTCTCTCTGGTTTTTTTGTTTGTTTGTTTGTTTGTTTTTGTTTTGTTTTGTTTTTCGAGACAAGGTTTCTCTGTGTATCCCGGGCTGTCCTGGAACTCACTTTATAGACCAGACTGGTCTCAGACTCAGAAATCCACCTGCCTCTGCCTCTCAAGTGCTGGGATTAAAAGCGTGCGCCACCACTGCCCAGTTCTGCTTCCCTTCTCACTTCCTTCATGTTGTGCCACCACCAAAGGGGTCCTCACTGGAGGTCAAACAGATGAGGCTGTTCAACCTTGGATATGCAGTATCTAAAATATTAGCTAAATAAGCCCCTTTTTGCTATAAAGTAACTAGACAACAGAAAATAGATTAATTCTGATGGTAATTGTGGTGGTACTTATGTCGGGATGTGTGTGTGTGTGTGTGTGTGTGTGTGTGTGTGTGTTGTTGGAGGCTGTATCACTAGGTTCTCAGAATCCTAGGTTATGAGATTCTTCTCTGGTCCAGGATTTGTTTCCAAGCTGCAAGCCTCAGGTCCACAGAGGAAATTTCTATCCTTTGGCAAAGACCACTGAACAAAAACCCCAGCAGATGAAGCTCAAAGGAAAACCTGGGTGTGAATCTTGGTCCTGTCAGGATTCATTCTTTGTGGGATGCTTCCTTCATTGGGCTCAGTTTCCTTATCTTATTGGTTTCCTCATGGAAACTGCGGTGCTTATAAATTACTGTTCATAAGCTCATAGGTAGAGCCAGTCAGGGAATATACCTGATCACTTGGCAAACCTCAGAGTCAGTAAAGTCTTCAGATGGAGATGCTCAAGACAAACCATCCTTCCCCTCTGCTTAGCTCCATTCTAAGCACTGCTGGGGTGAGGCCTTGACATTTCTTGCAGCCCCTCTTTCTCTGTCCCCAACCAGCATTCACGCTGAGAACTTTTGGAGGGAGATGACCTGAAATGAAAAGAGAGTAGAGAGATTAAATTTGAGAAGAGTGAGTGGGGGCTGGGAGATGGCAAAGTGGTTAAGTGCTTGTCAATTCTTGCATAGGACCCGAGTTCAGTTCCCAGCACCCACACTGGGCACCTCCGGCTTCTGAAGTCACCTGCATGTACACAAACCCTCAAAGACACCCATGCAATTGTTTATGATCTAAAATGAAATAAAATCTTAAAAAAATAAGGGTTATTGCCAAGCAAAGACTTGGGAGTCAACTCTCTCTTTCTTTTACCAGATTTATTGTTCCACTTTCTCTCATAGTCTACGTCATACACAGTCTATAGCTTCTGTCCAAAAAAAAAATTCCCCCACTATGCCTGGAGTTTCCAAATCCTATCACTTATAATACTTAGAAAAAGCCTTTTCCCTTCTGGCTTAGCAGGATGTTCAATAGAGAGGAATGGCAATAATCTACCTGCCAGCAGGTGTCGCCACTGAGCACTCAATGAGTTCAGGCACTCAGCAGCTCAGGATTGCAACTGCCTGGTTTCCCATTAGGAACAGGTCCAACTGTGGACAAAGCAGCCTCCTTGGGGCAAGGACTAAACACAAAGACTGTATGGCGTGCTGTCAGGCAGTGATGAACACTATGAAGAAAGGATGGAAGCTGAGTGAAGGGCCAGGGCTCTTTTAGTCAGGATGGTTGAGGAAGGTCTGGGAGGGGTATGTGAAATATCTTAAGGCCACAGGGAATAATGCGTAAGGCACATTACCTGAAATTATTGGCTTTCTTTTTATCACAGAACTGAGTTTTTGCTTCTGAACCCGTATCCCATAGAGCTTGAGGGCTAGACATCAATTTCGTTCTTTAGGGAGCTCTACCCACAGGGAATAGTTGTGATTCTGGATCGCTAGGCAGACCCAAGCACCAGGAGAAAGATGGAGCAGTTTACCCTCCCTCCGCTCGCCAGCATCCAGAACACCTCTGCTGGGGTTTTCCACACGCTTGCTGCCTTTCTCTTATTTCTGGATCATACAGGACATGGGGACACTTCATGGCTTGTTCTTGGTTCCATTTGCTTGGGCATCTTGGTTCAGAGGGGCTGATAAAAATAAGTTGGCTCTGCTGTCTTGTGCCTCTCTGTTTTCTTTTCCTTAGCAAGGTGGAGGCAGGGTTTCTCTGCCAAGCTCCAGGGAGTGGGCTAAGAGATCTGTCAGCCAAGACCCTTGTCAAGACCAGAGAACACGGCTTCCCTAAAGGCTTAGGCCTCTTGCAACACAGAAACAGGGAAATCTGCTGGCTATTTCTAGTTTTGCCTGGCCCAAGCAAGCCCCTGAAGACCATAAACAAAATACTGGCTGGCACGTAGGAGGGTGAGTGGTGAGGAGGGAAACCTGGGTGGAAAACCTACTTGGATACATCACCCCTCTTACTGCTCAGCACACGTCCAACCGCACACCCCGACTTCTTCACTTCTCCCAAGTACACGGAGAGCCCATTGGACACAGGGGGTACCCGATGCCTATGGATTTGTACCTACCCACATGTTCAAGCCCACGCTGGCCTCCTCCAGGGAGAGTGTGGTTTCTCCCTCTGTCTGTAGAGAGTAATTAAGTAGCTAGTTTTTCTTTTCGCCCTAAATGAACAGCAAAGGCTGCCAGGCAAGAGGCAAGAGGCAACAGGAAGCGTTCCGTTAGCTCCCAGCTGGCTCGGAAACTCTTGTCTAAAAATACAGAGAAGAAGGAGTGTGAAAGGGTGTGTAGGAGGGTTGTCCCCACAGTCAGGACAACTGGGGCCATCATGGAATACGTGCCCAAAATCTCTGTGCCCAGTGCTTCTTTTAATACAAATTCTCTCCCACCCGGACGTTCCTAGCAAACTTTTCACGAATATGAGCAAGCTTTTCCCCAAGCCCTTAAAATGAAAAAACAAAAACAAAAACAAAAACAAAAACAAAGGAAGCTGCGTGATGGGGGCGGGGCATCCGGAAGCTGCGCTATGGGGGCGGGGTATCAGACTATGATGTAGGGAGTGCCAGGCAAGCTGGACCAATTAGCTGTCTTCCCAGTCTTGGCTCTCTGTGGTAGTCTCTGACAGTTTGGCTGGGGCGTGAGGGGTTCCTGTGGGGCCTGGTGTGTCTGACATGCAATTAGGGCTCATTCACCAGCTGACCGGTCAGCCTTCTCCTGTCCCGCTGCTTGGTAGTCAGTGATAGCTCCAAGTGTAGATGGTGTTAATTGGACACCAAAGCCCAGACAGCTTCCCATTTGCCTGGTCTGGCCTTGCCCAGGGTCCAGCTTTCTTTCCTGCCCCTAGCTCTAATCCTAACTTGTTTTCTCTGGCACAGTTCTATTCCTCTAAAGTAGCAATGCTTAAAAAGCCCAGGACAGAGCAGAGGCAAGGTCGTGGTCAGGGGTTAAGGAGTTGGGACTGGATAATGGAGAGGGGAGAAGCCAAGAGATCATGAGGTCACCCAGTTGGTCACAGCACTGAAGTGGGAAGTGAAGGCCCTTCTTTGCCTGACCCTGGTCTCTTTAAGATGAGGCAAAGTCCTTGGAGAGAGAACTTGTTACTCTGATCCTCAAACCCTGATGTACAAATTGTTCTGTTTTCTCCTAGGATGGTTGTGTTAGCGATTTCAGGGAGGTCACAGGGTCACGATGAGTTAATTCACGTGTCCTCTGGAGGAAAGCATGTCCCTTTTCCCCAGACAGACAGCACTGGAAATGTCTGCACATTGACATCCCTGATGTCCAGCCTCAGCATGGAGCCCCTCTATCTTGTCTCATGTGTACAAGGCTACCCTGAATAATACTGGAATTACAGGGTATTCCAAAGAACAAATTTGTTCCTGCAAATCTGGCCTTCCACTTCCTCTCTGGATTGGTGTCACCTATGTAGGTTCTTTTCTTGTGACTCTAGAGTTCCTGCCACTCTCAAGGGTGCCTTCTAGTTCTCTGCCCTACTGGGGTAAACTAGATGAGATAACTCGCCTTGGCCATGGAATGTGGGAAGTAGTGACTGAGCCCCAGTTTGGGATTGAGATTCAAAGATGCTACTCCACTCTCTCAACTTATCTCTGTTACACCCAGTGTAGTGCTTTGAGTATGTTTTGCCCCTGGGAAGTGGCACTGTTAGGAGTTGTGACCTTATCAGAGGGGTGTGGCCTTATTGGAGGACCTGTGTTACTGTGTAGGCAGGATTTGAGGTCTCCTAGTGCACAGGCTCTAACCAATTCTGATGAGAGCCTCCTCCTGGCTGCCTGCAGAAGAAAGTAGAAGAAAATGTCCTTCTGCCTGCCTTTGGATCAAGATGTAGAACTCTCAGCTCTTCTCCAGCACCTCCAGCACCATGTCTATCTGGACACTGCCATGCTTCTTGCCATGATGATAATGGACTGGACCTCTGAAACTATACACCAGCAGCCCCAACTAAATGCTATCCTTTTAATAGTCGCCTTGGTCATGGTGTCTCTTCACAGCAATGAGACCCTAACTAAGACACTCAGAATTGGCTATAGATGGTGCATGTTCCTGGCAGCCATGTGCTTTTAGTCAGAAACCCAAAATGAGCCAGGGAGGAAACCTGAGACAAGGGTCAAGCGTGGGCCACCATGGCCCATGTGAATGCGTTCCATATCATCCAAACCTAGATAGACCCATGAATGGAGGAGTTTGAGAAGGAGTGTGTGTTGTGGAGACAGAGACAGAAAGGAAAGAAAAGGAGAAGGAAGAGGAAAAGGAAGAAGAAGAGGAGAAGGAGGAGGAAGAAGAGAAAGAGGAGGAGAGTATTCTAGTAACTCTAGGAAAGGGATGTGGATGAGCACCCTTGGGTGTCCTGAAGCCAAACTCAATAGAGAAACCATCACTCCGTCATAGCAACTACAGCACGAGGCGGGGCGCCATCTCACAGAAGGCCAGATACTGGCTGCTCTTCTTAGATCAACCCGACCTCCAGAGGAGCCACAGAACTCCAGAATGAGGCTGGAGAAATGAGCCAGAACTGTTTTCAGAACCATTCCCTGGGGGAAGGGTACAGTGCAGAGAGTGGACATAGCTATTTCTGGGGTAACATGCAGTGAAGTCTGTTAAGAGGGAGCCAGGCAGGCGGATGCCAAGGACATCCAGGCTGGTTTTGGAATAGTTAAGACCTGTGCTGATTTGGAAGCCTGGGCAGCAACTATATACACACTGCTGAGATACAGGGAAGACTCTGGAATGAAGGAAGAGTTTTCTAATCAGTTTAAGCGTGTGCGAGCGACAGATGACTCCTCCCCAGGAGTCCTCGGTGCAGGGAGAATGGCTGTAATTGCAGGCACTTGGCAGGGAAATCAGGCGCCTGCCTCTAGTCCCTTAGGCTGCCTTCCCTGGGGACCCTAGTTCAGAGACCCTCCTACAGAGAGTTGGCTTTCTGAGCGGAGACCAGCTGACCCTGTGCGGAAGTTGACCACAGACTGTTTGCATATAGCTTGGATTTTGGTTGGAGGTTTCCTAATTGGCTGGTTTGTCATTTAAAATATTATGTGCAGGGATTAGAATGCATGTGGAATTTTGATTTCAGCTGTTTGTGTGAGTGTATGAGTGTGTGTGTGTGTGTGTGTGTGTGTGTGTGTGTGTGTGTACGCACATGCTCGGGGACAAAAGTCTTGTTCCTGGGATATCTGCAAGATGTGTCAGACATGGCAATCTCTCCCACATTCTAGGAGTGCTGGTGACAGATCCATGGCACCTGGGTAGTCCTAGCTCAGCCACCAGTGTCAAAGGGACGTGGGACAAATGTAATCAGTGGATGGAGTGTCAGTTTTATTCTCTCTGAAATGGGGACAATAAGCACCAGTCTTGAAGACATGTGTGAGGAATTAGTAGCATAATGTAGGTAGCAGCTTAGTCCCAAACCTGGCACATAAAATCCAGTAGGAACTACTAACATGACTTTTATATGTATATAAACATGTGTGTCAAGGCTAAAGGACAACCTCAGGTCTTGTTCCTCCTGAACCACCTAAATTAAAAAAAAAATTTTTTTTTTTTGAACCTGGTCTCTCAGTAGCTGAGAACTCACCAAGTAGACTACACCGGCCACCCCCATGAAACCCAGGGATCCCACTTTCTCTGCCTCTGGAGTTCTGGGATTCCAAGTGTGTAGCACATTCCTGGCATTTCCCACATGAGTTCTGGGGAATCCAACTCAGATTCTTCTGCTAGCTCCCAGCCCCTTAATATTATTTTAATAAGTGCACAGTACTGTGTGCCTCTGTCGGCTGTTGCTATTGTAACATTAAACACATACCTGATTGTCTGCGTGCCATCCCCCAAATCCTTTGTTAATCTCTATGCCTTCAAGACTGTTTTTTGTTTGTTTGTTTTGTTTTTGTTTTGAGGAGACAGAATCTTGCTATGCATTACAGCTGGCTTTGAACTCAATCCCCCTGCCTCAGCTTCCCAAGTGCTGGGGTTATAAGTATATGCCAGCAGGCACAGCCCAAATTGCTTTAAAGCTGCACAGCTTAGTGCCCTGGGAGTTCAGAGGATAAGCACTTAGCTATCTGATATTCAAGAAACTGAGGTTGAGAATGGATGTACCTTGTAGGTCACATAGGTATGAAGCTCCAGAGACAGGAGTCCGTCCCAGCTCCCTGTGAATACCCCCAAAGGGCATCTCATGATCCTGGATGCTGTATTTCTCTCTTCCTAAAACTCTTCATGTGTCTTCTCATTTCTGCTGCTTTGCACATATCCCCTTTTCCTGGAAACCTCTGTCCACTGGGCCAGGATATCTTCCTGAGCTCCCCACACCCCAAGTAGCCATTGCTTTGGGGTTGGGTATCTCTGTTAGAAGCCCTCAATCCAGTGATAAGCAGATAAGGGGCTGTGACCTCCAGAACCCAGACCTGGTCATATTCTTGCCTGTTATCCCAGTCACATCTCATAGCTATGTACAGTAATTAGTGAACCCAACTGATGATGGTTCTGGGATGGTTCTAAATATCAGACCAGGGTACCTTAGTCCATCATGACCTATGCTCTGAGCTCATTCCCACACAGAAAGAGTCAGGCAGCCACAGCCAAGGAGACACCTAAGCTTGGGTCAGGCACGTTGGCCACTGTGCATACTAACTTTGCATTAGACCCCACAGTAGGGAGATCTATGAACTACAAGGCCCTGGTCAATTTGACTCTGCCTCTCTCCTGTCCTCTCTTTCATAAAAGTAGTTCCGTGGGGTATTGAAACATACTCATACTAAAAATTATTTGATTTTGATCTGACATTTGGGCTAATCAGTGCATCTATCCTATGTTTTTGCTTGCAAACTCTGTCAAGTCTGTATAACACATGTACATCCCCAGCACCACACTCGGGCCAGCATCTCAGGTCTCTGGGCATATGCTTGTACCCATTAACTCATTCTTGAGTTCTCTCTCTCTCTCTCTCTCTCTCTCTCTCTCTCTCTCTCTCTGTGTGTGTGTGTGTGTGTGTGTGTGTGTGTGTGTGTGTGTAATGTGCAGGGCCATTAAAGGATAACTTTTAGAAGTCTGTTCTTGCCTTTCCATTTTGTTGAGACAAGGTCTCTTCTGTGTGCTCCGGGTGATTCTCTCATGTCTCTGCCTCTTGTCTCACAGCAGGAGTGCTGGAGCTAGAGATGTGTACCACTCCATCCAGCGTTTTATGCGGATTCCAGGAATTGAACTCAGGTTGTCAGGTTTAGCTGGCAAACACCTGTGCCCATGGAGCTGTCTCCCAGGCTGCATATGTTTCCCAGATTCTAGGTTTGATACTGAATGCTGCTTAATGTTTTTTGATAGCTGCTACCAGACAGTGGTGGTGATGCCCCAGTGTCTGTGGCTTTGTTTGACATAGCTGTACTGTAAGGTCTGACCACACACAGCAGCCAGCCTCTCTGTGGTTTATCAATAAAATATTCTGTGGCTATTTGAGCAAGGAAATAAGTCTTGTTTACTGTCTGTAGACTGCCTGTTGATGTCTGTGCTGGCTAGTTTTATGTCACCTCAACACAGGCTAGAGTCATCTGAAAGGAGGGAACCTTAATTGAGAAAATGCCTCCATAAGATCTAGCTGTAGGGCATTTTCTTAATTAGTGATTAATGGGGGAGGTCCCAGCCCCTCTGGGTGGTCCCATCCTTAGGCTGGTGGTCCTGGGTCCTATAAGAAAGCAGGCTGAGCCAGCCAGTAAGCAGCACCCTTCCATTGTCTCTGCATCAGCTTCTACTCCAGGTTCCTACCCTAGTTGAGTTCCTGTCCTGACTTCCTTCAGTGATGAACTACGATGTAGAGGTGTGAGCCAAATGAATCCTTTCTTCCCAACTTGCTTTTGGCCATGGTGTTTCATCACAGCCATAATAACTGTAACTGAGATAATGCTTAAGAAAGAGCCACCGCTGTGCTCAGGGACTATAGCTACCCAGAGTTCAAAAGGGAACCCCCCAAATGCTGGAAGGGCCCTCTCTTTGCTGCCACATCTCTTCTCATGGTGTCTCAGAGGACATTGAACGGAAAAATGTGGACACTGAGGGGTCTAAGGGACAGGTGATATAGAAGAGCTGGACCCAGAGCAGGAAAGTGAGGGATTCTGTGGCTAATTTATCACCCATTGTATTCCATGACTGAAAACGATCAAGTAAGTACTAAAGAACACTTTCAATGAGTGAATGAAGGTTTAAAAAAAAAAAAACTCTAAGTGGTCAAAAAGCACAGCACTTCCCCCTCACAACCTAGGAAGATTAGACCTGATGAAATCAAGTAGCTGAATTCAGTGACGTAAGCTGTCAGTAAGCTGGGAATAAATTGACTTAAGTTCAAAGGGAGCCAGGAGGCCAGGGAGAGAATGGCAGGCCTTCACTCTCTTCCTCAGAATATGGCTCCTGCTGGACTGGGCTAGACAGATGGCGGCTCTTTCAGAGGATCAGCCCCTTTCCGGAGTCCTTTGTCAGGCTGCGTCGAAAGAGAGCCCATGGCACTTAGGAGAGGTAGCTCTTTGTTCCATGGAGTGTTCCGTGCAGTGCAGGGTGTTAGCAACCTGCCCCACGACTCCCACCTCCGAGTTCTATAATGCCCTCTGGTCCTTATGATAATGGACCCACTAAAAGGCAGAACTACTCATGGCAAACAGCCCTGGGCTTTAGAGCCTGCCTGGTCCGAGGCTGCTATGCCCTCTGTTGGTGAGCACCGCTGCCTTCCCCACCTCCATAGCTCAGGGTCTACATCTTCCTAGATGTCCCAGCAGAGCCAGAAGGATTCAAGTTCTTGTGGGGCAAGTCTTAGTTGGAGGGGTTGGGGTCCAGCTCGGGGCATCCCTGCCTCCCAGCCCGGCCCCAGCCCCACCCCCGGCCCGGCCCCAGCCCATCTTGCTCTGGCTCCCAGCATTTTCCCTGCATTCCTCAGGGCAGCCTCTGAGAGAGAGGCACGTCGCCTCCTTTTCATTTACATGGGGATTACTGGAGACCAGGAAAGTGCTTTAAAATGATATAATGTCTCTGCACCTCATCAAACCCTTCCCCTTCCACCAATTTCTGCCTGATTTACAGTTAATACTGCACACTCCCATCACCCTGCCGGAGAAGCGGTGATTATTTCTCCATTGCCATAAAGAATGTAAAGGAGATGGGAAAAATCAGGTGAATTCAGAGAAAGTTTAGTATAAAAAAAAGTGCTGGGGGAGGGGGTGTCAAGGAAGACAGGATAATGGTGGGAGCAGAAGTGTTCCCGGAACCAATTTCAGAGTCAAGCGATTCCCGGGGGGGCTGGAAACAGGGCTGGAGAGCAAGCTGCTGCCTTGCCAGGCAATTGCAGGGGGCCAGAGTGGGCAGGGGTCCTGAGTGGGCAGAGGACCTGCTAGCATGGCCTGAGTAAGGCGTCTTAGGGAGAGAGAGCTCACTCTGGGAGACGGTGAGCATCTGTTCTCCCCACCCGGGGAGATCTAATGAACAAACGCTCAGGCACTGGGATAAGGAGGAGAGACTCTAAATGGGAGGTTCTGGATAGGGGCTTCTTTATTCCACTTGATTCAATTGGACCCTAATAGATGTTGGTTGTTTGTTCCCTGTTGCTTTATGTTTTTATGTATTTATTTTACACAGGGTTTCGTTATGTAGCCCAGGCTGGTCTCAAACTCACAATCCTCCCACACCTGCCTACCTTGGTGCTAGGATCACGGGCATGCTCCATCACGCCCGGCAAACCACTAAGAGTTCTAAAGTGGGCTCTAGGCTCAAATCTGGGCTATGAGACCTCGGGGTGTCATTTCATATCTCTGTGACTCAGCTGTGGGGTGGGATGGATTGGCACATGGAAGTGACAATAAAAGCCATTACTCTGACTCTTTTGCCATCAGTCAGCTGCAGCGGGCGCATAGTGCCACCATCTTCCAAAGAGCAAGCAGGCAGGTGAGCTCCTTCTGGTTGTCATCAGTGGAGCTGTTTGAAATTTGACAGAAGGGAGAGGAGGAGAGGGACAGGGAAGAGGGGAGGTTCTCTGAGCCCTCTCTCCACCGTCCATCAGACAAAGGAAACAATGAAGTCCTTTGGGTCTGTTACTGTCCACATATTACCCTGCTGTTTCAGCTGTCCACTGCTGTGTCACAAACTACCCCGGGTTTGAATGATTTAACATATGATTATTTGGGGCCAATGAGATGGCTCAGTGGGTCAAGGTGCTTGCTGCCAAGCCTGATAATGTGAGGTCAATCCCTGAAACCTACATAATGGAAGGAGAAGACCAACTCCCTCTAGTTGTCCTCTGACCCCCACACATGCACCATGGCACCCACATATCACCCCAATAAAATAAATGTATGCACGTAAAGAGATGTCCCATTTGTTATTTTCTCAGGGTTCTGCAGTCAGGGCTTGGTGGGGCAGCTCAGAGCTTGGCTTTGCTGTGGCATAGCTTGAGTTGGTCATGTAGCTGGTATCTCTTGCTTGATTGTCTTGCCCTTTATGTGGTCTCTCCTGATAGCAAGGTGACCTCACTGCACTCACGTGACCCCTAGATCACAGGTGCATGGGAGCTGCTGGGTTTCTCAGGCTTAGGCTTAGAACCAGCACAATATTGCATCTGCCACTTGCTACTGGTTACAGTGGGTCACAGTGGGTCACGGGGAAACCCAGGATCAAATTGGGGGGAGGGTACAGGGAATGGGAACCAGGTGGCTCACTAAAAACCCCAAAAGTAATTGCATCTGGGTCTTTAGTTTGATTACATTTCCCTTCCTCTATAATGGCTTGCCTTCAGGGTTTGACTTTATGCTCCCCAGTAGTTACTACATAAGCACCTTCACCGTGCATGGCTCCCAGGCTCCTCCCTCCTCCTCCTTCCTTCCCTCTTCCCTCTCTTTTCTCCCTCCTTTCCCTCTCTCTCCTCCCTTACTTCCTCCTTTCCTGTTCTCCTTCCTCCTTCTTT
>JANHMN010000004.1:28077880-28089559 GCA_030674055.1 Rhabdomys pumilio | reverse complement strand
CTGGGTCAGGCAGGAGAGCCGTAGGAAGCATAGGTGCTCCTTTTATCATCCTTGATCATCTCTGGATTTCCAAGTCTCTTTTCCTCTTCCTTTTTCCTCGGGGTTCTCCACACCAGTGAGCATCTCTCTCTGTCTCTAGGAGCATGCTTAATGGCTCTCTCTGCAGGTCACACCTCTGTCTCTGAGATTCCCTATGACTCACTCTCTGCCTCTGTGTCTGTTTCTCCATCTCTTTCTGCGTTGTGCACATTTCTCTTTATTTCTATCCTCCCGCATCTCCGACCTCCTCTCCACGTGGATCTTCTGCTTTTGTTTTATTTCTCCAAATCTCCCACCACCAATGTTTTAGCCAGGGATACAGGCAGAGTCATAACACATTTTCTTCTCGTCAGAGAACTTGACACTTTCTGACTGACAATCCAGGGATGTCCTGTGCAAGAGAGGTCCTACCTCCAATCCAGACCTTGTCATATGACAGGAAGCATCCAGAAAGTCTTCTTCTCTCCCTCTCTTCCTCTGTACCTGGGATGATTAAACTTTGTGTCTCAGAACTCGAGGACCTGTGAAAGGAATGAGAGGCTCAGTTAAAGGAAACTGTCCCGATGTCTGCAGACTGTGCTGGAGCAGAGGGAGATCTGGGCAGGTGCTGGAAATACTAACTGACCTTACTTCATGGAAGGTGGCTGTATTAGGTTTTTGTTTTTTGTTTTTTGTTTTTTTTTTTTCCTGTTGCTGTGATAAAAGTACCCTGACAAGGTAAGAGAGAAAGGGCTTATTTCAGCTCACGGTTCAAGGGACCATCCATCATGACTGGGAAGTCAAGGCAGCAGAATCTTGAAACAGCTGGTCATATCACATCCACAGTCAAGAAACAGAGAGGGAAGAATACATGCATACTACTACCTGGCTCATGGTCCTTACTTATACAGTTCAGGATCCCCTATACAAGGACTAGTCTGGCCCATAGTTAAGATGAGTCTGCATCAATTAATGTAATTAAGACAATACTACACAGATTTGGCCAGAGAGCCATCTCCTAGGTGAGCCTAGATCCTATCACATTGATAGGGAATATGAAACATCACAGAAAGCAGCTGTTTCAGGAGTCAGAGCGTTGTCCATCCCTGTAACTGCAAGTGATGTTGACAAACGACCTAGTTGAACCATTTGTCCCTTCAAAGGCCAGCACATATCTGAGCTTCATATATAAAGATATTTATAACTCAGGAATGACATAGAAACCAGAGGCCTTTGAAACAGCTTTCTAGCCAAGACTACCACGTTCTCCCTTCCCTCTCCTGGCTCCCAACTCTGAAGCTCCTGCCTCAGTTTTTTTACTTTTGTACCATTGTTTTCTGAAATCTGGGCTCAGGCTGGGGAGGGGCAGGGCTGAGGCATAGACAGAAGCCGGCCAGGCATCCGCTCATCTGGAAGAGCCCATTTCTTGTCCTCCAGCACCAGATCGCCTGTGAGCTGCAGAAGGTTGCACATGGCGTCTTGCTAGGGTGCTGTTCTCAACCCACAGACAACCCAAAGCAAAGGGGGAAGGGGCTGAGGCTGGAAGATCATATCACAGTTCTGCAGAACTTGGAACCCTCCGTAAAGAGACCTTTCTACAGTCAGGCTCCCTGGGTCTTCTCTATTTGGAGTCCTGACTGGAACACAGCCAGGTGGAACTGATCCCAGTGAGGATGTACACCTCCGGGCACACCTAACCTAGCCATCCTTAACGGGGTGTACCTACTCTCAAAAGTGTGTCTGTCTACACAAGCAGATACCCAAGTTACACACAGTAGTACACACTGACACCCCTTACTCCCACACTTGTGGAACTGCATTGACAAACCCAGTTATATACATGGTTACCAGGGCTTGAACACTGACACACATTCCCCGAACCATACCTGGATGTGTGTGTGTGCTTATGCGCACAGAAAGCAAGTGTGTCAGTTCACTTAAGGTACCCATGTTGGGAATGATTTTTTGAAAGATAAATCTGGGCTGCCTCAATGGCCCAATGAATAAAGAAAGACACCTTCTGCCATGCCTGATTAAGTAAGTTTGATGATACCAGAAACCCACATGGTAGAAGGAGAGGACCAACTCTCTCAAGTTGTACAGTCACCACACAAAAGCCTTGGTGTATATAAACTGCACTAAAATACACAGGTAGGTAGATAGATGATAGATAGATAGATAGATAGATAGATAGATAGATAGATAGATTTTTTTTTAAAGATAAACCAGAGCCAGGGAACGGGGCACAAGAAGTATGTTTCCAGTCCTGGTTCTATCTCCCTGTACTGCCAAATAGCATGTTATACCATCGCATAGTGCTTTGGTGTCTTGAAAACACTTTCAGAATCATCAGAACATGGGTGTGCCTATGTGGCTCTAGGGTCTAGTTGAACTTCTAAATTTGAGAAGATAACAATGAGAACCCGTGGCGGAGGAAGTCTGGAAATGCACAGAAGCTACACAAGGATTTGCAGGCACTGTCGTTTCAAGAACGCTTGTTATAAAATACTATCACAACAGTAGCTGACTGATACACTAAAACCCTAACAAGAAAATGTCTAGGACATCCAAAAGGGTGTGTTTGGTCAGGTGACTCTGGTGATATTGATTGTATTGGCTCTTTCTAATTTGTCTGATACTATTCTTTGTTTTCTCTTCTCTTTTTACTTTTATCTCCCTGGGCCCCTCTTTCTTGCTACAGAGTCATGCCCAGAACATACTGCATAGCCCTCTGCTGCATTCCAGGAACCTGCCCTCATGTCAGCCTTGTTCTTAACTTCCAGTCAGTGTGGGCTCTGTGGGTGATCCAGATCATTGCTGGGATACTGGCCGAGGAAATGAAGGAGAATAAGTCTTGATATTATTGGGCCCGTAAATTTAGCCAAATAAAACGTATTTCATTTTTTATTTTTAAAAACCACATTGAATTCTAATCTGAGATTGCTCATGGGTGTTTGGCTAAGCAAAATTTCTGGGTGAGGCAGGCCCACCCTTTCTTTGTCTAAGTTTCTGATTCCAAGCAGGCTGGTGGTGGGGTGAACACAAGACATGGGTTGGGATGACCCCATTTCAATCCCTGGTCCTATATTTGGCATCCATGTAACCTTGAACAGTTCATGTGTTGGGGTTTCAGTGGCCTGAACTGTACAATGGGGTTAATATGGTTTCTTGTACTCTAAGAGGCTCTGCGCTCCAAGGAAATGATTCAAAGGTACAAGAGAGTGTCTGTCACAAAGAGGAGACCAGGAAACAGCTGCCTCTTTCTGTCCTCTAACATGCTAACTAACCCTTAGCACCTTATGTAGAGAGAGACCCTGGTAGGCTAGCCCCAGCCATATCTGCCACCAGCTGCTGGCACTGTCATAGCATGTGTACCCTTCCCTGCTCCTCCTTGTCCCCTCCATTATCTAGAAATGAATTTCACACTCAGAGTATTTATTTCCTTCTGTGTGTTTGAAGGTTTTACGTGATAAAAATAACTGATTAGAACAACGGGGCATCCCTCGTGGCTCTGTTGAACAACAGTTGAAGCGATTTACACACAGGTGCTGGACACTCCACAGGTGCGAACCCTGCCGGCCAACAGAAGCACATCTGCAGCATGAAGGGTTAAACACAGACGTGCCGCACCACCACCCAACCGAAAGCGAGCAAGCCTATGGACAACAGCCCCCAGCCAGGAAGGTAAATCTCAGAGATGCAGAGCTCCCACAATTCACAAGATAAACACTAGCGCTTTTTAGTACCGAATGGGGAAATCACAGGTTTCACAGAAGATGAGACACACATCGTCAATAGAGATGTGGAAAGAGAGTCTACTTCACTAGTAACCAAAGAAACAGAAATTAAGACAAAGTAGCATGTTTATCTGCCAAGTCAACAAAGAATTCAGAGGTGGCAATGCCCAGCACTGGGCAGGGCAGAGCAACACGGCCCGATGCTCACTTTTGTTGGTGGCAGAAATTCACTTTCCTCAGCTCTCTCCTTCCTGGAAAGCAAGTTGAAACTATGTATTGGAATTTTAAAATATGAGGGCTGTGTATTAAAAATCTCCAGAAAACAAAAATAAAACTCCAACTCAAAGTTCTCCCCGCTTCTCAAACTCAAATTAAGCACCGATGTCCTTTAGAGCTCGGATTTTATAGCCAGGAAACACTCAGAAATACAGGCAAGAACAATTGATCCATAAGGTTAATCATTTAGCACCGAAAAGATTTTAAGGAGATGATCTAAATATTCTATAGTGAGAGAGAACTTAGATAAACTGTGGCTCCTTTATATAAAACCCCATAGCCATTAATAATTATGTTTTCTAGGAATTTTTAAAGACATGGGGAAACATACCCTAATATTACTGTAAAAACCTGTGATATAATCCCAATTATGTAAATAGACAAATATACCTGGAGAAGGATAGCGGGCAAGGGAGAGCAAAACATTTTCAGGGCATCTGCATCTTCTGCAAGCCTCTACAGTGGATATAAGTTCTTATCAGTGTCTGAGGTGAGAAACAGAAGTCACTGGAAAAGCATCTCTTCCTTTTTAAAGTTCTTTTATATGCTAAATAAAATATCTCTGTCTGTCTCTGTCTCTCTCTCTGTCTCTCTCTCTGTCTCTCTCTCTCTCTCTCTCTCTCTCTCTCTCTCTCTCTCTCTCTCTGTGTGTGTGTGTGTGTGTGTAGTGTGTGTATTGGTTTGAATGAGGTATCTCCCATAGTCTACAGCATTTAAACATTTGGTCCTTACTTGGTTCTGTTTAGGGGTAAGAGGTGTGGCCTTGCTGGAGGAAGTATGTTATTGAGGATGAGTTTTAACAGTGTAACGACTTGAGCCATTCCTAGTTTGCTCTCTGCTTTCTGCATGTAGTTAAAGATGCAAGCCCTCAGCTTCTGCTGTAGCTACTGTGTCTATCACTTGTAGCCACGCTACTCTGACATCATGGACTTGAACCACCCTGAAATCATAAGCCCAAATAAACTCTTCTAGAAGTTGCTTTGGTCAGGGTGTTTTATCACTGCAATAGAAAGGTAACTCAGGCCGGGCGGTGGTGGCACACGCCTTTAATCCCAGCACTTGGGAGGCAGAGGCAGGCGGATTTCTGAGTTCGAGGCCAGCCTGGTCTACAGAGTGAGTTCCAGGACAGCCAGGACTACACAGAGAAACCCTGTCTCGAAAAACAAAAAAAAAAAACAAAACAAAAAAAAAAAAAAAAAAAAAAAAACTGAAAGGTAACTCAGTATGTCTGTATGATGTGTGTGTGTTCCTGTGAGTGAATGTGGATATCTGAGTACACATTTGGAAGTCAGAAGACAACCTAGTCCCCATCTTCCACCTTGTTTGATACAGGATCTCTTACTGTTCGTCACTGCACACCCTACACAATCTGGCTTGCAGAGGTTCAGAATCTACAGTCTCTGTCTCCCATTGCTTTTGTTGAAACACTACATGTCAGACGCGTGCTAGCTACTGAATCCAGCTTTCTGTGGGATCTGAACTCAGGGCTTGGGTGACAAGTGCTTTATCCAGGGGGTCATCTTCTCAGCCTGAGGTTCTTTAGTTATGCAAATGTAATATAGACGAGTACTCAGTGTTCCTGGGATGTCATTGGCCAGTAAAATGCCCAAGTGCACGTGATAAAACAGAAAAAGTCTCCCATTGCTATTATCCTCAGACAAGCTTTTTTGGTGGCAGCCTGGGGATGCATTTGAAAGAGCTCTTTTGGATATTAGGGCATGTTCTCTCTATTTTTTTTTTTTTTCCTTTAGGGAAGAACATTGGGAACTGGAGGGAAAGCTGGGTGAGAAGGGTCCCGTTCATCTGTTCGGTGAGAATCTGCAGCTGTGTCTGTCATTTGCCAGGCAAGATCCAGACGACTGAGTATTGCTCATCAAGTCGGAATGATGGCCACGTGGTTTCTCTCCTTGGGGTACTGATGGCCTCCCTGTCCACACATGTCCACATATGTTTCTGTGGACACATACATTCACTTCTTCTTCACTCTGGGCTGCAGGGTAAGCATGTATTCACAAATATTACACACTCCTAGTTTGTGGGGCTGGAGAGATGACTCTGTAGTTGAGAGCACTTGTTCTTGGAAAGGACCAGAGTTCAGTTCCCAGCATCACCCTAGGCAGTTCACAACTACTGTGACATGTTCTTCTGGTTTTCTAATGCAGCCACACGCATAAATAAAAATATAGTAAAGTTTTTTAAAAAATGAAAGAGAAAAGAAAAAGAAAGGAAAGGAAAAACCAAGAAATTTCCTAAATGGCGCACCACTTCGCATGCTCTCCAGAAGCAGAGATGGTTCCCTTCGGTGGCCTCTTTCTCATTCTGTTATTGAAAGGGCCTAAGGTGCCAGCTTGGGTTGTACTTTGTTAATGCTATGATCTTAGTCTAGTAAGCTTCCTGTGCCTTAGTTTTTATAAAATGACAACCGAAATACTTCCTACCTCACGGCAACATCGTTGAGGATGCTGGTATTAGCTCAGGGCAGGGCACGGGGCATAGAGTGATCACCCCTTTAGAGGAGAGCTAGTTACTGCTATTTCTTGGTGGGAGGAGTCTTCTGTACTCCCATCGCAGGGCCATCAAGGTTTATCAGCAGCCTTCTACTATGTTGGAGCCCTCAATCCCCATCAGGAAGAGTGCTCTCTTGTGTACCATTATCCCTTATTCTCTCACCCCCCTCCCCAAAGGAAGCTTCCAGATTCCTAATCATCCCGACAATCTCTAAACTCTATCCCAAAAACTGCTGCAAGGCATCTTCCCAAGAAGCATGCTTCACAGCCATTAAGACAGTAAGGACTCGCAATTAGCCCCTTACGTGCTGCCATGGCTAGTTCTCCTGGGAGACAGGGCTCTCCGGGGCTGGCTGGGCAGGATGGTTTGCTGAGCCTGCAATGCAGACAAGCCTTGAAGGAGAAGGACCTCTCATGCCCCACTGCTGCCTGCGCCCAGCATCCTTGACGCTCCGCCTCCCAGCTCTGCACCCCTGCTTCCTCAAGGAGATCGTGAATATTTATCATGTATTAGGTGAAAAAAAGAAGTGGGAACAGGGGGAAATTGTGTTATTGCATATGAAATTTGCCCGAAAAGTTTCCACTCTTCTACTAGTTGGAAAGTAGTTTTGATTTGAAATATGAAGCTTCTCTCCGACTTATTATCTCAGAGACAAGAATGGGAAATGATGCTCGGCGGGCTTCAGGTGGAGCCGCCGGAGGTGGTGGGCGGTTATGGGCACCAAGAATTGTCTGTAGAAATTGCCCCTTGCGCATCAAAATTGCAAATTGCTTTTTGCCTCTCTTGCTTGCTTCCCCCACTGAATTTTGCCCATTACTAACAGGCAGGAGAGGGCAGGGAGGGGAATCTCATAGAAGGTCGGAGGCAGCAAGGGCCCTGTATCATGGAGGATCTGGGTTAGTGCTGGAGTGTACTGGGACTCAGGCAGCCTTGCCTCCATCCCACATCAGCAGGAGGCCACAGAAGATGGTACCCTCTATGGTAGATGCCCTATGCTTTTCTGTGTCAGCTTTGAGACTTGAGAGAAAGCTGTGAATCCACTCTCTAGAATCTCTCTCTCTCTCTCTCTCTCTCTCTCTCACACACACACACACACACACCAGCCTTGGATGAGATTTATAGAGCTCCTGAATTTAACCCATTTCCAGGCAAGGAAACTGTACTCTGACACTAGAAAACTGTCACAACAAACCAGATGTGGTGGTGTACACATCCTGTAGTCACAGCAACTGGGAGGCTTGAGAGATTAAGGGCAGCCTGGGCTACATAGTAGAAACGAGAGGAAAGGATAAAACCATAACAATCCTCATTTATCTAGAGAGCAGCATGACGTGAACACGCAGAGGGTGCTTATCATGGCCATTTTGCTTATAATTCTCATGCCATGCTGATGGCAACCTTTGTACCCACCTCATCCCCTCAGTATAGATGAGACATCTGAGTCTCAGAACCCTTATGTCGTAGTTAGGGTTTCTACTGCTGCATCGACAACACCATGACCAAAAAGCAAGTTGAGGAGGAAAGGGTTTATTTGGCTTACACTTCTATATACCCTTTGCTGTTCATCACCAAAGGAAGTCAGGACAGGAACTCAAACAGGCAGGAACCTGGAGGCAGGAGCTGATGCAGAGGCCAGAGAGGGGTGCTGCTTACTGGCTTGCTCCCCGTGGCTTGCTCAGCCTGCTTTCTTATAGAACGCAGCCCAGGGCTGGCACCACCCACAGTAGGCTGGGCCCTCTCCCATTGATCACTAATTGAGAAAATGCCTTACATCTGGATCTTATGGAGGCATTTCCTCAACTGAGGCTTCTTTTTCTCTCATGACTCCAGTTTGTGTCAAGTTGACACACAAAGCCAGCCATACACCTTAAGGTATTTATTAAATGTTACCTAATGGTGATAAAATTATCAGCTGGGTCCCTCTGACACCAGGTTTGTCCTCTGACCCCAGGCTTGTCCTCTTCATATTCATGTTGCAGGTGGTTCTTCCTCATCCCCAGTGACAGTCCCTGCAGTCACTCAAAGCTGAGCATCCTTCCAAGTTTGGATTGCTTTGGTCCATAGAGAGTCGTGTCTTGATTTGATGCTCTCTCTCGCTCACCAGCCTGTCCTCTTTAGAGACACAAAGCACAGTGCTCCTGTTGTGCTCTAACGACCCTGCAGAGACTAGACACCAGCCACACTCTTCTGTCCCACCCATTACATCTGTGACACGTCATGTATCGTGAAGATGGCAGAGACAGGATTCAGACAGGGTACATGGGCGTTCTGTACTGCTGTAACAAACGACCACAACATGGATGATTCAACACTATAGACATGTGTCCCTTCATAGTTTTGGGAGACAGAGAGCCAAGAGCAAGGTGGCATGGGGCCAATTTCTCTTGGAGACTGTCTGAAAAGATCTGTTCCCCTATTTTTCTGTCTTCTGGTGAGTGGCACTCTTCCTTGGCCTGTACATGCATCACTCCATGTCTGCCTGTGTTCACACTACATTTCCCAGCTCTCTCCTCTTCTTTTGATGACACTGGTTTTAGGGCCTATCCTTGGGACGAACTTGCCTGCAGATCTTCAATGACATCTGCCAAGACCTGTCTCCAAATCTGATCACATGCCCAGGTCCTCAGGGGCCACAGCCTTTTGGGTTTGGTTTTTAGAATAAGTTAAGTATTACTCCACCCTGGGCTGGCTCTGTGATGGACCACTGGGTGCTAATGAACAAGTCTCATATCACCATAGGATAGACTAACAGTGACCCATAGATATGTCTGATTTGGTCTAACAAAACTAATCACAGGGGCTTTGTTAGGGCAGCCCTAGGAAACTAACACAAGAGGTCACCAGGTGTTGGGCTGCCATCTCTGTGCTAGACAAAGTTCAGGAGAAAGGTCGCCACATGAGACAAGAGAAATTTCAGATTCTAATGGCATGTGTTTCTGCACTCACTACTAATAATCTATGGATGCTATGTGCTAATCTATACGGAGGAGGATGTGCTGCTATGAAGCTGTAAAAGTATGAGCTTTCTAAGTACCAAGAAGCTAGCACTCACGTGAAAAACAAAACAAAGCGAGGTACAAAGAGGAAGAAACTCGAATTATGGGCCTGGAGTATCCCCAGAGCTTCATGAATAGAATGATTAGTCCCCAGGGCAACATTGTTTACAAGTGGGGCCATTAGGCAGTGATTTGATCCTGAGGGCTCTGACCCTGTCAATCATTGATGAGTTCATAGGTTGATGGGAACTTTGGACCCAGATAGAGGAAACAGGTCACTAGAGTGTGACTCTGAAGTGTGTATATGTATATGAGCTTGATTTACTTATTTTATGTATGTGAGTACACAGTCTCTGTCTTCAGACACACCAGAAGAGGGCATCGGATCCCATTACAGATGGTTGTGAATCACCATGTGGTTGCTGGGAACTGAACTCAGGACCTCTGGATGAGCAGTCAGTGCTCTTAAACCGCTGAGCCATCTCTCCAGCCCTGAAGTGGATATTTTTATCTCTGGCCTGTTCTTTCCTCTCTGCTTCCTGGCCATTAGGAGAAGAGCAGCTCCCTCTCTGCTCTGTGCGCCCTGTCTTGACTCAGGCTCAAGGTGGTGGAGTCAGCTGGTGTTGAAATCCCTAAAGCCATGAGCCAAAACACATCTTTAGTCCTTTAAGATTATTTCTCTCAAGTATTTTGTCATAGCAACGAAAAACTGAGTAACATAGACCAATAATAGGAGAGCTTGCTTTTATTCTTTTGACAGTTTAAGTGGCTAAAATAAAAATGAGAACAAATTACAGTCCAAATAATATGATTCACAAGATATATATATATATATATATATATATATATATATATATAAATATATATATATATATATATATATATGAGATGTATAGAATTATCTTCTATATAAAACACAGAGAAGTCTGTATAGTAAGAATTCCTCTGACCATTTCCCTTTAAGTACCCACAGACCAAAAATGACCATACATAAAACTACAAATTAAACCTCAAAAAACCTCACTCTTAAATAAAAACAGTACAGGCCATAATTCACTAAGACAGAAAATACCCACAAAAATCACAAAGCAACAATTCCCTGCTGCCTGGAGTTGGGGGACGGGGTAAGGCCGTGGGAGAGACCTAGAAGTTCTGAAGGAAGAGCTGAGGCTGGACCTCAGTGAGCAAGAATGAAGGGGCTCAGAAGATAGCTCAGTCAGTAAAGGGTTTACCTTGCAAATGAATTCCATCCCCAGAACCCATGACAAAACACAGCACAACAGGGCACAGTGGCCTGCTCTTTGTCATTCCAGTGCTGGGCAGGCAGAGACAGACAGCTCCCTGGGACTCCTGGACAGGTGACATGACCTACTTGGCTCAAGTTCCAGGTCAGTGAGACACCCTGGGGCAGAGTCCAATGAAAGGCACTTAAGTGCATCCTCTTCTTCCATGCACACCCACACCCATGCACACCTACACACACCCGCTCACACACCCATGCACACCCACACACACCCACTCACACACCTATGCACACCCCCCCACACACACACCCGCTCACACACACGTGTGCACACACACACCCATAAACATCATCTCTCTCACACACATAAGAATGAGAATAAAACACTTGTTTCGAATCTGATCATTCCCTCTGAAATTCATGCTGGAGCTGATTGCCCACTGTGAAACATTAAGGCGGAAATTCAATGGGGCAAGTGTAGGGATCAGGCCTTGGAGATGATTGGGTAACATCAGCATCATTGCCCTGATGGCTTTCCTCCCTTTGTGTGTGTGCATCTGTGAGCAGGTGCACATGGGTGCAAGCACATGGAGGGCCAGAGGACAAGCTAGAGTGTATTTCCTCTTTTTTCTCTTCTTCCTCTCTTTCTCTTCTGCTCCCTCCTCCTCATCCTTCTTGTCCTCCTCATCCTCCTCACCCTCCTCGTCCTCATCCTCATCCTTATCCTCGTCGTTGTTGTCGTCGTCCGTCGTCCTCCCCCTCCCCTTCCCCTTCCCCTTCCCCTTCCCCCTCCCCCTCCCCCTCCCCCTCCCCTTCCCCTTCCCCTTCCCCTTCCCCTTCCCCTTCCCCTTCCCCTTCCCCTTCCCCTTCCCCTTCCCCTTCCCCTTCCCCTTCCCCTTCC
>JANHMN010000004.1:28050829-28077480 GCA_030674055.1 Rhabdomys pumilio | reverse complement strand
CCTTCTCCTTCTCCTTCTCCTTCTTCTTCTCCTTCTCCTTCTTCTTCTTCTTCTTCTTCTTCTTCTCCCACTAGCCTGGGGCTTGCCAAATAGTCTAGGCTGTCTGGACAGTGAGCCTTAGGGTCTGCCTATCTTCTATCTTTATCTACTCAGTCCCAGATTACAAACATGTGCCACCACACTTGGCTTTTGTTTGGTTGGTTTTCATTTATTTGAGACAGAGTCTCACTATGTAATCTTGGTTGACCTCCAACTCATAGGGATCCCTTGTCTCTGCCTCTCAAGTACTGGTATTGGTATTAAAGGCATGCCCTGCCCTTTAAAACACACACACACACACACACACACACACACACACACACACATGCACACGCACACACACATATATGTTCTGAGGCTCAAACTCAGGTCCTTGTACTTAGAAACCAAACATTAACTGAGCCATCTCCCAGCCCCTGCCCTGGCGGTTTTCTGAGAAGAGGGAGTGGGAGATATCAGATATACAGAGATACACATATGCAGTCCTTGTCACTTGCCATGTGGCCAGGCCTGTAGTTTCACAGAAGTTAATTTGCTTCAGAGAATATTCCCAGTGTTATCATATTAGTTATTCCACTGTTGAGCATTTACCAAAAAAGGAAAATCTGAAGTATTTAATGAATCAAATAATGCACTGGAACCGAATCCTGAGAAAGAGTGAACCTGAAAAGAAATGCCAGACTAATTTCTCATACAAATATCAATTTTAAATGTCTAAATAAGCCATTAACAATAACAGTAGATACATTTAATATGTAGTAAATTATACTGAAGTAGAAATTTATTCTTGGGTGCAAGAATGGTTTGACACCAAGATGATGTCTCAGGATTGTAAGCCCACCACTTGAGAAGTAGAGGCAGAAAGACCAGGAGTCCAAGGTCATCCATGGATGTGACTGTTTGAGACTCTCACTCTGTAGCTCTGGCTGTCCCAGAACTCACAGAGATCCACCCTCCTCTTCCTCCTGAGTGCTGGAATTAAGAGTGTGAGCCATCATGCCTGGCTTAAACTATATTCCTGGGAGGGAAAATTTTGCCTCATGATGATTTAATTTTCCTTCAAAGACCCCCCCCCCCCACACACACACACATACACATACTTTCAAAGCTTGACAGTATTCTTGGAAATGTGACAATTGCTCTTTCTGGGGAGACAGAACTAGGTAGGGGTGATTATAAAATTCACATACAAAAAGAAATAAGCATAGTCTTGTGATTTGCTTCTTTTTACTAAAAACTATGGTTTTTTAAATCAGTTAGTGCACACAGTTAGATCCCATTGGAAATCTGTATAATACTGGTCCACTGCATGAAGACACTATGGCTTTGCTGATGGGTGTTTAGATAGGTTTTTGAGTTGTGAGATGTCTTTAATGGTTCAGATAGCCATAGTGTGTGTGACTCAGGGAGGTAAGAGTGGGGACAGTCTGGGGTTCTGGGTGACCTAGGGAATGGAAAGTCAGACCTAAATTTAGAAGTCTCCTGGGGCCGGGCAGTGGTGGTGCATGCCTTTAATCCCAGCACTTGAGAGGCAGAGGCAGGCTGTTCTCTGAGTTCAAGGCCAGCCTGGTCTACAGAGTGAGTTCCAGGACAGCCAGGGCTACACAGAGAAACCCTGTCTTGAAAAACCAAACCAAACCAAACAAAACCAAACAAAACCAAACCAAACCAAACCAAACCAAACCAAACCAAACCAAACCAAACAAAACAAAACAAAACAAAACAAAACAAAACAAAACAAAACAAAAAGTAGAAGTCTCCTGGGATTTTGATTTCTCATGGTGACTGAAAATTTGTTTCTAACCATAAGAATTTGCATAGTGCCTCAGTGAACTAATGCAAAGACCCTTTCATTTCTCATTTGTATTCTCTCTGGCTTAGGCTGGAGGTCACAGTGCTGGTTCTGTGAGCACCCAGAGTCTAGACCCTCAATCTTTAGACCCCTGCGAGCCACCATAACTTGGTTTTTAGCTTACTGCTTTAGCTTTGAGGTTCCCATAGGATTTGAGTGCTTTCATTTAAGTTTGTCTGTTTGTTTGTCTCCTTATCCTAGATTACACTTAGCATTTCCACGAGGCCCTCTGTGTCAGCACAGCCCACTCTACTGCATGACAGAAGTCCAGGCTGGTCGCTTACTGTGCCACCCTGGGATACAAGGATGGGATCTTCCCCTACTGGGCCTAGGACCTGGTACAGGAGCTGCTCTAAAGAAAGTTTTTATCATTTAGAGCATAACACACACACACACACACACACACACACACACACACACACACACGGTGATCTAGAGAGATGTTTTAGTCAGAAAGTACCTACTAAGTCCGGATTCCCAGCACCCACATAAAACCCCATACAGACTCACACATGTGCACACATCAGCACTGGGAGGCAGAATGGAGACAGATCCCCAGAGCTCATTGGCCAACTTAGCCAAACTGATGATTTTAAGTTTAGTGAGAGACCTGTCTCAAACAATGGAGTGGAAATAATCCAGGAAGACCTTTGACTTTGACCCCTGACCTCCACAGGCATACATATATGCAAACAGCCATGGGAACAGGTATATACCACCTCTCGATACATACAGTGAGAAGGGCTCTGAATTCTTTCCCAGGCTGTTAACCCATCCAACAGCAGCAACGTCCAAGTCCACATGACTCTCACCCACCAGTCCATTTATGGGGTGTCGGCCATGGGTACCTGGAACCTTGACATTGGAAGTGAGCTGGGGGAAAGAAGAATGTTGACTGAGGTGGGGAAACCAGAGGGTTGGGAGAGACAATCTCCTGTGAGTTCGCTCTGCCAGAGTCCATGGAGACTTTGCTGGGCAGGTTGGTGTGACCAGCAGATACTTTTAGAGGCTGATTGGAGCTTTGGCTTTTGGCCAGTGAGGTCCCTGGGTTGTATTCAGTTTATAAAAAGATGTCTCAGGGGAAAGTTAGGGGTAATTTATTTGAGTGAAGAGAAAACTGGAAAGGCTGCAAAGCCGGGCAATACCTCCAATGTCTTCCTTTTCTGGACCCTCAGGGGAAGTGCAGCTTAGTGAGCCCTTATGGACCTGGCCAAGAGCCTTGCACCAAGACCAGGACCAAACTCCTTCACTGTGGTTTTACAAATGGTGAGTGAGATGGCTGGGTGAGGCTCCAGGCACCCAGGCAGGCAAGGTCTCCAGAACCTACCAGTGGGTGGGATCAGGACACAATGGGTGAGTAATGAGAATGGTTTTCTGCCCAAGGCTTGAGCAAGTTAAACCCAAGAAATCATAGTTCAAGCCTGCCTGTGAGCCAAGGCTGTCTGCCTAAAGCTGCTACTCTGCGAATCTCAGGCTTTTGTCTCCAGGGCCACCACCACGCAAGCAAGAAACATCCAGAACAGATGAACAGGTATGACAAATGCAGGCACCACTGTTGTGTTTCAGGTGGTCCATGACCAGGACTTGGCCCATGTGAATGCTTTGTAGTGTCTGTCAGGACATGCATGACCTGCGTGGCCCAGGTGCAGAAAGTGCCTGAGGCACCGGGATTGAGAGGTGGTGACAGCGCTGCTGAGGTATCTGTTTTAGCAGCTTGGAGCAGACTAGACCACCCAGGGGACAAGGTTGTCCTCATTCTGGCACTAGCCTGCCTTTGTGAAGAACAGAGAGGACGGGTGTGTTTTCTGACTACTCACACATTCCCTGTGTGACAAATGGCAGGCAGGAGCCACCACCGTTCAACCAACCCGGCCCTTTTTATTGTCTACCATTACTTAGAAACTAGAAGGATGGTCGTGGGGAGCAGGGGCAACTTCTGACGTGTTTCAGCCCCTTGTCTCTTTGGTAGGATGAACCTATTGGGACTTCGGTGATCTCAGTAATGAGGGTTGGAGAAAGAAGTTAACACAGAAAGTTCTTGCTGAAGGAAGGTGCTAAGTGGGTTGTGAATAAAAGTTACATGAGGATATATTCTAGAGGGATTCCTTCACTAGCAAAAATACCTTGTTTTTTATTTTATTTTATTTTATTTCATTTTATTTTACTTTATATTGTAGACATGTGTTTTGGTTAGGCTTTTATGCTGTGAACAGACACCATGACCAAGGCAACTCTTATAAGGACAACATTTAATTGGGGCTGGCTTACAGGTTCAGAGGTTCAGTCCATTATCATCAAAATCAGGAAAATGGCAGCATCCAGGCAGGCATGGTGCAGGCAGAGCTGAAAGTTCTGCATCATCTGAAGGTGTAGCCGCCAGCGGCTATGGAAACCGGGTTCACCTGAGAGGAAGGCTGGGAATGAAAGGGAAATGGAGGGCAAGAGAAACATGGGGCCAAGACAACGTATTCTGATCAAGGCCCAAAGTTTAATACTTTGTTTTCACATATAAAGGGGGAGCCCCACCCCCCAGAGTCTCTTCTCGGCTCAGCCCAGGGACTGGGCAAGGAGATATCAGTCCAGAAGGTGTCAAGGCTAGCTCAGCAGGCAGTCCATTCTTCTTAGCTCCTGTAACAGACTGTAGGGCGCCAAGACCCACAATGCAATGCATCTCATGTCCTATTGTTTGGTCTCTTGTGGTAGAGAGCGTTCAGGCCTGCTCAGGCTGGCAGGCTGGGGGAAGGGCACAGTAGGCTGCTAGCGGAAGCCTTGCTTTCAGGCAGCTAGAATGAGGGTTTTATAGCCCATGCCCACAGTGGCACACCAACTCCAACAAGGCCACACCTACTCTAACATGGCCACACCTTCTAATAGTGCCACTTCTTGGGCTGAGCATAGACAAACAGGGTTTCACACCGTATTTTAAATTGCTCTGGAACTCATTCTGTAGCCTAGGTTGGCTTGGAATTTATGGCACCTTTCCTGGCTCGGCCTCCTGAGTGCTAGGATGACAGGCATGAGCTGCCATGCCAGGCTCAACCAAATGTACTTGAAGGAAGAACGCTGAAGAAGTGACTCACAGGCATTCGTTCAAGTTGTGTGTGCATCATAAGACACTGAGCATACCGTGGACAATGGGAGTCACTTTGTGCCAAGCTACTGGTGCCTAAGATAGCTTGGCAGGTATATACGAGAGACCTTCTAGAGAATGACCTGACAGAAAGATAGAGAGAAAGCCTCTCTTGTCTGTGCAGAAGCACTCACCAGATGGAGGAAAGGCTTCTGGAGCCTCTGGGGCCCAGCCAGCTGACAGTGACAACTGGAGGAGCCACAGGGCAGCGCTGATGGATTTGGACAATGTCACCTTCTCAGAAGGATTTGATGGAGCACAAGGTTCCAAAGAGCCTGGATCATCTTGAAGATGATGGAATTTAAACAATCATTTGTTGAAAAAAAAAAAGTGCATGTTTTTGTCCTCAGTAGAGTACAGCTTTCTAGAAAGGTGGCAGTCTTTGGCTGTCCTGGAACTGGCTCTGTAGACAAGGCTGGCCTAGAACTCAGAGAGATCCACCTGCCTCTGCCATCCCAGTGCTGGGATTAAAAGTGTGTGCCACCACTGTCCCACCCAGCTAGGTGTCAGTATTTACCAGAGGCTCGGTCTGTGAGGGCTACAGGCTTTAGTGGGGCAAGGATGATACTTCAGGCGGTCTGTCAGAAGTTACCATTCATTACCAAGAGTCTTGTGGCTACTGTAAGCCCTCCTGACAGCAAGGGGGCAGCAAAGAACAGCCCCAGTGCATCGAGGGAGGACAGGGACGAACAGCCAGTCCACAGACTCGGCCTGGGAAAGGTGAGGAAGCCTGTGAACAGACACTGAAGATGAAAAGGAAGCACAGTCTACGGACCTTTGGGAACTCCAGGACCCTCTTTTGGCACGTCGATGCCACCTTGGAAAGATGGGACAGTATGGAGCAAGAGGATTCGAGGAAGAGAGATCAATGGTTTTATGGTCTTAGCCTATCAGATGCCTGGAATCCTCTCTCCCCATGTAGGGGAAGCTGTCCAATTCCCACGGTGGGCATTTCCCAAAGGGTTGCTCCTCCCTCCTGTCGTGGATATTTTAGCACAGTGATTTTTAACCAAGGCCAAACGGCTCTCCCCAGGAGATGTCTGCTACTGCCTGGACCTTTTGATTATTACAAATTAGGTGCCAGCATCTCAGTGTAGAGACCAACATTGCTAGCTGTTCTACAATGCACAGTGCAACCCATCAAGACTCCAATCCCCTACCCCCCCAAAAAACAACAACAAAAAACCGTCAGCAGTGCTGGAAACAAACGCTGATCCAGAATCATCTCACCAAGTGCATTTCCAAAGGACAGTGCCAGGCTGCATCTTCTTGTGTATTCAGCCTGCCCACACACCGGTCGCTAAGGCAGGAAGGCCTAGGGGGTGTCTGAGAACTGGAGGGGGGTGCCTGAGGACTCCCAACTCAACAATGTCAGTTGTTTGGGTTCCCCATCCTCTTCTTTAAGCTTTCAGCTTCCTGCATTGGTGTTAGGGAAGTTGGAAGTGTGGGAGCAAATATGCCCTCTCTTGGTGCATTCTCTGCAGAGTGGGAAGAACAGAGGGACAAGGACAGAACCCCAAGAAATGGAAGCATGTAACCAAAGGCAGTGGGGGAGGGGAAACTGAAGCTCCTGAGAAAGGAGAGGGGACCCCAAGAAACCCAAGAGAGGTCGGAGCAGAGTTAAAATCAAGCACATCCTACATTATTTTCCTTTCTTTTGTGTGTGTGTGTGTGTGTGTGTGTGTGTGTGTGTGTGTGTGTTCACATATGTATGCATGCATACATGTCAGATAGATGCTGCGAGTCTTCCTTAATCACTCTCCACCTAATTAATTGAGTCAGGCTCTCTCAACTGAACCCACATCTCAATATCCAGCTTGCTTCTGGGATTCACTGTCTCTGCCTTCCCAGTGCTGGAATTACAGGTGGGTGGCCATGCCCACTTGGCATGTGGGTTCTAGGCATCTGGATTGTGAACCTCACACTTTGGTAGTGTTTTAACTACTGGGCAAACTCCCCGGGCCCTATATTCCACGTTTAAAATCATTAACTATGAAGCTACACTGTCCTAGAATCCAGACATACTGGCCAGGCAAGATGGCTCAGCAGGTAAAAGTTCTTGATGGCCTGAGTTTAACCCCTGGGACTCACATGGTGCAGGAAGAGAACTGATTTTCTTAAGTTGTCCTTCAACTTCCTCACGCACCCTAGAGCATGCACCTACCCCGACCCCCCTTAGAACATGCATCTACCCCGACCACACCACCTAGAGCATGCACCTACCCCGACCCCACCCCCTAGAGCATGCTACCACGACCCCCCCTAGAGCATGCACCTACCCCAAACTCCCCAGAGCATGCACCTACCCCGACCCCCCCCCCAATAAAAATTTAAATGTAATAGAATCCAGACATGTTGGTGGGCTGGGGTTTAAACCATAAGACCATAAGGAATTTGTTCATTAATCCATTCATCCATCTATTTATTGTTCGCACAAGGGCTATTTCTGGAGTATCTGTGGTGTGCCAGCCACATTCTAGACTCTGAGGAAGACACCGTCAGTGGTGATTCAGTCTCCCCGGCTGCTGAAGACATTCCTGGGAGGTAGGCTATTGGGTGGAAAATCTGGATCCCTAAGTCCCAGTAAAGAAAAGGAAAGGCCTGACATTTGGTAGACTCAGCACATGTTGGAAAGCCTTCTGGTTTCTAGGTCACTGCTCAAAATGGCCCATTTCCTTCCCCAGTGATTTCTGGTAACTGCTGTCTTGGTGGGTTTATTTGTTTGCTTGTTTGTTTTTGTTTTGTTTTGTTTTTCTGAAAAGTTTGTGTAAGGTAGGAGATAAAAAAGCGCTGGAGTCCTAGATTCAGAAAGGGGAACGGAGGTATTTGTTATTCCTTTCGTATCAGACAAGGTAAAGCACTGGGAAAGGAATAATCAGAGTTGACAGCTCAGAGGAGATGACAGGAAGTGGTTTGGAGGAATCTCCTTTGGTCACGAATGCTAAGAGAATTTGTGCCGAACCAGGGAGTTAGCTGTGAGAAAATTTGCCTCAAAAACATGTCTAATTTCATTTTTTAAAGGCTTCTAGTCGAGGTGAAGTGGGCATGTATCTGTGGATTATACCACCCAGGAGGGCTTCGTAACAGACATGGAAATAAATGAGTTATGACAGTCACTTCCTGAAGTGGCGATGCGAGTTCTCGCTGGAGATCCGGTGGCCATCAGAGTTAAGGCTAAAGAAGTTCAGAAAACCTCTATGGGGGGCCATATCCTAGGGCCTGGACTCCGAGGCTATTGTCAAAATCCATGGCGGGGCCAAGACCTCCAAGCGAGAACAAGACCCAGTGTAGGTCCTGGAGGGCTGTCGGGAAGCCAAAGGCTTTGGATCCCAAACTAATGAGGTCTGAGTTTCTCACCAGGACTGGAGCCTGAGGCCTGTCTGTCAGGCCCGCATCTGCCCCTGTGTGACCACAGGCTGAGCACTTGCCCTTCCTGAGCTTCTGCTTGACTGGAGGATCAGACCCAACTGACCTGTTCTTGTTTTAGCCTGTCGGGTGCCATTCCCGTTTGCCTGGTGATTTCACCTCAATTTCCCCAGAGCCATCTTTCATATTGCACTTCCATGTAGTATCCTAAACCTGTTTTGCACGTTTTCATCTCCCCTGGCCCAGGTGGGGCACATGGGTGTGGCCAATCACACCCATTCCAGGGAAGGAATCTGAACTTGGAGTAAAATGTCCTGAGGAAGAAAGGCTTGGAAGCCATTCATGTCATACCTGGGAGTGACATGACTCTCTCTCTCTCTCTCTCTCTCTCTCTCTCTCTCTCTCTCTCTGCCTCTACCACCTCTCTCTAATGTGTTTTGTACATTTTAAATATTTATTTTTAATTTATGTACATTGGTGTTTTGCCTGCATGTATGTTTGTGTGAGGGTATCGATGTGAGGTGCCATGTGGGTGCTGGGAATTGAACCTGGATCCTCTGAAAGAGCAGCCCACACTCTTAACCACTGAGCCATCTCTCCAACCTCCACTTTTTTTTTTTTTTTTTTTTTGAGACAGAGTCTTCTGTTGCCCAGGCTGGTCCTCCAAGCTCTACTTCTGTAATGCTGGAATTACAGGCTTGTGATGCCATGTCAGGGCTCAAACCCAGGACCTGAGGCTGGGCAGTGCTTTCCTGATGGAGGCACACCCCCTGTGTCCATCTTTTCTGAAATCTGTTTCTTCATCCTTTTCTTCAATCCAGTGGACCACCCTCCATACATGAACCACTGCCTTATTCACTGAATTCCCTCTTTACCTTTGTTAGCCAACAGTGTCTGTCCCTTAAAGCCATAGAATTCTAACGTCATGTGGCTCTTTGACCTTCCGAACTTGAGGAGAGTAATCTTAGTTACTTAGTCTTAGTTACTTTCCTATCACTGTGATAAGACACTGACCAAGGCAAATTATAAAAGAAAACATTTAATTTGGGGCTCACAGTTCAAGAGGTTTCAAGTCCATGATGGCCATGACAGGAAGCATGGCAGCAGGCAGGCAGGCAGGAGTAGTGACAGAGCAATAGCAGAGAGCTCATTTTCTGGATCCATAAACCTGAGACAGAGTAAGCTAACTGGGAATAAGTGGTGTGGGCTTTTGAAGCCTCAAACCACACCACAAACCTAGTGGCACACCTCCTCCAACAAGGCCACACCTCCTAATACTTCCAAATAGTTCCACCAACTAAGGACCAAACATTCAAATACATGAACTTCAAGCCATCATACCTATCTTATACCCCTGTAGTGGGCAGTCAATGAAGCAATACACGGGAAGCTTTAGGCAGGTGGAGCAAGTGTCTAGCTAGGGTGAGTTTCCTCCCCTTCCTCATCTCTATGACCCATCTCTATGATTGAAGGCATCATTGGTAATGGACCTTTCTGCACTAAACCCCTAGATGTATCACTTACAAGGAAAACATTAAGCAAGAGCTATTGTAAAAGAGAGACGGCAGAGGTTCTGGCTAGTCAACAAAAAGATGGACTGGGTATTAAGACTATCTTGTACCTCACTGGTACAAATAGGAATAATTATGCTCTAGTTGTATTCTGAGAGAAAAGCTTTATTTTAACAGAAAGGGTAATATGTAGGAGGAGCTAAGGGGAAAGGAGCACCGAGAGTTAAAGATGGAGTACGGAGAGGAGAAGATGAAGTAGATGAGAAGCTTGGTAATGAGAGAGAAAAAGAGAGAGAAAGAGAGAGGGGGCATGGAGGCAGAAGTTCAAGTGTCTCCACTAGTCAAAGATAGTTTACATAGCTAGGTTGGGTATTGGGTTACACTTCTGATTGAGCATTACCAAACTTATAAAGTCCTTGATTAACATTTAAAAAAAATTGTATAAAAGCCAAATGGAAAAGGGGGGGCACGGGATAGGGGTTTTCTGGGGAGGGGAAATGGGGAAAGGGATTGGCATCTGAAATGTAAATAAAGTATCCAATAAAAATAAATAAATAAAAAAATAAAATAAAAAAGAGCTATTGTAAAAAATAAATATTTCACTTCATTTATTTATTTAAAGTGTGCCCATTGTGTGATCGACCCTTTCAGGTACTGGGCATGCAGACTGAATCAGAGCATGAACCCTGCTCCCAGGGAGTTTACATGGGAGTGAAAGAAACAGACAATAAATAGACAAGATGGGGTGGGAATTGGGATGTACTCCTCTGGGGTGATAACTCTGAAGAAGGGAGAGGTGGCATATCTGAGGCAGGTGTTTTCTAAGCTTCAGGAATGCAAAAGCAGAGGTATGGAGGTGTGTGTATGTGTGTGTGAATGTGTGTACATGTATGTATGTATACATTTATGTGCTCACATGTGTATGTATGTGTGTATTCATGTGTATATGTATGTGTGTATGTCTTTGTGCATGTGTGTATACATGTGTGTATGTGTGCATGTGTATATAAAGTATATAATGTGTATGTTTGAGTGTGTATACATGTGTGTATACATTGTATAATGTATGTTTATGAATGTTTGCATACATGTGTGTATGTATTCATGTGTATGTACATGCATGCGTACATATGTGTGTATGTGTATGCATGTATATATGCATGTGTGTATGCATGCATATGTATGTATGTGCATGTGTGTATACGTGTATGTATGCATGTGTATGTGTGCATATGTATGTATGTGTATATGTGTGTGCATGTGTGTATACATGTGTGTATACATGTGTATGCATGCATATGTGTGTATGTGTGTGCAACAGCCAGGAGGCTTGAATGGCTAGAGCACAGAGAGTAGGGAGGAGACTGGCAGGGTCAGAGTCTGGAGAAGCAGAAGACTGAAGTGATCAGCCCTGCTTCCACATGCACACTTTCAGGACCAGACTGAAGCAATACCATCTGTATGTGAACAGAACTCTGGGTGTTCTTCACGGGCTGCCAGCCATCAGTCTCCTTTGCCCCTCAGAACCTATCTGCTTCTCTTGCTCAGTCCCCAGAGAGCTGAAGCCTGTGCTTCTTCACATGTTTAGTCTACACCCTATATGTGGTCATATACACACATGATCACATATACTCCACATGACACATGAGATCTCTGTGAAATTTGTCACAATAATAGTCCCTCCACAAAGTTCTCTGGTTGTAGCAATAATACCTTCATTAACTCTGCCTAAGGTGAGTTTGGCTCTTAAGGCAGCCCTTAAGAGCCAAACTTGTGATCACACCAGGATGTTCTTCATGTAGAAGGCCTGCCTGCTGGTTTTCAGTCTCCTCAGCCCTCTATCTTATTCTGGGTTTGAAATGTAATTCCTGTTAAATTTCCTCTTACAGGGCTGAGGATCCAGCTCCATCAGTCATTGCCTTGTAAGCATTAAGGACCCCAGTTTGATCCCCAGAACTCACATATAAAAGTTAGGTGTGTTGTTCTCACTGTAATCCCATCACTGGGGAGACAAATCCAGACGGATCCTTAGTCTAGTCTAGTGGCTGGCTAGCTCTGAGCCAGGCTGCAAAATAAAAAATAAAAATAAAAAGGCGCCGGGCAGTGGTGGCGCACGCCTTTAATCCTAGCACTTGGGAGGCAGAGGCAGGCAGATTTCTGAGTTTGAGGCCAGTCTGGTCTACAGAGTGAGTTCCAGGACGGCCAGGGCTACACAGAGAAACCCTGTCTTGAAAAAATTAATTAAATAAATAAATAAATAAATAAAATAAAAAGGTTGAATGGCAGCTGGGAAATGATGTCCGAAGTGGTCCTCCAGCCCCCATCTGCATACACACACATGCGCACACACATGCATACTCATAATACATACACACACATGCATACACACACTCATGCACATACATGTACGTATACACACATGCACATACATACACACTCACACACATACTATTTACTCACATACACATGTGCATACATACACATATACACTTGTGCACACACATGCACACATAGATACACATTCACACACATACCATACATTCACACACACATGTGAACACATATACACACATACACAAACATGCACACTTACATACACATTCACATACATACCATAAACACATACGTACATACATACACACATGTGCACACATATACACACATGCACACATACATACACACACTACACACATACATATACACACTCACACATAAATACATATATACACACACATACACAGACATGCAAATACATACACACACTCTTACACATAGCAAGACATCTTGAGATTCTGATTTTCCCATCCAATGTATTTGTGATTCATTTAGGTTATTTTTTCATTTGTTTTTGTTACTTACAGGTCTCATGCCAAAACCATCGAGTCTTAACTGCATTGATAAGCTTGGGCTGGCCCAGGCTTCCTGCTTGGTCTGGTCACATGTGGCAGGTGCAGTCATCCCCTTGGGGGGATCTCTGATCTAATCTGGCAGAAGACATTGCAGCCAGACATGAAGTCCTGGGGGAGCTTGGTAGCTGTGGGTGCCGCTGGGGAGTGCAAGCAGAGACAACATGGAGGAAAGAGGCTCCGGAGAGCAAGCACAACCAGGCAAAGGCAAGGAGGTGGGACGTTAGGGCTGTGTTCAGGAAACTGTACACAGCTGTGGCATGTGTCAGCTGTGCACAGCTGGGAATGTGGGTCTGCCTGGCTAGAAAAGGTAGGTGCCAGGGGTCACTGGCACCTACAGGGTTTCAGAAGAATCCAGGGAACTTTGTTTTCAGTATAAACACAACTTGTACAATTTCTAAAGTGGCACCTCTAGTTACACAATTCAGTGGTCCCTTAGTGTCCACAGGGGATTTGTTCCTAGACTCCCCAGGGGACATCAAAATCTGTCAGTGCTCAACTCCCTTTGAATATCCTTTATTTTTAAAGCTTTCCCTTTTTACGTTCTCTGTGTGTGTGTGTACAGGCACACATGTGTGCCATCGTACTTGTGCGGAGAAGTGAGAACAACTTGTGAAAGCCAGTTTCCTCCACCGTGTGGGTCCTGGGAATTGAACCCAAGCCATCAGATTTTGATGGCAAACACCTCTACTCACTGAGTCATCTTGCAAGCCCTCATCCTGGCTTTAAAAAAAGAATCATTTAAATTTGTATTTCCATCACTTTTTCTTCTCTTTTTTAGACAGGGAGACTAACCTCAGACTTGCTGCGTAGCCACATATGGCCTTGAACTCCTGATCTCCTGCATTCACCTCCCCGGTGCTGAGATTACAGGTATGCAGTGCTAAGAGTTGAACCAAGGGCTTTGTGCATGCTGGGCAAGCATTCTACCAACAGTGCATCCCCTGCCTTCACAGTCTTTCTGAATACTTTAAACCACGTCTAGATTGCTTGTGATACTTAACACAATACAGACGCTGAGTAAACACTTGGTATATGGTTGTGTTTAGGAAGTAATGACCCCACAGAAGCCTGTACATGCTCAACATGGATGCAGTTGGTTTCTGGAGTCTTTTTAGGCTGTGGCTGCTTGAGTCTGTGGCTGCAGAACAGCAGACACTCTGGAGGGCTGTCTGTGCTCAGGCAGTGAGAACCCCACTTGAGACTGCTGGTGTCAGCAGCTCTTCCCTTGGAGGGCACCCCTGAAGCTTAAGCCTAACTGCACCCTTCCAGGACAGCCTATCACCCTCTGGGCGGGCTTGTGAGCTCTCCTTGGGGACACTCTGTTCTCACTTATGACACCCCATGCAATCGTTCCCTAGTCCTCCCACCTTGCCTTTGGCTCCAGGCCTGTCCCTGTAAGATCCTTGAAATTCTGGGAGCCCAGGATGACTTATGTTCTGAATTTAGCACCTTAGCCCAGCAGCGTCTGTCTTGCAAAACCACCACTCTGCCAGCTTCCCATGAAGGGGCCGTTTAATATGCAGCTGAGAAACAGCCCTACAAAGCAGAGAAGATAAGGTGGGAATGTTGAATATTCATTTTTGTGGTTAGAGGGTGTTTTTCCTATGATTCTGTTATTCAAATTAGCTTGAATTGTAACTTCCATTTCAACAACAAATGCTTAAAGAAACACAACAGGATAATTCCCCACTTTGTTCTGAGATTTCTAGAGTGGTCAGGGCTCTAGAATGTTTTCCACAACGGAGGACAGAGGACGTGAACCCAGATGCTCAGTTTCTCCTCTCCTCATAGGCTTAGCCCAGAGTCAAAGAGGAGGCTGGGAGAGGGATTCTGAATTCTGCCTCCTAGGTTTGCATTCATCTTCTCTCATTTGAACTCTATGCGACCTTGACAGGATGTTAGGCCAGCCTGAACCCCCAACTCAGCCCAGGAAGCAGCAGGGCAGGGAAGTTAGCTGAACAAGTCTCTCACCCTGTATTTTAGAACCCATAAAGTCCATTCATTCACTAGGCTGCAAAGGAAATTAGAGACCAGGCAGCAGTAACCATGGTAGGAAGGCACACAGCAGCCCATGTGTATATAATAAGAAAATATTTCCTACCTGTCCATACCTTTTTGGCTGTGTGCCATGTCCCTTGTTGTGTATTGCCCACCCCCATCCCATCCCCTACCCACTATTCCCCACTTCCCAGTCTCTCCTTAGTTCAAGCCTGGAAACTTCTCTAATACGTTCCTTCTCCTCTCCAATCTCCATGTGACAGCCAGCATAATTTTTTAAAGAATATAAGTAGAGCCTGGTATGCTGGCGCACCCATGTGATCTAATCTCCAGCACTCAGAAGGCTGAAGCAGGAGAATCATCAGATTGAGGCCAGCTCAGGGTACATCTCAAGGCCATATCTCAAGGTGGGGAGAGGGTAAAGATTAACTCATGTCTCCTGTTCTTAAATCTCTTGCATGGCTTCCAGTGGCTTCCACAGCCTCTGAACCCCACTTGTGCCACCGTGCTCCCCATTTGCTGAACTTCAATACCAATGCCTGGCGTCTGCCAAGCTTGTTCCTGCCCCAGCACCTTGGCATTGGCTATGCTTGCTCCTGGACATAAGTGTAATTTCCATTTCTTCTGACTGGCTCCACCTCATCTCTGGCCATCTGTCGCCCCTCCTCAGAGAGCTCTTCCCGGTGCCATTCATGTGGTCCTCTGGATGAATCTTTGGGCACGCTCAAGATGTTGTTTTCCTTCTCTAATGATAACCTGGAGTACATTGTTTACTTGACCAGTCAGTCTCTTATCTTACAAACTCACGTTAGGGATGAGGTCGTCTTAATCTCAGGCATCTCTATTTTGTAAGGATCCAGTACAGATCTCTTTTTTGCTTTTAAGCAAGAACCTCATATAGCCAAGGTTAACCTAAAACTGGAGATATAGTCCGGGTAACCTCGAGTGTCTGATACTCCTGCCTCTATTGATCAAGTGCTGATATCACAATACACACCACCACACCCAGTTTATACTGGTATTGGTAAATGAATGCAAGGTTTCCTGCAGACTAAGCAAGCACTCTTCAATTGAGCTACACCTCCAGCCCCAGTACAGCTGTTTTTGTAAGGTTTATTTTAATTTGTGTGTGTGGAGTAGCGGTGTATGCAGCTGTCCTCAGAAGCCAGGAGAGGGCACTGGATCCTCTGGGAATAGAGTTACAGGCAGTTATGAGTCATGAGACTTGGGTGCTGGGAACTAATCTGTCCCCAGCCCGCGGGGATTCGACTAGACCTTAGGGAAGGGGGCGAACGAATGAAAGGACAAGAGACACAAAGAATGAGAGCAAGTCTGAAGTTCTGATCAAGATCTGAAACTTTAATTTTGGGGGCAGGTTATAAAGACACAGCAAACCAGGAAGTTTGGGCGAGGGTCATTGCTTAGGGCTATCCTACTATGGAATCCTTATTGTCTAAGACAGACCATCCCATTATCATGACCAACTCCCAAGGAAATGCCAGACATTCTTTAAGTTCCTGGGACCTGGAACCTGTGAACGTCCTTTCTTAACCTTGTACTGACTAGACTTTCTAGAACAGCAGGTAATTTCCTGGGTTTGGCTCCCAGCAGGCGAACACACCAATGAACTGGAGTCACTTGAATCCACCCACACTCGTGTTTTCTGTTCTGGCCCCTCAGCATCCTGAGGCTTCATTAACCGACTAACAGTCCCAGAGTTTTGAGCCTCCTTTCCTTCCCAAGAAAATTGTATGCATTCATAAACAGATCCCTGTCAGGTACTGGAGGGTAGATTCTAGAGCCAGATTGTAACTGTTCACCAGCCAGCTACTGTCTGTGTGACCCTGAATGAGTGACGGGCGCTCTCTGGGCTTTAGCCATATAATCTGTAAGGTAGACCTTTGTTAAGAGGATTATTTAGCAAACCTCTGCCAAGCCTTTACATGTCAGACACTTACACAGTGGTAAATGGTACTGAGCATTTAGGAACCTCATTCTTCTCCAACATCCCTTCCCACTTCAGTCTCATCCTTTTCTCTCAGAGGCTTAGGAGGTCTTGCTGAGAGTTCGACCACCTACAGGTGAGAGCCCTCAAATTCAAGGACAGGTTCCCCGACACAGTCAGTCCTCCCTGCCGCTCTGGCTCTGACTTCACCGCTGGCGATGCTCGCCCTCCCACCGCACCTGCCCGGCTTCTGCTGATCTGTCTTTTGCTCCATTAGGCAGGGCCGCGGCCCCAGAACCTGCGAGCTGCCCCGCGCCCTCGGAACGCTTCGGCTGCCCGCGCCCCGCCGCCCCCCGCCCGGGGAGGTGACGGCAAAGTGAATTAGCGCGCAGCCGAGGGCGCGGGGGCGCCGAGGTGCCCGGCAGCTCCGCGGGCGCAGCACTTCCCGGCCTGATATTTGCACAAAGTGCTCTCAGGGCTCTTTACATTTGCTCTTGCCGGCGGAGTTAGCGTTTCCGCCGAGCGCCGACTTCTCCAAAGGGCGCCCGCGCCTGTGTTTGAGCAGCGGCGGCCCAGACTCGCCAGGCGCCTGGGTCCCCGCGCCCCCTCCATCTTGCTCACCCAGCTACATTCTTTGCATCAGCGTTTTCCATCCATCTCTACGAACCACTCTGGGCTCGTCAGTTCTTGCCAGTTTCTGTCCGTTTCCAGGTCTCTGTCCCGTCTCTGCATCATCTCTCTCTGTCTGTCTTCTCCCAGCTGTCTCCATTTTTTCCTCCTACTAATCTCCCCCCACACCCTCGGTTACCAGTCACAGCTGCCCCTCACATTCCTGCGTTTTCTGTCTCCTTGGTAGCTAGGCCTGGTCCTTCAAGTCACTTCGAGGGTCCTTGAGGATCCAGGAGAATTGAGAAGGGTCCTCAGGTCTCATCTAGCCTTGGCCACCATTATGCACGAAGATTTGGGATAGCCAGTGCAACATCTACTGAGGTTTCCTTCTCCCAGTCGGTGTCCTACACCTCTGTGCCAAATCTGGCCGAGCCTCCTTTTTGCATCTCTGAACCAAAGTGTTCCCCAGGGGCCAGGAATGCTGAGGTCTCTCCTCCATTCACCATCGGAGCAGCCAGGCGCCCCCTGGGATTTCTAGGACTCTTGAACTGGAGATCAGTGGAGAGACACCAGGAAATACAGGTGCCTGAGAATGCCCTGTACCAGATTTCATGTGGCCAAATCCATCATGAAGATGTGGTCCCACGAGACGCTGGAGTTTGTGTTAGCAGACAAGGAGACAAGCATCGCAGCACTCTGGCAGTGATCCAGGCTCCCTACGCCGATCCCCCTCTGCAATGTCCCTGTGGAGGCACTGGGACATATGCATGTACATGCACACACACGTGGTCATGAGTATGTATGAGTATGTAGGTGCATATGTAAATGTGTGCATGTGGAGGTCAAAGGACAACCTCAGGTGCCATCCTCGGGAATGGTGTTCACTTTCTTTGAGATGGGGTTTCCCACTGACCTGGAACCCACCATTTAGGTTTGACTGGCTCTCCAGGGGATGCTCTGGCTGACATTACAAGCCTCAACACCATGCTTGGCAGGGTTCTGGGGAGCCTCAAACTCATGCCTTTTGATTTTAAGTCAAGCGCCTTACCAACATAGCCTTCACCCCAGGACTAGAGTGTGTCTGCTCTGGAGACGAAGAGCTCTAGCAGCGTTCTGAAATAACTTTATGCACACATTTGCTTCAGCACAATACATTCTAATGTTATTTTTATCACTAAGAAAAGGCCTCCTTTATTCTATAAGCATAATTTCAATCATGGGTTAAATATTTGTCTTAAATGGCTATAAGTATTCTATGACTTCTAGAACAGACTCCCTCAAGGAGACTGGCTATCAAGAATTTGAATAGATTCTCCCTAATGTTTTGATTGTTTCTGTGGAGTCATTTGATCAATTAGGTAATCATTTCCAGTATAAAACCTGATATTAAAACGTATTCTTCTGGAGGCAATTTGGAGTTTCTCATTAAAACATTGGAAGGGGTTTTATTTGAATGTTATATGCAAACTCAATATTTAATATATTCTCTAGTACTTCTTATTTTATTTTTCTTATCATAATTATATTTTATAAAGAATGTGTAATTAATTTTTAGATGCTTCTCAATGGAGCTACACAAGGTCTGCGGGAGAAAGAATAAGGAGGCCGAAGAATCAGCTTTCAGGTGAGTTTGTAGCAGCAAGGGGAACATTTTCTGAGAACCTGTGTGTTTTTGAAGATCAGAGAGGTTTTTTGTTTTTTGTTTTTCCCAGAAATTAGAGCCGTGAATGGCCTTGGTTAACTCAGACCTGATTCTGCTCCAAGAGAGATGGCTTCTGCATCTGGGCCACAGTGCTGGCTGTGTCTCACACAGGCATGGCACCCATCGGTCTTGCACGAGCAGAGCTGCTGTGCTTCCCTGCCCACTGGAGCACAGAATGCAGTTGCAGAGCCCATGACAGCAGTGTCCAGGAGCCAAGCACAGCAGAGACATAGTCCTGAGCAGAGTGTCCCTGGAGCACCCCCAGCATGGTTTTTGTCTCTTTCCCGTACCTTCCTGAAGACTCAATCACCCTCTGCATTTGGAAGTGTGGACACGTTGACTTCTTAGGTGCCTGTTTGATCCCTTGGATTTATGTGCAGTGGAGGAAGAGGATGTGGCATTAGAAGGCAGACTCTTCCTTTTGCTGCCTGTGACCTTGTCCCATATCTCCTAAGTCACTCTCACTTTCCATGTTGGCTACAGGATTGTAAGGAACAAATAGGAACATGCATGACAAAAGGCATCATAAATTGTAAAGTGTGGTGAACACGGAGGGGTTGTGATCATTGCTGTCAGCAAAGGCAGAGCCATGATGGCTCCGACTGAGTCACAGGTGATCCTCGCTCCACTGTTAACTCTTCCGGAACTGTCCTCCAGTTAGAAGCCCCACTGGTGCTGGTTGTCAGTGGCTGGGTGGTGAGCCACACTTAGCTTGCAGAGGGTGACTTCCTCCCCAAGATCCAGCTCCAAAGCAACATGTCTGCTAACACAGCGTTCTTCATTCACTAAACAAACATCTACTTATTTATTTTCAAACCGTGTCTCTTTTTTATCATTCCCAAAATAGTACATGTTCACTCTGGAACACTTAGGAATATAAATATGCTGAAAGAAAAATGTCAGAGTCACCCCCAAATTCTGTTGCGATGAATGAGTGTCAGACACAAACACACATCTCCAATTCTTCTCGGCATACGTTTGAGGAAAATGTTACATTGTATAATACTTGCATTTTGTGATCTGCTTTTTAAAAAATTCTAACAGTAATCTATGATCATTTACTAAGTCATAAACTACCCATATCTACAATATCATAAAAAGAAATCACTGCCTAGCTATCCATACTGTTAAACATTCTGTGGTGGTATCTACTATGTACAGAGAGAGAGAGCCCTGTGCAAACCTCTCTGTCTCCTGGAAATTCCTCATCCTGCAGAGGAAGTCAGATCACACCAGAACCATCCAACCCACTGAGACACAAGGCACTGGAGGTGGGGTGAGGGTGCTAGGAAGGAGAGGACAATTCCAAAAGAAAGAGTAGGAAATGCACCTTGACCCAGAAGACTGACCAAGAATGGCAGGCTGGACTGAAGCATGGGAAATAGCAATGAAATTCTGGGTTTCAGAAAGAGCATGTAGTAAAGTGTGTGAACCCATCATCAGGGAAATGATGGTACCACACTGTGTTCTCTGCGTGGAAGCTGGCACAAGGTGTAAGGTTTTGCATTAGAATTGACAAGTTAAAACCTATGATCCCACAGAGAAGATGAGACTCCATGAATTGTTGGACTAGATTTGTGACCTTGGGAAAGTCACAGAAGTTCAAAGTGCGTTAAAATCGGAAAGGCTTAGTTTTCTTCCAAATTCACATCACCTAGATGGAGCATTGAGACTCACTGTAGGCAGGATGGTGAGTTGAATAAGAAAGTCCCCATAGGCTCATATGCTCCACTTCTTGGGCCCTAGCTAGCAGAACCGTTTAGGAAGGATTGGGGAGCATGGCCTTGTTGGAGGAAGTATGTCCCTAGGGCTGACTTGGGGCTTCAAAAGCCTTGTAATTTCTCAGGTATGATCTCTCTGCCTCCAGCAGATCAAGGTGTGAGCTCTCAACTGCTGCTCAGTCATCTGCCTCCTCATCTTCACTTTTCCACTCCAAGCCTCTGGAACCATAAGCACTGTGGGAAGCTGATCATGCTGACACCTGATAACAAAACTGCGTATGCGAAGTGGCAAAGGAACGCCTAGCCACCACCCAGCTTGGGACATCACATCCGCCACTGGACTAGTAAAACTGCGCATGTACAGTGGCAGGGGAACATGGGAATTTGAGTAAGCAGCCAATCAGAATTGTCCACCCCAAGGGGTATATAAGGCAGGCGCCATGTTCAATTCTCTCTCTCTTCCTCCATGCTTGGGAATAAAAAAGGTGCTGCGGAAGGATCCTGTGTGCCTGCGTGCATTCTTGCAGGTGAGAAGATTGCGCGGAGTACAAAGCACCAGACAAACCTTCCCTTCCATAAATGGTCTTGGTCATGGTATTTTACCATAGCAATAGAAAAGTAACAAAATGTATTAAAACAGTGTATTAGTTAAGTCAGCATTCTCTAGAGTCACAGAACTTATGGAACAAATCTCTCTCTCTCTCTCTCTCTCTCTCTCTCTCCATATACATGTGTATAATAGATAGATAGATAGATAGATAGATAGATAGATAGATAGATATAGATATAGATATAGATATAGATATAGATATAGATATAGATATAGATATAGATATAGATATAGATATGTGACTCCGAGTTTCTCCCCACTGCTGGAGAGGCTAAATGCAGGGAGCTAGACTGTTTTTACCCTACCCCACTACCATCTGGGCTTTAAGGACGTGCTGAGACACTGCTCAGGGGATGAGAAAATGCAATCTAAGGTCAGAGGCAGAAGCTGGGGTTCCCAAGCTCCTGGGCATTCAGTTGCTGCTGGAAAACCACACAGAGGAATCAGGAACAAAGTGTTGAGGGTCTATGGGCCTCTACAGGACCAGGACCAGGAGACTCCCAAACTCCTGGACATCCAGGTGCCTGTCAGGTCGCAGGGAGTTGGGGACAGAGTTGAGGGGCCCTGGGTCGAGGATGAAGACAAGCCCAGGACAGGGGAATGGGAACTCCAGTTTAGCTCACTGGCAGAAAGTCCTTAGCCTGGCAGTAGTTGTCTGGGAGTGCAGGGGCCTTCTGTGGGAGGTTGAGCTGTGCAGCTCAGTAGTCAAAGGCTTCCTCTATGCTCCTCACAGTGGTTCTCGATGAAAGATATACAGCCCTTGGTTCCAAACTGTATATTGGTTGTTCATCGTGGAAGCCAGCACTACTCTGACAACCAGCCTAGCCCATAGCAAGGGCTTGAGGAAGACCATGAGTGAGGACAAATATACCAAGTTTTCTAGCCCATCTGAAGAACAATCAAGGCATAAGCATCAGTTCCTCTTCATCCCCACTCTCCCTGGCAGAGGGCCTATCTGAGTTAAAGGCTTCTGGTAAGAGAAACAGATCTATTCAAACAAAAGGAAGCTTATTGGAAAGATATAAATAGTTGTCTTGGGAAGCCAACGGTAGAAACCATAAGACAATTGGGTCTCGTAGAAATTGAAACTGGTCCTGGGGTCAAAGCAACTCTTTTTCTTCCTGGCCACCAACTTCCAAGGCTAAGGACCACCTAAACATACATCCACATACCTACCACTATACAACCATGTAGTTCACCATCTGTCCATCTGCCGTGGTTTGGCTAGAAATGGCCTCCGTAGACTCATGTGTTTGAATGCTTGGCCCATAGGGAGTGGCACTATTAGGAGATGTGGTCTTGTCAGAGGAAGTGTGTCACTGTGGGGTGTTGCGGGTTGCCCCATGTTGTCTGTATTCTGATATTAATTCTGCTTCCTCAAGAGGGCTGCCCCGATGAGGAGCGGATCTTGTACTCAGGTGACGTCATGTGAACCTTCTCCCCATTCTAAATGCTCGAATAAAGGCTGGAGCCTGTGATTGGGCAGAGGAAGGAAAAGGTGGGACTGGAGGTTTTAGAGAGTTGGGGAAAGATAGAGGATGACAGAGGAAGAAGGATGGAGGAAGAAGAGCTGGAAAGAAGATGGAGCAGGACCACATGGCCTGGAGAAGCCACAAGTAGCAAGGGATCTCATAGCTGGGAATAGATTACTGTAGTGATAGTTCTGCCCAATCTAGGCGTACAGCTTATAAAAATATAATAACTGAGTTGTGTGGTTTTTTCACAGGCTTATTGGGATTGGAGATTTGCTGCAACGTGCGGGATGCTCAAACTACTCCCAGTATGGTCGGTCCACAGTCTCCTTCCACTGCCTGTGGATTAAGACCTCTCAGCTCCTTCTCCAGCACCATGTCTGTCTGCATGCCCCCCATGCTTCCTACCATAACAATAATAGATTGAACCTCTGAAACTTGAAGTCAGCCCCCATGAAATGTTTCCTGTATAAGAGCTTCCATGGTCATTTTGTCTCTTCACAGCAATAAAACCCTAACTAAAGACACCATCCATCCATCATCCATCTATTCATCTATTTAATCCTCCATCCTGTGAAACTTTGTAAAGCTGCCCTCTAGTGAGCCTGTGCCATCGGCTAGCATGCACTACAGCAAAAACAGAAATGAAGAGGCAAATTTTTCACCCGTAAGCAGTGCACAGCCTAAAAGAAAATTAGTCATATTTGTGTATCTCATCCTTCGGACAGCATCTCTATGTGCCAGGTCAGGACTGATCCTGAGGATGCAGAGATGAATAAGGCTCCTGCATCCCTCCCCAGGAGTTCACAGCCCAGTGAGGGGGACCCACGGGTGCAATCATCAAACCATCTGACTGATGCTAAAAAGAGAAATTGGTTGGCTGATTAATTGATATTCTGCTTTGTCCCAGAAGAGATAGAAGATTTAAAGATTCGTAGATTAAGATTCTGAGATGTGTAGCAATGTGGACCTGCTTTGCAATTGTATTGTTGGGGTCGTGAGGCCAGAGCACACCCTTATGGATGGGAGTGAGGTTTTCACAACAGGAAATGAAATGTCCATTGTCAGCCTTCTAAGAAAGATGTCATCCCTGCGGCAGGAAATGAGGGTCTGAGAATGCAGGCCTTAGCAGAAGCTGGAGAAAAGGCTTTCTGCATGAGGTGCTGGGGCAGTCAGTTCTAGACTCTGTAGTATGGAGGTTCCTTGAACATTTCTTGAGGCAATGGGGTGAGTTGAAAGGTGAAGGTCCCCAGATAACATTGGGGCCAGCTAGGAGGAGGGACCCAGAGATCATCCTGAAAGGAAGGCTGAAGCAGATCTGGACTGGGTCCATCCTTTTCCCCAGGTGCCTCCCTTCACCAAACAACTGAGCAGACAATTGGTAGTGCACATTGGTACCACATAGAGCTAGAGGGGGAGGTGGTAACCACTAAACGGAGACTACAGAATAAAGGAGAACACATAACCTTCTGCCAATCACTGCCCCTTCAGTAGAGCATCTTTAAAAGTCACAGACTGTTTTCGGGGCAGCAGAGAAGATGCTGGGCTCATGCTTGCAGCCCATGGAAACATCTGAATTATGGTAGAAACTATTGACTAAAAAAACCATGTGTGTTTGCTTTGTTTTTGAGACAGGGATTCATGTAACCCAGGCTGGCCTCTGTCTTGCTGTGCAGCTAAGGATAACCTCAAACTCCCGATCTACCTGCCTTTCCCTCGAAAGTGCTAGGCATGTACTGCTGCTGTACCTAATTGATGTATTTGCTGCAAATCAGACCCAAGACTTACCTCATGTTAGGTTAGCACTCTACCAACTAATCCAAATCTCCAGTCCTGACTCCAAAGTGGAAACTCCAAAGGAAAGCTGCAAGTCGAAAAACATCAGATGTTTCATGAGAAGTCTCTACTGGCATCGGGTTGACTCCATTAATGGCTAGATTCATATACATTGCTTGGCATCTGAAATCAGTATACAGATTTGATTTTCTCTTCTCAAGAATCCTGAAGAATGCACAGGATGGACAGAAACTATCAGCAAACATAAATATTGGCTACTCATAACTAAAGCATTTCAAAAGCCAAATTATAAAAAAAAATCTTTTCAAAATATTTAATAGCAGGAAATTACTGAGAAATACGAGCATGTTCTAATATGCAAGTTTGGGGCAGGCCCTTCAAAAGCCAGAGAATCTGGAGACAGTACCAGTCTTTTAACGGTTCTGATTTTAAGTAAGGCCACTGTGTGGGAAACTCCGAGGACTCCATTCACACCATGAGCTATTTTACTCTCACCAAAGAACCAGGCTGGGTGGCTATACAAGGTGACCTGAACATGGGTGTGGGGCAGAGTGTGGGGATTGCACTGGACACTAGTTTAGAGGTCAAGGAAGGCATGGGACAATACCCAGAGAAAGTAGCTTTGTCCAGGGAGCAATGCAATGACTCGGCAGAGAGGGCCGAGCACACAAACACTCCCACCACTGGAGCTTGGTCTTGGCTGTTTGCTCACATGCAAGCAGGGGAGACAGCCCTACAGACAAAGAGCTGAAGTCAGAGGCTGTAACTGTGACAAAGGATACTGCAGTCACCAGAGCAAGGGCAGTGGGGGAGGGGCGGGGAGGGAGAGGAAGAAGGTAATCCCAAATGAAAGGTCTGGGAGGCAGCATAATAAGGCTTGATGCAACACAGCGCCTCAGAGCTGTGCAGGAATTTATTCAGGCGCTGAGCCAGAGGTAGCCACCATAGGATCCAGGGCACTCTAGAGGTCTCTGGGGTGTTTTGCCAGCTTGCTCCGTTGGCCCTTTCTGTGCCGAAAGATGTCAGCCATCAGATGCTGTTAAATGCTACCTGAACAAAACCTTGCTGAACAGGGGAGCAGGGTGCAACTTGACTGGAAGCAAAGGTGTTCAAAAGGGTTCAACCTCTGTTTTTTTCCTCTCGACACCAGCTTGGCAGAGCATGTGCCTTCAGGGAGCTGTCCTGCTATCCTAGAACTGCCCCCCCAACCCCCCGGGCTTCCCGGGCCCAAAAACCCCCCCCCCCCCCCAATAAAATAGCTTCCTTGTTGTCTACGTATTTCTAAAACCTCTCCTGTGGAGAATAGGTATGTAGATGTTTAAAGAAAGTGGCCCAAGGGAAGCAGGTATTCAAACGCAGTGCTGTGATTCAGACTCGGAACTGGACAGGGTGACCAGGACCAGCCCCACACTGGAAGAGCAAAGATTCTTATCCCTTTTCTCCCCACAAGGGAATAAAAACAAAGAGGCATCTCAATGTCAGGTCAAGGTCACCCCATGTCAGGGGAACCAGAGTCCCAACCCCAGACTGTCTGTGTAGAGGGAGAGACTAGGCTTTATCATTGGGAGGGTTTTAGCTTGCTGGATGAATAGAGAAAGACTTTAGGGTATAGATGACTGTGATGGACAAGTCACATTGAAAAATCAGTTCCTTGGGGGTGGAGAGATCACTCATTCATAAAGTGCTTGCCTCAAAAGCATGAAGACCTGGGTCAGAGCTCAAGCACCCACATAGGAGCTGAACATGAGGGGCCAGAGATACAGCTCAGTTGGCTAAGAGCACTGTTTGCTCCTAAAGAGAACCTGGGTTGCTTCAGTTGCCTGCACATACCCTACAGCTCACAACTGTCAGCAATTCCAGTTCCAGGGGAACCAATCCTCCTTTTTAGCTTCTGTGGGCTCTACACCTCCTGCAAGTAAACCCACAGCCAAACATATTAATTCAGAGAGAGAGAGAGAGAGAGAGAGAGAGAGAGAGAGAGAGAGAGAGA
>JANHMN010000004.1:28023642-28041142 GCA_030674055.1 Rhabdomys pumilio | reverse complement strand
GAGCTGAGATCCCATCCATATGCCAGGTTTTAAATAGCAGACGAGAAACAAGTTGACACAGGGAGACCAAACTCATCCCAAACATGCAGCTACTGCACTGTTCAGACACGAACCCGGTGCCCCCACCCCGCCCTGCCTGCTTGCCCTGTCTTCCCACTTCAAATGCTTGCAGAAGTCATCTTTCTTGTTTCAGAAACAGCACAATCTCCATCTGCTGCTTTGCATGTGTGAAGCTGTGAGCAGTGGCCCAGGCTCCTAAAGGTGCTTGTTTGGACTGTTGGTTTGCCTCAGGCCGTGTGAGTGACCATTCACGACCATCCCTTCTACCTCATGAAGTCACAGGTCCTCCATGGCCATAGCGACCAAGCTTCATGCCCTGAAAACACACTGGGGTGGACATTGTATTTGCCAAAAGAGGCTCCTTGACCTTGGTAGGATCTAAAGATGTTGCCCTCACCTTGGATATCATTTTCCCCTCTACAGAGTCGTTGGTTGTAGCAGATGGAGCAAAGCATGATGGTCAAGGCCCTGGACCTAGCCTGAATTGCCTGGCTTAAGGACCTACGAACAAGCCCTATCTGAACCTCAGTTTCTTTTCCTGTAAAGTGGGGTTTCTCAGTATTGCTTGTCTTTTGGAGAGCATTGTCTTGAGGGTTAAGAACCCTATATTATACTAAACACTAGGGCTAGCATGAGGTAATCGGCAATGAATACCACTTGGGGTCACCACAGCCTAGGACTGTCTGCCTCCAGAAATCCCGGGGTGGAGTCCTGTGTCCATGCATGTAGGTCACCAGCCCGGGCTTTGGTACTTGCTCTGAGCCCTCATTACTGGAGTAGACTTAGTCCACGGGGAACTCAACACACCTTTCAATCTTCAACCACCCCATTTTTTTCTCCAGCCTGAGCCCACAGGGCCTGTCTGGGCTACAGGGAGGGGGCAGGGTTGATCTATGGGTTGGATAACCTGCCTGGGGAAATGGAGGGGGCCTCTGACCCAGGGGTAAATCATGGACTTCCCCCAGGGCCCGTCAGTTTCCCAGGAAAGGAGCCCGGGGCATTTGTTATCTCAATGTTTCCCCTGAGGGGCTGACCACATGATTCATTTCACTCACACTAATTGGATGTAAATTAGATGAGAAATCAGTAATTTGTCCATAGATTTGTCATTCCAGTGGTGGCTTTCCAGCTTTCCAGGCAGAGCGAAGCCCTGGCCATGCAGGCGCCCCCCAGCTGTATGGAAGAAAGAAGAAGCCTTCCTTGGGGGTGAGGGGTGAGGAATGGGGGAAGGATGGGGTAGCTTTCCCGTGGTGATCTCTGGCTTTGTACTGCTTTAAAAGGATAGAGAGGAGGAGCAGGGAGAGAGGAAGAAGGCTGGAGGAGTGATGTAGGGGGGAGAGGGAGAGAGAATCTGCTGGGGGTTGGGGGACCTTTCAGGTGAGGTTGTTTAGTGTCAATAGGAGAAAGGATTACTGCCGACCTCCTCCAGCAACAATATGCTAATCAACCCCCTGGGCCCACTCCGGGCTGGGAAGCTGGGCAGCTGCCTCTGTCTGTCTCTGGAGCCTGATGGCTTCTGATTTAATGAGGGGGAGGGCATAGAACAGGCCCTTGCTCTTGGGAGTGGAATCAGACCATGCTACACAGGTCAGGGAAGCGTACAAGGGGTGGGTCTGTCTGGGGGACCAGCATGCAGAAGAAGAGCAGCATCCTGGGTCCCCCAAAGCTCCCCCCTCAGCATTGCTCTAGGGTGGGCAAGAGCAGCAGAGCATGCTCCATTTATTAGAGAGACAGGCAGAGTCCCCCGAGAAAGGGCAGAAATGCAAATATTTTTAAAGGAAATTTCAGGGCCGCAACCAGGGTATAAAGGGAACAGTGAGAGTGGCAAATAGGAATGGGAAAGGGGTCATTGTCCAAAGATGCCTTGGAAGTACTTGCTACTAAGCTTGTATACACACACACACACACACACACACACACACACACACACACACACCAGGGGGATGTGCTAGGGTTTCGACCACCCCTCTAGCACTGTTGCTGAGAAAGGATTCCTAAAGATGGCCTTTACTTGTCCAGAGAACTGAAAAACAGAGGTTGAGAGGGTCCGAGGGGTTGGAATTTTGAGTTTGAAAAGGTTCAAAGGGGTTCGATGAGATGGCTCAGCATGTAAAGGGGCTTGCGGCCAAGCCTGAAAACCTGATTATACCCAGGTCTCACGTAGTGCAAAGAGAGAATCATTTCAGATGCTGCCCTCTGACCTCCACATGAGCTCTCTGACATCAGTGCATGCATGTCTCCCCTCCTCTCTCTCTCTCTCTCTCTCTCTCTCTCTCTCTCTAACACACACACAGAGAGACAGAGAGAGAGAGACAGAGAGACAGAGACAGACAGAGACAGACAGATACAGAGACAAAGACAGAAGACAAATAAATGTAAACATATTTTTTTTTTAAAGAAGACTCAGAGTCATGTGCTCATTCATTCATTTAAATCCACACATTTTATTAGGCTTTACGTTTTGCCAAGCTTGGCAGAGGGTGAGCCAAAAGACTCAGTTCCTTAAGCTCTGGAGCAGCCAAAAGTCCAGGAAGGGGAGCAGCCACTAATCAAATCGTTGTCCACATCCCCTCCGAGTGTGATGATAAACTGTGCTGAGGGCCAGTCACGATTGGAGCAATGGGCTTTGACAGCTGGGAAGAGAGGACCTGGGCGCTGGCTGGCCTGGGAGGTCCCGCGAAATCATGCTAGGAACTGATTCAATGACAAAAGAGTCAAGTCATCTCACAAGGAGAGGCACAGACCGCTGTGCAGGTGTGCATGACGCAAGCAACAGAGTATCTGGAAATGCTTTGTGAGTGTCTGTGCCTGAGGGTTCGTCTTCCTGCTTGCAGTATGTGTGTGTTGGGGGTCGGGGGGGGGGCAGGGGACAAGTAGGGAGAGGCTGTGTCTTCACACAGTGTGTGCTGTTGTGGGGTACAGTTCAAACGATCTGAAATCCTAGTCTACCTCTATGCTTCATGTCCCCAGTCTGAAAAAAAGGAAAGAATTTTTTGGTTTCATGAGCAATGATTCCATGATCTGTGTCTCTTTCAGGAGGTTCTGTGGATGAGAGCATCTGCCTTAGTGAGCTTTCATCGGGACTTCTCTTTCCTGAACCTACCTTTCAGTCTTCCCTCTTTGCTCACTGCCTTATATTGTACTGAGTGCTGTAAGCAATTTACCCCCCCCCTCTCTCTCTCTCTCTCTCTGTGTGTGTGTGTGTGTGTGTGTGTGTGTGTGTGTGTGTAACTGAGATCATTAGGCACACCAGTATGGGCCTTTTACCCACTGACTGGCTATCTCGCCAGACTCACTGAATATTTTTTTCAGTGCGCTGTTCAAGCCATCTATTCCAGTTTCCTTTCCTTTTGCTATGATAAAACACTGTGGCCAAAAGCAACTTCAGGAGTTAAGGGTTTATTTGGTTTATACTTCCAGGTCACAGTTCATCATGAGAAGTCAGGACAGAAGCTTAAAGTGGAAACCATGGAGAAACATTGTTTGTTGAGTCATTCTCTGCCTGGCTCCCAGGCTCCTCAACCAGCTTTCTAATATAGCCCAGGACCACCTGCCTAGGATAACTACCGCCCACTGTGGACTGGCCCTTCCTACCTCAGTTAGCAACTAAAACAACGCCCCACAGGCCTACCTGAAGTAGGCAATTCTTAAGAAGAGGCTCCTTCTTTCAAGGTGATTCAAGCTGACAATAAAATCTAACGAGCTCATCTCCCAATCTATTCTGTCATTTGGTGGGTATTTGTAATCCCATTTTACAGATGGGGTAACGGAAGCTCAAGGGTCAAGTGATGTGTCAAAGCTCCTGTCAGCAAGAGCCGAGAAGCTTTCTCTGGATTCAGAACTTGACTTTCCCACACCTGCTTCTAACCACCCCACACACTCCCTACCCCAACTCCTGTTTCCTGCCTCCCTTCTCTCCCTTCCTCTTTCTCACTCTCCCTGGCTTCTATAAACATTGACAAGTTCACGATGAACGAGAGGCCTAGTTATTCACATAAGCCTCCTGCTTTGCACAAATGTGGTTTCATAACAAGGATCTGATTCATGCTTAACTTTTGAGGACACCTATATCCGCATTCCATTGCCAGTTCCTCGCAAATGTTAAGGTGTTGAAGGAGAGTCATCGACATTTTAAAGTTGGAAGCACACGCCTCAATCCACACAGGCAAACGGAGGCCCTACAGGGAAAGGAAGCTTATGAAAGACAAACTGAATCACCAGTGGAGACAAGAAAGACAGACAGGGAGGGCCCCTTTGATTGTCTTGTGTTCCTGCCAGTATACCTGGCTTACCTCTGAGAAATCAGGGTATCCTTCTAAAAGGCACCCAGGAGAACATGGCAAGAGAATGCCCCACACTGACGGGGAACCCATGATCCTGGGGGGGTTGGAGGAGCGGCAATCATTCTAGACATTCTAATTTAATCGACAGGTTTTAGGCTGCATGGTAAGTTCTCTTTCTCCATATGAAGAAACCTCTTTTGTAACTATTAGGAGGATACACTTATATTCAAGGACATTGTTTCTCTATCCCATAGGCCTGAGGACAGGAAAGAGAGAGCCTGGAAGAGGGAGATATTGGTTGGTAGCAAGATATTCTTGCCTACCTACCCTGTGACCACGCTGCTGGTAGCCAAGGCTACAAGAGCAACAGCTGTCATTTCTGCTGACGCTCTTCAGGATGCTCAGACGTAAGTCCGTCTGAGGGCTGGTACTCCAAGATCAGGTTGAATGCTCACGAATCTTGATTCTTGATTCCACTGGAGGAATTCTGCAATAACATGGAAGTGACCTTGAACTTTAGCTCCCCTGCCTTTTCCCAGTCTGTGCTCCTGGACTGGCAACAAACCCAAGGTGTTAGTTTCCTCATTTGTAGAATGTCTCCCAGGGTCATTGGGGGACTTTCTCAGAGACGAATGTGGTACCATGCCTGCCCACTAGGGAGTGCTCAAGAAATGCACAATCCCTTTCTTCCGTCTTTGTCCTCTCTACCAACCATCTTTTCTTTCCTCACATCATTTCTTATTGAGGACTTGCAGAGTTAGTGGGTGTCCTGGCACAAGCTAGAGTCATCTGAGCAGAGGGAAACTCAACTGGGAAAATGTCTCCGTAAGACTGACCTTTAGGCAAGTCTGGGGGGGGGGGGCAATTTCTTGATTAATGATTGATGTGTGATGTGGGAGGGTCCACACTATTATGCTACCCCGAGTAGGTAGTTCTGGGGTATGTAAGAAAACAAACTGAGCCAACCAGGAGAAACCAGCCTGTAAGCAGCATTCCTCCATGGTGTCTGCTTCAGTTCCTGCTTCCAGGTTCCTGCTTTGAGTTCCTGCTGTGACTTCCTCGGACTTATGACATAGATCTGTAGATCTGTAAGCTGAAATCAATCCTTTCTTCCCCAAATTGCTTTTGGTCATACTGCTTTGTCATAGCAGTAGAGAGCAAGCTAGGACAGTGGGACTGGGTTAGGAGGAGCAACAGACTCAGGGTTGTCCTGCCCAGGAACTGGAAGGTAATGTTAGACTCAACACAGGATGCCAGACACAGGAAGAGGAACCCCAAGCTCTAAGGCCAGCTAACTCACCAACCGTGGGCTCAAGAGAGCAAGCACTTGCTGGAAACTAAGTGTGAGTGTGGCCCTTCAGACATCTAACTCTGGATTGATGGTTCACTGAGCAAAGGATGCCAACTCCTAGACAGACTTTCAAGATCAGCTGCTGGATTGAACTGGGTCGGATTAGGCATTTGTTGGTACAAAGTAAGTCCTCTGTGGCAAAGTTATCATTTTCTTCTTCTGTTGTTATTCTTAGCTCTGTGGGTCAAATCAAACGTACTGACATCTTTAAAAAACAAACAAACTGGGGCTGAAAGAGAGAGAGATGGCTCAGCAGTTAAAAGCACTGGCTGTTCTTCCAGGGGACCCAGGTTCAATTTCCAGCACCCACTTGGTGGCTAATATCATCTGTAACTCCACTCCCAGGACATCTGATGCTCTCTTCAGGCCTCCAATACATATGAGCAAAACACCCATACACATAAAAATAAGTAACTCTTAAACATGGTCAAAGCGGTTAACTGCTACCAAGTAATAGTCACCCTGTAGCAGGCATGTTACATACATTCACTCCATTAGAGCGAACCGTGTGGACTGGATTGTGTCTCCTCATAGATCAAAGCTCTGATCCTCCTAGTCCATGTAAAAGGAATTCAATCAGTGCCTACAAGGAGGCAATTCCTGCTAATTAATTATGTTAATTACATGACCCAAATACAAGAAGAAAAAAAAAAGCAACTTGAAGGAGAAAAGGTTAATTTTGCCTCACACTTCAGGGGGATTTCAGTTCATTGTAGTGGGGAAACACAGCAGCGGGTGTTGGCTTCATCCTTGGCTACTGAAGTCTGGGGCTGTTCACATGGTGCAGACCAAGAAGCAGAGAGCTTGGGGCAGGAACAAGAGGTGAGCATCTTGTTCAAAGACTGGCCTCTAGCGGCCTTCCCTTCTTCCACTGGACAAGTCCCACATTTTGAGGGCTCTGCCGCTGTCAAACTAGTGTTAAAATCTAAGGCTAAGAGCCCATGGGCTGCATTTCAGATTCAAAGCTTAACGGGTCATCAGGTCATAAAGGGATTTGATTTGATAGAACTGACATCCTATAAGAAAGAGACACTGGTGTTATGAGTTCTCTCTCTCTCTCTCTCTCTCTCTCTGTGTCTGTGTGTGTGTGTGTGTGTGTGTGTGTGTGTGTGTGTGTGTGTGTGTGATATAGTGAGAAGGCAGCTATTTGCTTGCCAGAAAAAGGTCCAAAGGCCACTATCCTTACCACCTCAAGTAGCTTTGGCTCCTACCTAGTATGTGTCCAGGGCAGGGGAGGAAACTGAGGAGCGACTCCCAACATGACTGGAAAGCTAACAGGCTAGGTGAAATAGAAATGTTCTCTTTTCTTCCAGCTGCATTTTCAGGGACACCATGCTGGTATTGTGATTTACCATAGCAGTAGCATTTACACTGCAGGAATTGGTAGACACTACAAACTAGAGCTTTTGCATCCAAGAACCAGTTATGAAACCTTCAGAGCACGCTATCCTAGACTACATCAAACATACAGAAGAAGTATGTAAGGGCCAGGATCAGACAGCAAGGGTCTTGGTCCTTCAGGAAATTGCCTGGTGACATGCTCTGGGTTTCATCGGATAGAACACATGTTAAAGCTGGAAAGAGCCTTGAGGATAATCAGGTCCATGTTTCATTTCACAGATGGAAAGCTGGGGTCCAGAGATGGGAAATGACTTGCCTAGGGTCTCTCAGCACATATGGCAGCAGTTCAAGTTAATCTCTATCTGATCAATTCAAACCTATAAATCATGTAGGGGTAGTGTGTGTGTGTGTGTGTGTGTGTGTGTGTGTGTGTGTGTGTGTGTGATATGCCAGAGGTTTGCTGGCATAGATCAAGCATCCATGCTGCTATTTGGGGAAAGATTTCGTGAGGATGAGGTTGTGTTTTCCTGGTTTCCTGGCTGTTCCTTCTTCTTGCGTTTGCACACCCCACAGGGTGTAGTAGAGAGATAAGCGAGATGCACACTCTATAATCAATAATGCACCCTCTTCTGTCTCTGAGTGGAGTCTGTGGAAGTCGGTGGGAATAGCACAGCTTGTAAATGTGCAGATTGGACCGGAGCCCTAAAGTGCACCCTAGAAAACACGGCTGCGTGTTCTTCATCTACAGCTAATTATAACTTTATTCATTACAGTCTGGCTCATAAGATTATAGACCTAAATCAGGAATAGAATATGTGTTACATATATATTTTTATAATACTTTTCCTCCGTCAGAAGTGAGTCTCTGCCTCGATCGGAGGCGTGAAGTCAGAGTCCCGTCCCTGAGTCAGGCATCTGCAATGTGGCATTTTCTGTCGCCGCCCCACACTTTGCTTAAAGCAACGTGAAGGTGTTAAACAACTCAGAACGCGCCCGCCCCGCCCGCCCCACCCGGCAAATCACAGCGCCTGTCAAAGGAAGATGTAGAAGGAGTTATTAATCTTTGGGGCCAACTGTTTTTAATTATGTACATACAGTATTCAAATTAGTTTCAAAATGGTCTTGAAGGTTCAGTTCTTCCCCGCAGTTTATCCTGCCGGGCACGGGGCCTGCAAGTGCCAAAGGAGAAGGCAAGATGGAAGACTGCCCTTGATCCATAGGGCTTGTCAGAACCCCTTGAGGATCAGCTCGTGGGCCTTTTTCACTGGTTCTTTCCTTAGGTGACCTCAGTGCAGTCCTTGCTTTGGAACAGCATCTATATGCTAATGATGTCAAAACATGCTCTCTAGCCCTTCTGTGCGCTTGACTCGGAGAATCACATACCGACTCCACTTCAGCTTCTTCTTGAGGGCTTTGTAGACATCTGAAGGCTTTGGTGCTCAAAGCAAGACTTGATCTTCTCTAACACAACATGCCCTGCCCTGTGCTGCCCCAAGTATTCACATATACACGGCCACTATTACTCAACAAGTAACTCCATCCATGTGCTCACTCTGCAAAGCCATGGTTTATTTGGGCTTCTTCTTTGCTTTCTATTTGAACATCAATGAGTGTATTTAATGACCGTCACTTACACATTATACCCAGACGTCCTCTCCTCCTGGACTGTGTCATAGCTACTCCCTGGTTGTCACCATCTTGTCCTAGGCCACAGTAGCAGTCCCTTAAATGGTACCACTGATTCTTGTCTTGTATTTCCAAGGCCTATTCTCTACCCAGCAGCTGGAGGAAGTCTTTAAAATACACAATCCTGTACACTTCTCGGCTCACAGCCCTCCCACAGCACAAGCGTAAACTTCAGGTCCCTCACAAGGGCTTCGAAGGACTCTCCTTGAATCCAGTCCCAGCCCATCAATTGACTCTCATCTTCATGTCACTGGAACTCTTGAAGCTAATTAAGCCTCAGATAAGGGATTCACTCATTCTTCACCCCTAAGATTCATCTTCTTGTCTTTAACCTGGTTTTGGAATCTATCAACTGTTAGCGCCTTACAAGTTCTTCCCAGAGGCACTGAGCCTGGGCAGGAGAGGGATGACCAACCCTTTCCAAGCTCCCTCAGAGTTCTGTCCTTATAGATAACTCTTCTTGATCATGTAACAGAATATTCAACCAAAGCAACTTAAGGGTGGGAGAACTTATCTTGTCCTGAGGTTTCCAGGACAATAGTTCAGGAAGCAGAGATAGCACAGGAAGCAGGACTGGACCCTAAACCCCAAGCCTGACTTACAGTGGCCTGTTTTCTCCAGCTAGGTTCTACCTCCCAAAAATTCCACAACCTCCCTGAAATGGAATTACCAGCTGTGGACTAAGTGTTCACACAAGTGTTTCCACATAAGTCTGTGGGGACATTTCACATGCAAACCATAACAGGAGCAAGGGAGGAGAAGGCTGACTGTTGACAGTCCCAGATGTCCACAGTCGCTGTGGGCTAAGAGTTACAAATCCAACAGTTATAGTTCATTGGTCGAAGCTGGGCTGTGATTCTGCCTCTTCGTTCTCACTCTGTCCTATATTTCCTTAAAGGCAGACTGGCCATTCATTTCAAATTAAACTCCTGTCCCCCGGAAGCAGGCTTCTATTTCCATGTCTCCCAAATAAACCTGGCCTTTCCAAAAACCCTGTGTGTATGGACTATTGCATGTAAATATATATGTTTATATATGTAATACATGTATGTTTATGTGCACATGTGTGCACCTGCATATGAAAGCTAGAGGGTATCTCTCATTTCTTTCTTTCCCCCTCTCTCTCTGTCTCTCTGTCTCTCTGTCTCTCTGTCTCTCTCTCTCTCTCTCTCTCTCTCTCTTTCTTAAAAGATTTATTTATTTATGTGCATGACTACATTGTCATTCTCTTCAGACACCAGAAGAGGGCATCAGATCCCATTACAGATGGTTGTGAGCCACTATGTGGTTGCTGGGAATTGAACTCAGGGCCTCTGAAATAGCAGTCAGCTCTCTTAACTGCTAAGCCATTTTTCTAACCCTGGGTAGTTTTCTTAATCTTTGTTAAACTTGTTTTTTTGAGGCAGGGACTTTCACTGAACCTGGAGCTCACTGATTTTGCTGCTAGCAAGTCCTGGGGATCCTCCTGCCTCCACCTCTCCAGTGCTGGGATTTAAGGTGCACAGTACCACATGGATGCTGGGGACCTGAACGTAGGTCCTTATGTCTGTGTAGTCAGAATCATAAAGACTGAGCCATTTCCTTCAAAATTCTTCTGCTCCCAAATAGATGCTCTCTTTTATTCTGCTGAGTTCTCAGAGGTCTGTTTCCTCAGTTTTCCTGAAGGCAGGACATGTGCCTGCCTGCTTCTCCTTCTTCCATGTCTAGCATTGGGTCTGACACACAGTAGGCATACTTCAAAGCCAGTTGACTCCTTAGCTGTCTTGTAACAGCAGAGTTGCTTTGCCTCCACAGGCCTATCTTTTCCTCAAAGCATGAGATGGTAAGACCCTCAGGAGCAAATCCGAACCCCATCCACCCATGCATGAGCTCTTCCTGGTGCTATCACAGTGCGGAGTCCTTAGCACGCACTCAGTACATCTCAGCACAGAACTCACCACTGAGAGAAGTGTTGGATCATCTTAATCCAGTAAGAAGGATCCATGCTGACTACAGTTCCAGTCTTCTCTGCCAGGGACTTGGTTGGAGTCCTACCCAATAAAGAGGTGCATGTAGCCTTCTGACATTTTGCTTAAAAACAAAGGAACAGTAACTATGATGTTAAAGTCTCTTTGGGAGTTTCCTCTGGAGATAAGAGAGTTTTCCCCCTTTTCCCGAAGATGGCAAATGAGGCCTGGCATGAAACATAGTTTCATAAGGTTTTTTGTGTGCAAACAATATATCCATTATAGAAGAGCTTTATATTCCCTCATCTGACACGCAAGGGTGGCGCTTTGTATAAACCACATTGTTTGAGCAGAAAATTGTATTCTACAGATTTCATTTTGATAAGAGAATCCTGGCTTTGTCACCCAGCAACATTTTAAGAAGTCACATAAAGAAGCAATGCCTTGAAATTGTATTTTCCTAGTGAGCTAATTCTGGTAGGAATCATCATTTCCCACAGTTCCCTGTTGCATCCTGAATACTCTTGGTTTGACGGGAAATGTGTGCTGGCCAAGGCCATAGTCGTTTGCGGCAGCTACCCTGGGTGTGTCACTCATGTCAATGGTGCCAAGACCATCATCACGGTCACCATTATCACGGTCATCATCACCACCACCATTCACTTTTGTTGAGGTTGGTCTGTGCCTTCTGGGTAGTATCTTTGGAAATTCCATTTGTTTTGTTCTAGAGACCCAGAATCACATAGCCTAGCCTGGCCTCAAACTCCTTATAAAGCCAGCCCGACTGAGCATATCTTCCACATCCTGGTTGTAGGGACCATAAGAATGCATGACCATGCCTAGGTTGTGTGGTGGTAGAGACTGAACCCAAGACCTTCTGCATGTTACATCTTCAGTGACCTGCCAACTGAGTCACATCTTCAGAACAGATATCTCTGGCTCATCAAAAAAAGTGGTGCAGTGGACAAAAACCTGTCTTTCCACTTCCACAGGCTTCTCCTGATAGCAAGGGGGAAATTCTAGACAGTCCGTCTTTGATATGGAAGGAGTCATAAAGCCTGGAAGTTCATGTGCCAGAGGAGACATGATTCACAGTCACCGTACTGTGTAGGAAGGATGAACTGGGATGCAAACTGCCAGCATGCTCCAGGGTTTGCCTCTCGGTAATGCGAGCTTTGCAGTCTGGCCAGGAGTGAGCTTTTTACCATAAACATTCAGGGCATGCTGCTTATGTTTTAAAAGTGACGTGTTTTAATTTCCAGCCAAAAATACTATATGTTTGGATTGCAGTTTCTCAAGTTGCTAAAAAATTATTCAGAGGAGATGAAAACCTGCCATGCGGTAGAGGAAGCAGCCTGATGTTTAATGCAAAGGCGAGACCGAATCTCTCCGAACGAAGCATGGTCTCCTCTTTAAACCCGCCTGTGAACAGGAATGTGGCAGAGCTGAGACATTTGGGGTCTGCCACGAACTGGTGTCATCTATGGTCAACTTGGATGCCCTTGGAAACATCAGGGAAAATTGTTTAAATGCATACTTTTTTTTTTCATTTATCATGGATAGAACAGACAAAATAAGCCCACAAAGCTGCAGGAGCAAGGAGCTTTCAAATTTGAATGCCTTGTGATGGTAAAGGTTGCTTCTTGCCTATCTATATGTGAGGAGTCAACGGGAGGTTGTGCTCCATGCCTCTGTGTGCTCTGATGTCCTGGAGGGGATAGGGGGAGCACCCACCACATCGAACACTGTCAGTCACCACACAACAGGGAGGATGGTGCTGGGGAGCACTGCAGTGGCAGCTGAACAGTTAAATGTTCTAGTCCAGAAGCAATACTTGTCACCTCTCTTGACACCTCATTGACCAGAGCTGGTCACCTGGCTGCCTTGAGACACACCAGCTCTGTGCAATCCAGTCTGTGCCTGGAAGGAGAACCAGAGAATAACAGGCAGCATCGAGGGCTCCACATAGGGTATTGAGTATTGAATGCACATGAAATGGCAGGAAAGAAGGAAAGAACCCATATCTCAGGGGGAGAGAAAAATTGATGCCGAGCTTCTTTTTAGTCCATTCTGAACAGGATGCAAAATCTTACATTTTATTTTTCTCTCTTCTCTCACTGTCTTTTAATGTCTAAGAAATTGTTTGTAAATTCTTTCTGTATTTGAAAAGCAACTAAGCCATTAAGCTTGAGATGGGTTCTTCTGTCTGGGTAGGTGTAGGGGTGTGTGTGTGTGTGTGTGTGTGTGTGTGTGTGTGTATACACCTGGGTGTGTATGTATGTACATCTCATGAACACAGAAGTCCACGGAAGTCAATAAGGAGAGGGTGTATCCAAACCCTAGAGTGGGAGTTACAGGAAGTCGTGAGGTACCAAATGGGTGCTTTTAACAGCTGAGCCTCTCTCCAGGCTGTGCCCCATGTTTTAAGTGCAGAGGCACCAGCTGAAGCAGAACATTGGTCTTCATATGTCTATCTTCACTAACAAGCCCCTAGAGAAGTGATTTATCTAAAGGGTAGATTTCAGAGAAGGAACTGAACGTGCTTAGTTATGCCTTTCCTGTATTTTCTTGGTTCCACCCCCAAGGTTGGATGAAGTCAGGATCTTAAGTCAAGTTTTTCAGGACATGATTTGCCCTATAAAAGGGGTACACTGTGGCCAGCCCATTTCCTGGATGGGGAAATCGGAAACCTAAAGTGCCAGGAAACCACATGTGTAAAGAGTGATCTGCAGATCTCCCTCAAGGCTGCTGATCTGATGGGCATCTGGGTTCTATGTCTTCTCTCTTGATTTATTCCAAACTTATTCATGGAAAGGAAGGAAGCAAATGGAATTAATGATCACTCCAAAAATCCAGCTTTGAGAAATGACATGAAGGAGGGAAGATTAGAGCGCCAGGTCCCAGTCCTCTGTCATCTTCCTTTTCTGCGATTCAAACAAAGCTAGCTGGTTTTCGGGGTTTGGTGTAAAAAAAAAAAGCCATGTCTTGTTTATGCCTGGATTCCTCCTGTCGGCCACAATTCCTGGTCTACGATAGGTCCCACCATCAGTGTTTACAGGATAGGTAAAGCCTATATAGTTGACCCAGGAAGCTGGGCTAGGATAGTAGGCAGGGAACATGAGAAACGTTGGCCACAGAGCTTCAGAGGTCTGGGAAGAACAGAGACAATGATCTTCGTGGTGTTATCTGGAGCCAAGTCACTTGCTTTCCCAGTAGGCGCTGGGGCTAATCTGCTCATGCTGGTTTGGTCAGGAGCTCTGGTCTACTGAATGAGAACCACTAGAAAAACATGCCCTTTATCAACAAAAACCAACACACCCCTTGATATAGACTTGCTCTGGACTACTCAGCAGAGGCACGTCGAGCTGGGAGCATAGCTTCCTCCCCAGTGGGCTCTGTCTGATGGAGCCACCTCAATACCAAGATTCATTAGGCCTAGAACTCAGGACCTGATGGCCAAAGAAACATAAGAAGGCTGAGGGTGGTCTGTGTTTAGGTAACTGTACCTAATACATGGTTTGAGCCCAGATGACATACATGTACAAACATTGCATGTCAACACAATTTTCTACCCTCAGTGAAAAATTCCAAGCTTTTGTCCTCATCCTCCTTGAGAATAGTGTAAAGTGGTAGAGTTTATTAAAAAGGATCTGTCATTTGATTGTCTTGGTTTAGTTCTAATCTATAGACACACACATACATACATACATACATACATACATACATACATACATACTTGTAAGTGTATACACACACACACACACATTTCTCCAGCCTATAGTCCCATGGAGTTTTAAATGCAATGTCATTAGGTTTAATTAACTTATCCTTTACTGACTCCGACATTTCTTATTTTAGGACCCCCACTCTCTTGATCACCCCCACACCTCACGTTATCTCTAGAAACCTCAGGCTTTCCACAACATCTGCCATTGAGCATAGGCATTCTCTTATCTCTTTCTTCTCTGCTCTCAGCTGCAAAGGGATTGCTGCTGACGCTATTTAAGCATAGGATAGCCTGGCACAGAACTGGTGCATTGTCAGGGATCGCCAGAGATTAGTGAGATACACTCACCAGTGTGTGGGTACTGAAAGATTCATTGCAAAGCCGGGCATGGTGATACATGCTTGTAATCACAGTGCTTCAGAGGTTGAAGCAGGAGAAGCATAAGTTCAAGGCCAGCCTGGTTTTACATAATGAGTTCCCAGCCAGCTGGGGCTAGCCAAACCCATGCTCGAAGCAAAACAAAAACAGACACTGAGGAAGAGAGGAGGGTGTTTATTTATTTTTGTTATCTTTAATTATGCTTGTGTGTGTGTGTGTGTGTGTGTGTATGTGTGTGTGTGTGTGTGTGTGTGAGTGCAGGTGCCCTCAGATACCAGAGGTGTCGGTCCCCCTTGGAGTTGGAGTTACAGGTGCTTGTGAACTGCCTGCTATAGGTACTGGGATTCAAACTGAGGTCCTTTGGAAGAGCAGTGTGTCCTCTTAACTGCTGAGTCATCTCTCCACCCAGGTGGGGATGGACAGAGAGAGACAGAAAAACAGAGACAGAGAGATATTAATTATAATCACATATGCCCAGAAGACCCAGTTTTAGCATGGGTGAGCTAAAGACCTGGAAGTGTTCGGTGATGTCCCTCTAGTCTGAGGACAGAGACCAATTATGAGAGCCTGGTGTGAGAGCCAGTCTGAGGGCAGGAGAAGAAATCAAGCCAGGTTTGTTGGCAGTTTCTTTGTAACCACGGCTTCTAGTAACAGTCCTGCCTGCGTTAGGGGGGCCAACTCAGTCAGTTGACATGTTAAATCTTACCCTCAGAGGCACACACTGAATACCTGACCAATGTCTAGACACTCTGTGGCCCAGACTGGTTGAGACATAAAATTAATCATCAAGCCAGGTAATCAGTAGAATATCACTTAATTAATTAACTAGTTAATTTATTAATGAGCAAAGTGTGAGTGCTGCTAGTTTGCTTATCACCGTAGGTGCAGGTTCCTGTTGCTGACTTTGAATTGTCCCCAACTCTTCTCACACCTGTGCAGAAGGTAGCCTGAGAAAATGAGGGGGATATTCACACACGCACAGTCCCATAGCCCCCACCACAGTGCTGCCATCTGGATTCGATTTGTCCTGAGCCCTAGGAAAGCTACCCTGAGTCTCGATGTTGCTCTGTGGTCCTCTCAGTACAGCACACTAAAGTTCTTCTCTGCTGCCACCTCCCTAGGTCTCAGGTCTGCCTGGATGCAGAGCAAGCTGGGCCACCATAATTACAAACCTGACTCAGAGCACACGGGAGCCCTTCTTGGAATCTACAAAGAGCTGCCTCCACATTGGCCTTGTGCTTTCCACGGACACTGAATGGAGCAGGCAGAGCCCATGCCAGCAAGCCCTCGGCAGCCAGACCGATTTGCTTGACATTAGCTGTTTGCTTTTTGCTCCTGTGTGCTCCCAAAGGTGTGGATTGGCTCATTGTCACACCTCACAAGCAGAGGGGTGGCTAGCATGAGCCATCTCATCACCTTTGCTGGTGGCTAGCAGGGGTTGAGTGCTTTCCTTGCTCCTCTGTGCTGGACCAAGGCCAGGTTCTTTCTGGAATTGGCTTGGTCCCTCTCTGGATACTAGAGTGTCAGACACTGAGATTGCTCCCTCGAGCCCCAAGATGGAGATGAGATGTGTGTTTGTTCTTCTGGTGTGTCTGGTTTGTAACAGAAAGAAGCAGAGCACAGAGCTCCTGGAGAAGTGACCCTTCCTGAACCCCGAGGCTCACATTTACAGTGCCTTATCCGGTGGCAAATCTTTGAACCCCTGCTTACTCACATAGGGTGGGGGTGCTCAGCGGCACCCAACAGCTCCGGCAATTAAAACAACACCAAGCTGGGTTCAGTGATGCACTCCTGTAATTTCAGCACTTGGGAAGCTGAGGCCGGAAGAAGGTTGAGGACAGCCTGGGCTACATAATGAGTTCTAAGTCAGTCTGGGCTGCACGGTGAGACTCTGTCTAGATGAAAAAGTACACACATACATAGAATAAAGCAACAGTAAGTTTATAGTAATAGTTGTTACAGACAGGGAGTACACGACACTTCCTATAGCAAGTGCTAAGGGCTTCACATGGATTATCTTGTTCAGTTCCAGAATTCCTTGAGGGAGGAGCTCCTCCATCTCTCCATAGAGACTGGGGAAGCTCATGCTTCCCATGAGCTGGTGACTGAGGTCCAAGTAGGCTTCTTCCATTGTCTCTGTTTCCCCACTCGGCGTGCAGGCTTTGATTTGTGCCTCCCCTTCTCCCGTTTTATTCATTTGCTTGTTTTGTTTTTCTGAATCTCACTCTGTATCCCAGGCTAGCCTGGATCTTACTTTGTGGTGATCCTCCTGCCTCAGCCTCAGCCACCACTTTCAGACTGGCTCTTCTCACTCTTTCCCATGACAGAGTTTTGAGAGAGGAGACCACACTTCCTCCCCCCACCCCCAGCTGTCAACCTTTTCTCTTGCTAAGAGCCTCTATCCAAAATCTTTCCTTCCTTTTTTTCCTCTGACACACCCTCCCATTCATTCTGTCTCCAGCCAAGTTTGCAGTCCCTAGTTGAGGGCTTCTTGCTGGTGGCATCCAGCACAAAGTGCAAAGTCCAGACAGGAGCAGAGGCAAGGGTGCTAGGTAAGGACGCCACATTCAGGCTCTTAGTGTCGACATTGGGTAAACTCCAATCAGTACAACCCTAGAGCATGAGAGGAGTGGAGGCTTACACACACACACACACACACACACACACACACACACACACACAGAGAGAGAGAGAGAGAGAGAGAGAGAGAGAGAGAGAGAGAGAGAGA
>JANHMN010000004.1:28003020-28023632 GCA_030674055.1 Rhabdomys pumilio | reverse complement strand
AGAGAGAGAGAGAGAGAGAGAGAGAGAGAGAGAGAGAGAGAGAGAGAGAGAGAGAGAGAGAGAGAGAGAGATTAAAAACCCAGATGATCTAGACTCTGACTTATTTTACATTAGCGATGCTTCTGAAATTTCTATCTAAACTTCAAAGGAGAAACAGGGATAGGAAAACACACCAGGGTGGAAGCTAGGGTTACAGTGTGTGGTGAGAAATAATGAAACATAAAAAACTTTATTAAATATAATATGTCCTGTGAGTCTACTGGAGTGTAGATTTCAAATGCCATCATATTGGTCTTGTCAAAAGTGTCCCTTTTACCTGAAAATGAAAAAGAAAGACCTTACATAAAATATATATTTAGTGATATAAGCATGATACTACTACAGTTTCTTTGAAATCTCCTATATAAATCAGAATCAGTAAAATATTAAAAAACAGTGTTAACAGTCAAGCCCGGTAGTACACACCTGTAGTCTACCACTTGGGAGATGAAGCCTGGAGGATTACCAGTTCAAGGTTAGCCTAGAATGCATAGAAATCTTATCTCAAACAAAACAAACTGAGCAACAACAATGGCCAGACGTGGTTGTACACACCTTCAATCCCAGTACATTGGAGGCAGTGACATGCAGATCTCTGTGAGTTGGAGGCCAGCCTGGTCTACATAGTGAGATCCAGGACAGCCAGGGCTATGTAGAGAGATCCTGTCTCAGAAAACAAACAACAACCCAGCAACAACAACAACAAAACCAAACCTACTAACAAATAATTATTACTTTCATTATTAAATAATTGAATACACAGTATAGTTGTACTAACAGGATATTCTAGACGGAGTTATAAAAGTCATTTCTTACCAGAACTTGTACTTTTCTTTTTTCTTATTTTTCACACAGGCCCTCACTACATTGCCCAGGCTGGCTTTAAAGTCCTAGGCTCAAGCGATCCTCCTGCTTCTGCCCCTCTGGCAGTGGCCACTGGACAGGTCTGGGGGCTGTGGGGCTGCAGCTGGCCTGCAAAGCTCTACTCAATGTTTTCTTTTCCTTGGCCTCCCTTTCCATCTGGCCATCAGTAGCACTCCCTGCAGGCGGTGAACGACCATCTTCCCATGGGACAGGATGCTTACAATGGAGAATGGCTCACATCTAAGCCACGCTGTTACTGTGCGGCTTCTGGTCGCACTGTCACCGGGCCTGGACACACAGTGACTTACTCATCCCTGTTATGGAAGCAGCTTCTCCACTAGCAATTGTAATCCCTTTGTAGAGGACCATTTCTGGTCTCCAGGTGTTCTGACTGTAGATTCACAGGCAAAATTCCTTTGACCATTTCTGCATATATGCACATTATACATACAATTTGTGTGTATTTTTTTGCTAAATTGCCTTTGTGACAGTATAAACCACAGATTGATCATTTTTATGTGTCCACATATTTTATTCTTTTAAGTAGCTGTATGGAATAGGACCACTATCTTTTATTTTACATACCCAGAGACACGATAGAACGTACATGAAATGGTGCCTGGCTATCGTGCAGAAAGACTTGCTTCATGCTCTTAAAAAAAATTCTTGTTGCTACTGGTATTCATTGGTATGAATACAGCAGTCTTCCAAGTGTCCAGGAATTAGCAGGCCTCTGATAATTGAAGACAAGAAGGTCTTGTAGGTCAGGCTCAGGAGCAAGAAGGCTGGGTGCCCCTGCTTGCTTGGGGCTCCCAAGGCAGGGTATGAATTGTAAGAGGTGAGTCCCCATGCGACATTTTAGCATTCAGACAATCTCTCTCCCTCTCTAAGCATGCTTTTGGCCCAATCCTAAAAGAGCTTGTCACAGCCGGGGCAGCTTTCAGACGACCAGCCTGCGAGACTATGGCAGGACTTCCTGTTTCCTCCAGGGAAACCGGCTGGGAGCCAGCCAAGTCCTAATGCGGTGTCCTTTGAAGGCGTGCCCAGCTTCCCCGGTTTAAATGCAATATGCTTATTGCTGGTCTGATTTTTATTGGGAAAAAGCAGCGGTGTACTTTCTAGGTCCCTGGGGTCTGAATTAAAATAAAGGAAGTACTTTAAAAAATCAAATCCAAATAGCGGGCCTTGGAAGCACACTGTTAAGTGAGGGAATCACAGACCTCGGAAGCTGCTTCCATACCAACTCCTGAGACAAAGCCTCATGGTAATTGCATTTGGAGGTCCCAGAGGCATTGGTAATGGAGGCAAGATTGTCTCCAAGTCCTGTTTGCATAAGAAAGCAGATAAATTGCAAAAGCTCCAACTTACTGAGAACCTACTAAGTACCAGGTCTTAGGCGGCAGGGATGTGACCGTCATTTACAGATGAGGAAACCAGACCTGGGACTGCACAGGGAACTAGTAGCAGAGCTGAGATTTGCTCCCAAGTTGTTCTTATATCCAAATCTGGATGCTTACCTTTCTGCTGGTAGTTTTCAGACTGCTGACAGAGATCCAGGAGTGAGACTTAAAATTGATGTAGTGAATGGCAACTGGTGTTTCCAAAAATGAAAAAAAAAAAAAAAAATAGAAAGAATGGATTTCTCACTTGGGTGTGAATACCCAGTGTTTTATGAAATGCAATGTGTGTGTGTGTGTGTGTGTGTGTGTGTGTGTGTGTGTGTGTGTGTGTGTGTTTGTGTGTAGGCCTGTGTGTGCAAGAGTATTTATGTTCAATATGTGTGTTCATGTGTGTGCCTTCCTGTGTTTGTGTGTTGTGCATGTATGCATTCTCATGTGTGTATCTGTGTACGTACATATACATAGAGATGCACCTGTAGCATGTATGCTCATATGCAGGACATGGCTTGTAATTTTGAATGTATTTCTTACTGAGTCACAGTCAAAATATACAGAAGGGCTTGGAAAGAGACGACTCAGTGCTTGCTCATGTATTCATGAGGACCTGAGTTCAAGTCTCAGAACCTATGAGAAGCTGGGCTTGGTGGCATGTGCTTTTATTCCAGTCATGGATGGATCCCTGGGGCTCACTAGTCAGTTCATCTAAACTACTTGGTGAGTGCCTGGCCAAGGAGAGGCCTTATCTCAAAAAATGAGGTGGATAGTACCAGAGGGATGACACCCGAGGCTGTCCTCTGGCTTCCACGCGTGTGTATGCACACACACAAACCCACACCCTCACATGCACCGGTTTACACACACACAGGCATCCACAGACATATGTACATACACGCGTGAGTGCGCATACACACACACACACACACACACACACACACACACACACACAATAAGGGAAAGCCATTGTTCGAGGAGACATGACTTCCCAGCTAGTAAGACATTTACTGAGACTTTACTGTGTGTTTAAAACAATTCAAATCCATGGATTGAATCAATTATTATGATAACATTATGATACAGTATTAGCATCATCTGTGTTTACAGTGAGAAGGCTAAGGATGGGAGAGATTGAATAATTTGCTTACAGTCTAGGAGGTAAGCAGCAAGCCTTGAATTTGAACCTGGATTTTGTGCTGAAGCACCTGAATACTTAATTAAGTTTTTCATCAGTGTTTTGCTTAAGTAATCAGGAGGCTTTGGATCACAAGAACCATACTCTGAAATCGACAGGTCTGGATGGCCTGGTACCTATCAGGTGAGACCCTCTGGGACCAGCTGACTCTAGCCATCATCCAGACACTTCTATCCCTCAGCTTTCTTTAGCAAGGCTGGCTTGCAGACCTCTGTAGCTTCAAACCTCTCTCATCTTCCACTATTTTAAATTAATTACCTCCTAATTATTTAGACATTCATTCACCAACTTGTGTGCAATTCAAATCTATTACACTTCGGGGGATGTGTCTATATCATGTGTATTCTGCTGTGAATCTCACGTGGTCAGAAGAGAAGTGTGTGTACGGGGTGGGGGAGATTTGTAGAATCAATTTTTTAAAATTCCAATGCCTTTCTGAGGCATCTGAAGTGTTGATGAGATAGCTGGGGTTCTTGGGTGCTTGACTTTTAAATTCACATTTCTGAAAGGCAAGATACAAAATTGATTATACAGTATGATCTCAACTGTGCTAAAAATGTGTATGGAAAGGCCTGGGAGGAAGTGAACAGCGGCTGCCTCTGGGTGATGGAGTGATGGCTGATTTTTATTTCTCCAATTGGCTTTCTTTCCTCCCCAAATTTCTTGCGAATGATAAAAGGCATACTCTAAAATCCACTAAGTAAAATTTAATTTCCAAGCTAGAGAGTATATGATTGTCTATAACTTAAGGATGTATGTAGTTTATGAACCAAAAGCATCACAGTTTTGTTACTCATTCTGAAGTATCCTAGCAACTCACCTGTAAGGCAAGAGTCACCTGTTATATCATGAGAAACACACATGCTCCTGTGAACTATTCTCTTCTGGCCTCTTCTCTCTGAGTTGGGGAATAGCCAAGCTGAAGTCTGGCCTTGGGTGGACAGTCAGCGGCTCTGAAGAAACCCACTACAGAGTTCAACATCACACTAAAAGAGAGCACTTCTGTAGCTTGGGCTCCACTGCCACTCACCCATGCACATCACAAGGCCAAGCGTGAGTCCTGCCTTGGAGTGGGATGACCTGTGTTGGTGAAGCAAGTCTTTAGAGCAACCATTTCTATGCCACTTGTAGAAAACCTAGGAGGAAAGCGCCCTATTTTATGCAGGGGGAAACTGAGGCAAAGATTATTCAAGCGGCTTACTAAGGAACACACAGTCAACAAGGATTTGAAGCCGTACAACTCCCCAGTCACTGCACTGTGCTGCCGCTCCGACTTTAAAACACTTCAGGATTCAAGGCCAGTCACCTGTAGACTGTCTCCTAGACCTTTAAGCACACAAGGTAACACAACTTGAAACTGTGTGTGTGTGTGTGTGTGTGTGTGTGTGTGTGTGTGTGTGTGTGTTGAATTCAAGGACCTTGTATACATTAGGCAAGCATATTTCCTTGACCTTGACTTTGTGAACTCGTGAGGGAACGCTAAGATTATGGCCTTACACCTGGATGCAAGCTGGACATTTCTAAATTGGCATTTCATGTGGCAAGCGGTCTTGATCATTTAGGTGCCCAGCCTGTGGCATTTAAGGACCTTAAAGCAAAGACTGATCGGTGTCAAACCCTACTACTACCAGTTACTAGCTATGGCAACCCAGAACACCAGCTGAATCTTTCTGGACCTCAGATTGTATATTGGCAAAATGAGGCTGGTTGTATTTATATGCATTTATCCTGACTTGAGTTTTCACCCATGAGTGCTGCAGCAAGGTCTGCCATGCAGAAGAGCACAGAATGCTGGGTCTGCCATGCAGAAGAGCACAGAATGCTGGGTCTGCCATGCAGAAGAGCACAGAATGCTGGCTATCGCTGGGAGGAGCATGGAGATGCTCTTGTTTCTTCCCCCGGAGTTTGAGTTGTTTGTAAAGAGGGGATGTACTTCATTCAATCTCTGTCCCCAAACTTCCAGAGGATGTTCCCTCAGGAGAAACATCCCTAATGCTCCCTAATGCCTGTTAAGTTAATGAATGCTTACCTCTGCAAAGAGGGTGGATTATGTGTACCTCTTAGGGTGCTGAATACGGAGAGAAAGGAGGGTGATAAAGTGTCCTGTAAATGGTGTGATGTGGAATGGGGGCGCTTTTTCTCTCAGAATCCACCGTTTCCACTCCAGGTCCCCTTGACAAGTGTGCTTAACTTAATTGCCAGATCTGCTCACGGCAGCTCTGACTCATCAATCAGGTCAAGCAGACAGGTGCTGAACGCCAAGAGGGGCTCTGCCGACGCCACCAAGCAGGCAGTGCTGAGGACCGAGTAGATAGAACTTAACCAAGAAAGTAGGTCTTGCCCAGCCAGTGCTGGGTTGACGAATGCCCACCAGTCACCATCAAGCATGGAATGCCATCAACTACCAAGCAAGCGGTGATGACCAAACACCAGTCTGAGAGAGTGCTCTCTCCTGGCCAGTGCAGGTAAATGCTACCGGACATCTTCGAGATCAGAGTACCTGAAGTCATTAGGTCCTAACTAGGACTTCCTGCTCGCCTTCCTCACTTGGTGCCTTCAAATCATGCTCTATCTCCATTTCTAAAAACTAGGAACCTAGTCTTCCCTTCGCCTGGGGTTTGGCCAAGTATGAATTATGATGCCCTCAGGGAGGATGGGTTGCCAAGGTAACAGGCATTTTCTTACCTAGTCTGAATTCTCTGAAGTTATCGCTCCACTTGTCTTCATTAATAGCCTTAACGTTGTTGAGTCTCATTGTTGACACCTGCACACACACTTACACACACACACACACACACACACACACACACACACACACACACCTCTACTTACAACATCTTTGACTGTCCCTGCCTTGTTTTCGAAATAAGGAAGCAGGTAGAACCACAGATCCCCAGAACCTTTTGTTCTTTTCTATCTTGGGTCCTGATTAAAAGTATGTTGAAGCCAGGGAGGGGGTCAGAGACACACACATAGGTTGCTGGTTGACTCTGATAATGAATTCCAAAAGCTCTTGTCTTGTTGGCTGAATGTGTCACAGTCACCTCCCTCACCTGGTTCCCCTTCCATTGCGGGAACAATGGCAACAGCCCTTCCTTGCCCTGCCAGCAGGGTTCCACAGCATGGATGGGAGAGAAAGCTGCAAGACTCTGCTAGCTCTGCTCTGTGGCTTTGAAAATGTCTGTTATGACTTGTGGCCGATTTTCTGAGTTTCTCCAAGTCCCTGCTCATGTTGTGTCTAGTCACACCTCGGAAGACTGTGAAATAGTTTATTCCTCCGCTCACTGGCTCTTGAAGCCTAGGAGAGTGAACACCATGACTGGCCAGGGCGAGTCAGACAGATTACAATGTGTTTCTAGAGGTTTCTGTGCAAGGGGGGATTGGTGACTCTACACACTCATTCTGTTCAAATGCTCAGAAGTGAGTGTTTGTTTGAAGAGAAGATATAAATACATCCCAAAGGACAACTTAAGACAGGAGGGAGGCCCAGGGAGGGACACCTAGGGACAGACATCACTTTGAAAGATGGAGGATTTCTCTAGGCAAGGCGCTGGGAGGAAAAATTCAGCGTATGACTTTTGTTTTAGTGGGAGAAAGGTCAGTTATCATCACCATCGCTTGCTGCATTTGACACGGGGATGGAGTTGGGATCTGAAGGTAGAGCCCACTCTTGCCACTGGGGACAGGACCAGGGACCAGGGGACAGCTACACAGCAGGCATGCCGTGGCTATAATCATTACATGTGTGAAATACTTGGGGACTAGATGATTACATGTCACACAAAATAGTTGGTGTTTGACTCAGTTTCTCTAAGGGAAATGGCTTAGGCTTAGTTTGTAGCTTTCTGGAAAATTCCATCTCCTTTCAGCCTCCTCCACTCTGGTTGCCGATAAACAGCAAGGCCAAGACCATCCGTCCCTGCTAAAGCAATGGTAACAGCTTCTGTTTGGGGACTGGCTTCTGTACATGGTGCCTGACACTACGTTAGTTATCTATTGTTAACTAACAATAACTAGTTATCTATTGTTAACTATTGTATAACTAACATGGTGTTAGTTATCTATTGTTGCATTACAAGTCAGATCCAAACTCAGTGGTTACAATAGCCATTTGCTACCACGTCACAGCTATGACTCAGAAGTCTGCTTGAGTGTCAGCTAGGTCCTTAACTCTGGCTTTTTCAGAAACCTCCATCAGACTGCTGCTACAGGTTCCACTTGGGGTGGGGATGGGGGACTCTGCTCCTCAGTTCCTTTGGATAGTTAGTGCAGGTCTCAGCTTGTGGGCCACTGCACGGAGGGCCTTGGCCCATCAGTAGGTTTTGGCTGCAGCCTGTACTTAGCTGCTGACCTCATGGACCTTTCCCCAAGGCAGCACCCAGCAAAGCAGCTTGCTGCATCAGAGCAAAGGAAGAGGACACGTAGGGAGAACAAGGTGATGGAAGTCAGTCTTCTGTTGCTTTGAGGCCGGAACTCACTATGCAGCCCAGGCTAGCACTATGTAGCTCAGGCTTGCCTCAGACTCACAAGTCACCCTCATGCTAGGACTACAAGCACGTCCCTCTATGCTCAACAGTGCCACAGCCGCCCATCACATTGGGTGTATCCTTTCCTAAGACGGAACTCACCAGCCAAACACACTGAGGTTCACCAATGGTATTCACCCCTGAGGAGAGCTGGCTGGCAGCCACTGTAGATGTGCCCCACTACCACACCCAGTCTAGGGAACAAGGCTTCTCTCCCTTCTTATAAAAGGAGATTGAAACTTGCAGACTTGGCCGAGGTTCACACACCAGGTGGCACAATCAGAAAGTGAACTGGTTTTTCTTCAAAGTCTTCTTCCTGCCAGTCACTCTATCATGCCGCTGCTCTGGGAGCTGCCTTGAGCGGCTTCAGAGACTGGTCCCCGTCCGGGTGGCTCAGCTGCCAGCTTCCCATCAGAGCTTCACACCAAGGCTTTCTCTCCAGCCTGTAGGACGTTCCTATTCTGCCCCTCCTAAAAGCATGGTCTTGTAGGTAGCAGAGAGGTTCCGAAAAGGCCAAGTGTCTGTTGCCCTCAAAGTGGCCGGTTCCTGAAAACCTGCCTTGGCTTCCCAGGGTCTCGCTGAAAGCACTTGGGTGAGAACATGCACCTTGCAGTAATGTACTTTTTCCACAGATGATTAATCAGAAGCAGCCCTGGACAGTTTGGCACAGATGGAAGTGAGGGAGAGAGCCAGGTCGTAAATCCAAATAAACTTATAGCTTCTTCATCCATCCCATTATTGCACCAGGAAGGCTGTGTTTCCCTTTAGTGCCTGAAGACAGGGGAGTGGTTTTGCATGCTGAGGACTCAGTCCAGAGAATCTAAAGACACTGGTTTGGGTTGGGAACAGCCAAGGGGTCATGGTGCTGGAGGAATATAAGAATCTGGCCTTGACTGACAGGAGCTGCGTAATAGAAGTTTCACAAGAAACTGTTTAGGAACTTACTCACCCTCGTTCTCACTCATAGTCCTTGCCAGGCCCCGTGCTGCAGGCCTACAGTCTCAGCTACCTGGGAGGCCGAGGTAGGAGAATTACACTTAAAACATACCCAGGCTATAGAGTGAGTTCAGTGCCAGCCTTTGTCATCTAGTAAGAACCTGCCTCAAAATAAAAAGACAGCTAGGGTGTAGCTCAGTGACAGAAGCATGTGGGAGACATTAGATATAAGCCACCATTCTGTGTGTGTGTGTGTGTGTGTGTGTGTGTGTGTCTGTCTGTCTGTCTGTCTGTCTGTCTCTGTCTCTCTCTCAACACACTCATTCACACACAGATACCATACATACAGATACCATGCCCGCACATACACATGGTATATATTAATATACCATGTAAACATACACATGCACACACACACACACACACACACACCATGCACACACACCATGGACACACCACACATACACATACTATGCCTACACATACACCATGGATATAACATACACACATTAATGTGCATACACTCACCTGTACACACACACACACACACACACACACACACACACACCATTTCTCATTTCCAACTCCCTGCCTCCCTGCTTTTGGGCTTTTTGTCTTCAGTCTGCACAGTCCTATCTTGCCAGTCTTCTGAGACTGTGTAACCATCAACTTAAAAAATTTAAACAGCCATCTTTCCAAGTTTCTGCTCCTCCTTTCTGTTTTCTGAAGCCAGGATTTAGAGGAGGCTAGCCCACTGGAAGGATTATGAGGGGACTAGGCTATCTTACTGGAGGCAATGAGAGGAGGCTAGCCCAATGGAGGCAGGCAGTACCTACTTCCCTGGACCTGTGTACTTAGGAGAGGCTGGTGCATGAGTGAATTCACTGTCACACCTTGAAGCCATCTGTAAATTTCTAAAGATGACCATTCTGATTCTGTGAGATTTGGCTCTGAACGGGGCATCTGGCATCTGTCCCTGGTCCTACCTTGATTTCTGGGTCCCTGACAGGAGCTGAGCTTCCTGAACGCTGATCAAGTTTACCGGCAGGAGAGTGTAGGTAATGGCAACACTCGGCTATTTTAGGGTGAATAATCACAAACATTTCTCAGAGAAGGAAGGCTGCATCGAGAGTCAGGTCTCCGTGACGTTGCTCTCTTCACAGTGCCGCCCCTTTTATGGGTGGTAGAAAGGCCCTTTTTCTGCCTGGTCACGTGATCCCAGTCCAGCAAAATACATTCCAAGCCTGACATTATCCTCATAATGAGACTGCGATTACCACCTCGCTTACCTCACGGGGTTAATGTGGGAATCACATAATGAGATCTAAGCCATTCCGTAATACGATCTTAATAATGGTGTAATGGGTGCTGTGGCTATTATGCACCAGTTACCGTGTGCTGTGTGGGAATCTCCTCACCTAGGCCTCTCGAGACTTCTAGGAAGCTAACAGAACAGTTTCCATTTCACAGATGAGGAAGTTGAGGCCTGTGAAGGTTAGGTGACTTGAGACGTGCTACGCATCCTGTGAGTTACAGAGCCAAGGGCATCCCAGTTCCAGTGTAGATTGTCTCACTTACCTCAGGCAGCTGCCTCATACAGCGAAGCCCTGTATAAACACAGGCTCGCCGCTTCCCCTCCACCATAGACACACAAGCATGGCGATTCATTGTTCACATGTGGCGGTAAAGTGCATCACTGTCTGTTGCTGTACTCTCAGAGTCTGTGAGAGTTTCATCAGTGCCAAGTCCATTGACAGGGGAGAAGACAGTCTTTTCAACAAATGGCTTGGCTATTTTGGCTTACATGGTTGCATGGAAAAGAACAAAGGTGTGGGCCGGTAAGATGGCTCACTGGGTAAAGCTGCTTGTGGCCAGGCCTTAGGACCTGAGTTTGACTCCCAGGATTCACAAAGTAGAAGGAGAGAACCATTTCTTGAATGTTGTCTTCTGACATCCATGTATGTACCATGGCATGTGTCTACCCGGCCCTCCCCCACAATAAAGACATGTAGTTTTAAATAAAATAAGATTAAAAATCCCTTTTAAAAGATAGATCCTAACTGTATGTCACATATAAAGATTAATTTTAAATGAGTCAAAACAAAACAAACAAACCCTAAGCTTAAAAATTGAATCTGTGAGATGGTAGAAAGCAGAAGAATCTTCATGACATCAGATTTGGGCCTCACTCCAGAAGCGACAACCAAGGACAGAGTAGACTGATTGGATTCCACCGGAATTCAAAACTTGTGTGCAGCAGAGAACACTAGAGAGTGACTCAGAACCTCTGGTGGAGCACTTAGGGCTCTGAGGCAGGAGGATCCCAGGTTCCAGGCCTGCCTCAAAATTAAGAAAAGAATAAAACAGATCTAGGGATTGTTTGGTGGTAGGTGGTAGATTATGAGTTAGTATTTAGAATAACTCAATAACAGTAAAACAGCCTACTACAAACAGACAAAGACATTTCCCCACAGGAGATAAAGGTGTGGTCAAAAAGTATAAGACATGACACTCTGTATCTGTCTTTGTTAAGGAGACGGGAATGAAAACCACAAAGAAATGTTACATCACACCTGATGGGAGGCAAGTATTTTTTTAAAAAATTTAAATTTGGGAGCCTACAAGATGGCTCAGCAGGTAAGGGCACTTGCTGTCAAGCCTGACAACCTGAGTCTGATTCCTAGAACTCACTTCATGAATAAAGAGAACTAACTCTAACAAATTGTCCTCCGCCCTCCACATGTACAACGCTACACATGTACGTCAACCTCCCTTCACACACACAAACAAATAAATGCTAATCTTCTTTAGTTTTTAAAAAAAGAAACTAGCAAGCGTTGACAAAGATGTGGAGAAGTTGGAGCCCCGGTGCACGGCAGTGTGAAATGGTACAGCCGCTGCAGAAAGTGGCATAGTGATCAAACGGAGAATTATTGTAAGTTCAGCAGTTTCTTTGCTGGGTACACACTGAAATGGACTGACAGCAGGGCGCACACAGACACCTGTGGTGACAGTGGCGGAATATGTAACACTCACAGAGTGTCCATCAACAAGTGGATAACTTAAGAGAGGGAAACATTAGTACACGACACATCCTTCAGCCTTGAAAAGAAATGACATTCGGATGCATGCACATGACTCCCGAAAGCATTTCTCTGAGCCGAGGAAGCTGTACACACAGGAACCAATGTACTAAGAGTCTACTTATAGGGAGTGCTTAAAATGGGAGACTTCAAACAGACAGGAAGTAGAAGGCAGCTCACCAAGGGCTGAGATGAGAGAAGAAATCTTTGTAGAAATTGGTGGTGGTCTTTGAGCATCTTTGGGGTATGCACTTAATACCACTGAATTACACACTCAAAAATCCACATAAAAATGATTAGAATGGTAAAACCCATGTGTCTTTTATCACAACTGAGGAAACATTTTGAGCATGTAAGAAATCTTACCTTAGGTCTCATTAATTTAATTTTTTTATTAAAATAGCTTTATTATATTTTCTCCCTCTTAAAATAACATTTAATTAAATGGTATAATCAATAATTATGTGACAACTACCAATGTGTTCATATTAATGCCACATTAATGTATCGATATAACATAGTTTCCCAATGAAGGAAAAATTTAAAATGTGGATCAACCAAAAACAAAGTTAGAATATTCATTTTCATAGAGATACCCACATTGACCTGACCCCGGCCGATGCGGATCTTTCTGGTCATTTCCCACGTTCTATCTTTTCAACCCCCTCCCCCAGTTTGGTTCATTTCCGTACTCTTCTATTTCACAGGAACCTGAGTGGTCACTTTCTTCCTGGTGGGCTCTCATGGACGACGTCAGACTTTAGTCTTTCCCATCCAGTGGGGGGAGGGGGACACTTTCTAAAACCAACTGAAGTGACAAAACACTGCGAAGAAGCCAAGAAATGTGTGAGCGGAATGCTCAGATTCACGCTGAGACCATTTGGAAGTCGGGCTGGAACGAACAACTTTAAATAATACACTGTGCCCAGAAGTCTCTGAAGACGTGCGGCCAAAGCAGTGATGGCTCAGTCCACCCGCAGCACAGAACATGAAATTTCTTTAGCGTCTATTAATCTTTTATTCTAGCCTCTTAGTTGGATTGTAGGGCAGGGGCAAAGGGGGAGGATTCTTGGTGAGGAAATTGCTTATCTGTGGAAACTAGAGTCTTGTGTCTTCCCAAGTTCCTCCTTTAGCTTCGTCTGTATCTTTTGGGTAACGCAGAGGGCTCTACCTGCGAATGATCCTGGGACTTTCTGTACCAGGATGTCCTTTTTCATGAGTAAACACCGTATGCTCGGCAGGGGGCGCTCTGCGTGTACTTGAGCGGGCTAAGTCGTGGTAGGCATAGGAGGTTCCCCTTAAAGGGAGTTTCGCCCTCTGTGATCCGCCTCTGCTGCTCCGTCTGGTTGTGCACGAGAAGACCAAGGTTGCTGGGGCTTTCGGATCTCGCTTGTAGGGTCAGGAGAATGGCCGAAGAGAGCCGGTTTCTAGGGCCAGGGCTGCTAAGTTGCTGATTTGGCATCACCCAGTATTCTCCCGAGGGCCGTCTGTCTCACTTGGCAAATATAGCTTCAATAATGCAGACCTTCTATTTTGATGACTTGAGGTTTTCTTAAGTATATCCAATAATTTCCATTTCCTCCTGGCTCTTTGGCTCTATTCCACGAGGCTTCATCTACCTGTGACCTGGAGCCTTGGTGCCTACTCTAACTGGCTTCCTTTTGTATCCGATGTTTCTTAAATATCACCCCGTGTGGACTACGCCAAGGCTGCTCTGCGCTCTGGGAGACAACGTTTTGTTTTGTATAATTTCATCCCCTGGGGAACATTCCAGATGGCCCTCAAGCTCACCCTGATCCTCTCAATAGTTCCGCTCCGTATTTAAAGCTATTATAATGCTTTCTCCAAATAGTTCTTAAAGACCCATTAATCAATTCACTCATTCAACAAATATTTATAAAGCACTTATATTCCAGGGCCCTGTTAAGCATGGGGAGTATTTATGAATGAAAAAAAAAATACTCATTCCTGAGTTCAAGTAAAGTGAAGATTAAAATAGGCAGGTTCTGTGCTTTCTCCATGTTCTTAGTAGTAATGGTTTCTAGGCCATTGGACATAGAGCAAGAGGGCCTGGGACCAAGGGGACCAGGGGATGGGAACCCCCTCTATTCTCATGAAGCGACCATCTTCCTACCTCCTGGCTTGGCTTCTCCCCTCTTGTCAAGTGTGCTTTGTTCCTTTCTGTACTCCCCCGCCCCCACCCCAGTCCTCTGACTTCAGTTACCACCAATTTCTGTAAATCCTCGATCTGATTCTCAGGATGCAACTTCCCCCAAGCTCCTGTGCCCCCAACATCCATTGGATGCATGCCTACCTGATGTCATCCACTCAAGTATGGAAACACTATTCTTTAAAACCTGCTACCGCTGTCAATATGCTGTCCCAACCAAATACCTGCAGCTTCAGCAACTTTCCATTACTGCCAGTGCTCGCCACGCCCCTGTCTCAGAAGTTGACTCTTTTGCTTTGTGATGGGGTCTTCCTGTAACCTAGACTGTAATCCAAATTCACCAAGCAACCAAGAATGGTGTTGATCCTATCCTGGGTGCTAGGATTATAGGCATGTACCATTTCCTGAAATGTCTGATCGATAGCTCATTTATTTTTTGAGTTGTTTTGCTTCCTCTCTGGGTGTTCATCACAACCTGTCTACCCTTAATCTGACTGGTGGCTTTCCACTTGTGTTTACTGCATCCTTTCAGGGACTTCCAAAGTTGGCATGGAAAATGACTGTTGAACAGGCTGGGCTATGGGCTGGCTTCCTGTCCCTCATCCAAACAGAGCCACTGTTTGTCTGTTTTTCTCATGATCTGAAGAGTGCTCAGTGTCTAACTATTTTATCTTAAATCCTGAACATATCTCTCCTGGAGCCTTGGGGACCTCTCCACTGGCCCATTTCATCTGATGGATGTTAACCACCTTTTTGGCTGCAGTGCTGAGGAGAGGCACTGTGCAAACGGCACACGGTGTGCTTCCTGGTAAGTAGAAACACTGAAGGCCAGTAAAGCAATCTGAATACAAGTGTGTGGATGTGGTGTGGTGAGCACATAACCTTGAAACCACTCTAATACTTAAAATCAGGGGCATCCTTTATTTTTTTTTTTTTAATGATCTTTGAGCATTACCCATGACCAACAACCGAGGCACATAGCACAAAGCATCCCTAAACTCTTACCCACTGCTGAAGCTCTGCTGCCCTCTGCAAGGAGGAACTCAACAAATTCTCCTGCCTGGGACTCTTTGGAGAGCCACCTCCTGGGATGGCTGACTAGATCTTGTAGTGACCGCGTCTCCATTGACCTTTCCAGCAGTGGCAGCAGTGGAAGTTCTAGCTTTCTACACACAGGCCACACCCACCCAATACTCACCCAACACATGCCCAACACACAGCCAGCAACCCACCTACCACACCCACCCAGCACACCCTCCCAACGCACCCTCCTAGCACATAGCTAGCACATCAACCCAGTATACAGCTACTACATCTACCCAGCACACTCAGCCCAGCACACAGCCAGCACAACAACCCAGCACACCCACACAGCACACAGCCAGCTCATCTACCCAGCACACCCAACCCAGCACACAGACAGCACATTGACAAAGCACACCCACCCAGCACATAACCAACACATTGACCCAGCATACAGCTACCACACCTACCCAGCACACCCATCCAGCACACAGCCAACACATGGACCCATCACACCCACACAGCACACAACCAGCACACCCACACATCACACAACCAGCACACCCACACAGCACAGAGCCAGCACATCCATCCAGCACACAGCTAGCATACTTACCCAGCACACCTACCTAATAATACCTAGTACACCAATCCAGAACACCCACCCAGTCCATAGCCAGCTAACCCAGTTTCTGGTGTTTACTGCTGTGTCCCCCAACCCCATCCACCACTTTCTTCTTGCCTTTCTGCATCTTGAGCTCCAGACAATTGTTTCTTATACGAAAGAATTTCCTTTTACTTAATTACTGCTGCTTATATGCTCACTCAGTCTTTTCTTGCTGGATAGTGGGGACATTTAGCTACATAGTCATGCCATAAATTTTCAGTCTTATTGATTTTTGCTTTGTTTCTTCTCTCTCTGTGTCTCTTTCTCTGTCTGTCTGTCTGTCTGTCTGTCTGTCTCTCTTCTCTCTCTCTCTCTCTGTCTCTGTCTGTCTCTGTCTCTCTCTCTCTCTCTCTCTCTCTCTCTCTGTGTGTGTGTGTGTGTGTGTGTGTGTGTGTGTGTGTGTGACATGTGTGACATGTAGAGGTCAAAGGACAACTTTTAGGAGTCAATTCCTGTCTTCCACCTTGTTGAGTCAGGGTCTCTCTTGTTTCTGCCCTGCTGTGTACTCAAGGCTGGCCAAAGACCTGGGGCCCTGCCATTACAGATGCACACCGACATATCAGGCTTTTGTTTTTTATTTGTATGGGTGTTTTGACCATGTTTGTCTGCGTACGCCATGCCTGCAGTGTCCAAGGGGACCAGAAAAGAATCCCTTAAAACTGGAGTTACAGATAGTTATGAGTCACCATGTAGGCAGGAATTGAACCCTGGTCCTCTGGAAGACCAGTTAGTGCTTTTAACCATAGAGTCACCAGTCTGTTCACGTGGGCTCTGAAGACTGAACTGAACTCACATCACCCTGTTTGAGCAACAAGCACTTTTATTCACTAAGCCATCTTGACAACCCTTTACTAACTTTCTTTTAATTGACTCATTCTTGTCCGTATCCTGCCCTGATATATTTTGGTTATTCATTTAGAAAGTTTTTCAAATGTACAGGAAAGTCACAACAAGAACAACACATTTCCTATTCCCTTCGGCTGTTTTCCATTGTTAACATTTTGCCCTATTTCTGCCTACTTGGCCAGCTTTCCTCTTTCTATAAGCATGCGCGCACACACACACACACACACACACACACACACACACACACACACACACTGTTAATCATTTGACAGTGATTTTTAGACTCCAATATCCTTTACCACTAAAGACTTCTACAAGCAATCCCTTGGGTTTTGAATGTACATAATATTTTGGTTAAATTCTGGGTATTTAACACTGATGACCATTCATTATCTAAGGAGAGTTAATATCCATAATTCAACTGTCTGCACACCGTCCTTTATTCTTTCTGATCCAGGACCTCCGATATCTTTACAGACTATGCCTAAGTGTTTAGCAGTTCTCCAAGCCCTTCCTAGCTCCTCTGCCTGCTTCGTTCTTCAGTCTTCTGTCACAATGCATATAACATTCTGTCTTGTGTGTTTAAGTGTTTTGTTCTTCCTCGTGATGAAGAATACTTTCTGAGGATAGGCCTGTGGTTTTTGTTTTTATTCATTCTTATTTCCCTTTTGTGTCTATCATATAAGTCAACTCAGTCTTGAACAATTAATAAATACCCTGGACATTTAAAACTCTAGATTTGGCTCAGTCGGGAGGGTGTTTGCCTAGCATGCTCAGAGCCTTGGGTTCAATCTCAAGCATGGTGGTACTTACTTGTAATCATAGCCGTCAGGAAGTGGAGGCAAGGAGATCAGAAGTTCAAGGTCATCCTCAGCTACATAGCAAGTTTGAGGCCTATCTCAGCTACATGACACTCTGTCTTAAAACCAACTAATCAAAAGACCTTTCAGATTTGTGCTGTTTGGTTTCTCTGGTGGAGTCTTTTGTCCTGATATTATTTAGATTCAGTCTATTGACTGGGATGATGGAGCAAGTACTGGACAGAAAGTGAGGAAACTCTGATTTTAATCCCAGTCTTCTTTCTAGCCAGCAAGATAACCTGGGGCCAATTATTTAATCTCTGTGAGGCTCAATTTCATCTGTAGTTTGGACCTCACTTCACTCACTCTTCCTGCTTCATGGGGGTGTCATGGAGACCAAATGAGGGGATGACTATCAGAAATAATGATGTTATTCCAGAGGCAGGTATAGTTATCTACCTGACAAAGAATCTAGAGTGTCCTTTGTCCAGATCTGTCAGAGTCTCCACGTACCCAGCACACATGGTACATGCAGCACAGAGACCAGCTCTTGGTCTAAGGTCCTCAAGCTGAGATAACTGTGGCAGATTAAATAGTGTCAGTGGTATTCGCCCTCAACCTCAGAACGTGGCCCACAGAAGCAAGGTCTTTACAGATACAATTTTAGGTCAAATTGAGGCCATCCTTGATTAGGGTGTGCCCCAAATCCAGTGTCAACCTTCTTAGATGTGTGCTACATGATGACGGCTTACGGTGGCTTCTCTCCTCAAGGTACCCCTGAGGACTGAAGGACCTCTCCTGTATCCTCAGGAGAAAACGGTCTTTGTGGGGGTAGAGTGGGGAATGGGGGTGGGGAAAGCTGCACTGGAGACATAGAACAGAAAGACACAGTCATAAGTTCAAGGACACCAAGGATTGCAGGACCCACCAGAAGCCAGGAGCCTAGTGAAGAACTCTTTCCCAGTCCATAGGGCAACATGGGCCAGCTGATGACTTTATGACTTTAGACTTCAAGCTTCCAGAAAAGAGAGACTAGTTTTCTGTTGCTCTCAGTCTTTTGTTTGGATGTTCCTAAGAAATGAATGCAGTGACTTTCCCCTCGACATCTGCATATATTTACACCAGAAGTACTCCTGAAGGAGATGAGCCATAGAACAAGTAGAAGAGGTGACAAGAGGACCTGCTGGCTGTGGAGGCACCTGGTGCCTACTTGAGCCTGCTAAACAATCTGTAGCGCAGAGCGCTGCTCTGGAGACCTGTGCCGTGTCCACAAGGCTGAGCACAAAGGTTCCTGGTTGGTCTGGAGCCATAGCCATCTTTCCACTGAGATCAAAGTGGGAGATGCTCAGAAGCAAAGGGGGACAAGGCCAGGACTCATCACTCTGGAGCCGAACACCCTCAGGATGGGCTTTCTGGGTTGTCTCATTGGCATCCCTGTCCCCTGAGCTCACTGAGTGTGGGGAGTGTTTGCTGTGGCCTCAAGGGAGTTGGCTGGTGTTTTCAGTGAAGTCTAGAGTCTTGGGCCTGTGCCGGCCGGTACCTTTTGATGCTAAAAAAGATACAGCATCTAACCATCAGAGTGCTGCTTCTCTGCCAAGGCATGTTCTCACCCAACCACTCTTCTTCCCTGACGCAAGGAAGACATGCTTCACTCCTCAAGGTGCCCCTGAGGACCTTCTCCTGTATCCTCAGGAGAAAACTGTCTTTGTTGGGGGGTGGGGGGAACTGCCTTAGTTTTGGCTTATGGGGTTAGAGAAGAGGGTAGAGAGAGGGAGAGAATAGGGAAATGGGAATGGTTCTAAGAGTCTTTTCTTCACATTGGAATAATTGTTAGGGCCCACCCACTTTCATTGTTATGATGTCATAGTCAGGAGCAGCCCCCGGAGGGTGCAAGAGACTCATGAAGTCATCTGGCCCATTGCCTTTCCCAATCTTCCATGCCACCGGAGTGGTAGAGATTGGAGCCTGACCCTGGCAGCTGAGTACTTGAATACCCAAGGCCACACAGCAATAGGGACAAGCTCATTGGGCCAGGGGCCAGCTGCTCTCCTGGGAAGATCTCCCAGGTTCTTCCCTGAAGTCAGCAGAGCCAAACCTCACCTTGAAGACAGTCTCGGGCTCTCAGCATCAGACCACAGCCTCGGCTTGGCTGGAGCTGATTGCAGATGGCTGATAAAGACTTTGAAATGATGACTCAAGCCATCCTGAAGCAAGACTCTGGGTGTGCGTGTGAATGGGCATGGTTCAAAATGACGGGGTGCTGCTGATCATATCAGAGTCTTTGTGCTGGGGTATGGGGAATAAGTGGGGTGGAAATGAGAGGTAGTCAGTAACATGGATCCTGCAAAGGTGCTGGGATCAAACCCACTGCCCAGGGGAATGCTGATTGGAGGCAATTATTGATCTCTTCTCGTCTGTTAGACAACACTCACCGTGTTAAAAGCACTTCAGGGAGAGAGAGAGTAAGAGAGACCAGCCTTGGCTTTTGTGATGGCCGATGTAGCATTGTGAAAAGGCCAAGTTCACATGGAACAGTTAGAGCCAAAGTGACCATTAAGGAGGGACACTGGAGCCTGCTGTGCTAATGCATGTCTGCCAGACCAGCACTGGGTAGGCTGAGGCAGGGGGCTTGCTGAAAGTTCAAAGATAGTCTGAACTACTTAGCAAGACCCTGGGGATGGGGGAGGGCAACACATGAATGAAGCAGGAAGGAAGAGTGGGAGAGCGGGAGGGGGAAAGAGGAAAGGAGGTGGGGGAAAGAGAGAGCGTGATGTGCCCCTTCCTCCTGTGGAGGGTCACTTGTCAAGCTCCTCTTTGATCCTAAGAAAATTCCAGATAAGGTAGTATGGTTGACCTGCTGGAAGAATTTTGAGATGCAACCAGGATGGTCTCCAGGTGATAGTCACTGGCTGATATTCTTTCTCTCTCTCTCTCTCTCTCTCTCTCTCTCTCTCTCTCTCTCCTCTCTCTCTCCCTCTCTCTCTCCCTCTCTCGTTTTCTGTGTGTATGTCTCTGTGTGTGTGTGTGTGTGTGTGTGTGTGTGTGTGTGTGTGTGTCTGTCTGTCTGTC
>JANHMN010000004.1:27965254-28003010 GCA_030674055.1 Rhabdomys pumilio | reverse complement strand
GTGTGTGTGTGTGTGTGTGTGTGTGTGTGTGTCTGTCTGTCTGTCTGTCTGTCTCTTCCATATGACATGCTGTGAAGGCAGAAGCCAAGGGAGTCAGCTGGGGCAGTCTAAAGCATTGTACTTTTGTACTTCTGGAGAAAGGGTAGGTCAGGGGGAAGTGAACTAAATGACTCCTTGTTTCTGTCAGAGGAGACGAATTCTGCTGTACCTACACTTTGGAGAGAAAAAGGACCTCCACAGGGCAGTGGTGGCTCACGCCTTTAATCCCAGCACTTGGGAGGCAGAGACAGGCGGATTTCTGAGTTCAAGGCCAGCCTGGTCTACAGAGTGAGTTCCAGGACAGCCAGGGCTACACAGAGAAACCCTGCCTCGAAAAACCAAAAAACCAGAGTTTGCCATCCAACTGACACCGCAGAAAGCCTCACACAAGCCAGCCATTTAGAAGTTCTTAAAAACTGTGTAGGAACACTCTGATGTCTTTGGGGTTGCATGAGAATCACGGTCAGAGCTCCCGAAAGTCACCAAGCAACGGACCAAAGAGAGGTGCTAGAATCATTTCCACAGAGCAGAGCCAGGAAAGGCAGCTTTAGCAAAGAGCACAAATGTTGGGTTTGTCATCAAAAAGCGCTGGGTTTGAGGCCCAGCTCCCCTTCCCACTGTTAGTTGTAAGACCTTAGATAAGTCATGCCGTCCAAGTTTCCTGCTGGGTAAAATAGGAGCAAGAATGCAATTCAACAGTCAGGAGGATCCGACTGTGTGTTTGAAAGGGTTTTGTGCTGTAAAGGGCTACATAAAGGTAGGGCGTGGGAATCCTCTGGGGCCCAGAGTAAGGGGCAAGAAGGGCAGAGGATGTGTGTCATCACATACAGCCAGGAAGGAAATCTGGGTGGCTAGACCATTGAGCTTAATTTCAGGATCTGATCTTTTCTGAAAACAGAAGGCCTCGCTGTCTAGAGGGCCCTTTACTTAAGACAGAATAGGGTTCCAATAAGCCCAAAGTAGACTGTAAAGGAAAAAAATATCTGATCAGTTGAAAAGGTATTTACTATGCCTAAGACATAGAGCAGCCTTGCTTGTTTTTTTTTTTTTTTTTTTTTTTTTCCTGTTTTTTCGAGACAGGGTTTCTCTGTATAGCCTTGGCTGTCCTGGAACTCACTCTGTAGACCAGGCTGGCCTTGAACTCAGAAATCTGCCTGCCTCTGCCTCCCAAGTGCTGGGATTAAAGGCGTGTGCCACCACTGCCCAGTGCAGCCTTGCTTTAGAGCAGAGCATCCAGTGTTTCCCAGCATGACCACGGCTGGACCTGTGAGTAACTGCTGCTCCCTGCGAGTCATATACTAGTCACATACTGCCTACCACTGCCCCTTACTGCAAGTTCCTACCCTAAGTTCTACCCATGCCGATCTAAGTTTCTTTATCCCTGGGGTTAAAGGTCAAAGAAATCTCAGTACCCTGGAAGAAATCTGATTTGAGTTGAAGTCAGTTGACTGAATTCACATTGCATGCAAGGAAGTGTCCTGAATTGGGAAGGGGGACATCAAAGGCTTTGGTCTTTTTTGAACCTACAAACTCTTAAAAGCACCCATGTCCAGCAAGAGCCACCATTCAGAGAAAGGTGGGCAGGACACCCACCCCTTTGAGAGGGCTCAGGCTTACGCTGAAAGAGGTCATGACTTTGCATGGAAAGGCAAGCTCAAGGAAGGGAACGGCTCCCCCCCCCAGAACACCCTCCCCCTACTTCCCCCCTCCCACCCACCCCCCGCCCTGCAGCACACAACTTGCATGTGAGCTCAGGGGCTAGAAATGGGAGACTTCCTTACTCACTTGATGTCTTAACAAGAAGAACATTTAAACAGGTGCTAGGTTGGAGGAGTTGATACTGTGCTCAGGGACAGTGTGGGACAGTAGTCATTGGTGCCCATGTCTGAGTGAGGTGGCCCAAGTTTATCACTGTGGTTTCCATACTGACAAATGTGCTTGGGGACCAAGCTTAACTCCAGTAGGACTAGATCCCCACACCCTGCATGCCTGGCACTCAGGGTGGAGGCAGCTTTCCTGTCTGGGCATTGCCACTTTCCATTCCCTTCACACAACAGCGTGTTGACATGTTGGTGCCTGGCCTGCTCACAGGGAATAACCAGGGAAGGCGCCCAAAGGCGGTGCCTGGCTCCTGAGCTGGCAGCAGGCCAGGGCGGCTTTGTTTAGCTCCTTCCCCTGAGGTGGCAGCCAGGCAAAGTGACTTCCACTTCATAGCTGCAGTTTCTCCGAATGCTTCTGAGGCAGAATCTCTCCAAATGTCAGGGAGAAGCATTTACAACTTGGTCCTTTTATGACGTGCCTTTAAGGCCAATTTATTTAGAGCTAATAATCCTGATGTGCTGTTGAATTAGGCAGCGGTGAGAGGAGGTGTACATTTTTAAAACCCATGAAATTGCAAGCAGATTGCTTGACTCAGTACTCCTGTGACTGCTCGATCCTCTCGTGGCTGTTATTATTAATATTAATAAGCATATATATTCACAAACACACATTCACATACACCCACGGGGCACTGGGCAAAGCTCAGGGAGGACATGGCCTCTGTCCTCAGGGATCAGTAGAAAGCTGTCTCTAAGACGATGTAGCAAATCACAGGAGTATTGTAACTGTCAAGGTTTTAAGCACCTAAAAATCAGTCCTATCATTAGCAATCAGTAATCACTGTTATAGAAGAATAAATCTTGTAATCTCCAAATTACCTGTTTGCACCAATTAGAGTCCAACTGATGAACATACCAATCAAAGGGGAATTTACTTGAAGCACCCAAGCTTATCTGGTTAAAAAAAAAAAAAAAAAGAATACTAAGAACCGACTGCACTCACAAACGGATGTCTCCTCACTCACTATCAGTTAGGGTGGATATTCTGCAAACAGAGCTGACAAAACCCTGCACAGGTACCCCCAGGCAGGAGGAAATCCATGATGCATTTATTTGTTTATTTATTCATTTATTCTCTGCCTGCCTACAGAAAGGATTTGAGGCAGGCGACAATAAGAAAACATACTATACTAAGACAGACTCTTTCAGGTATCAAAATCAGGAGATTCTGAAAATCAGGGAGTGGAAATGGGGACACTGGTCTGGCATTCCCGATGTCCATTTGTCTTTGTTGAGTCTCCATGCTGAGCACAGCCACAGGCACTGGGGAGGGTTAACAGCAGACATTGTTCTTTGCCTTCTCTAGGAGGCTGATCAGGAAGAATGAGATGCAAGCCCTGGGCTTCTCTCTGAGCCTCTCACAAGGCAGTGAGCAGGGGAAGCAAATGGGCCACCTAGTTCTCAGTGTGCAGTGGAGAAAGCCAGTCTGTGGAAAGCTGTGCTTTCTACCATGCTATAAATCCAAACAGCAACTCAGAACCACGGTAGTGACCCGGTGGAAGGCACACCAGCGTATGTCTGCCAGTCTCTTAGACGAGTTCTCCATCTAGCCATCTCTTGGCTGGAGTTTGAGGCATTAATCAAGAGTAAAGAGCTAGGGCGTGGTGGCTCATATCTGTAACCCCAGTGTTCGGGAGGCTAAGGCAGGAGGTTTGCTGAGAGTGTGGTGCTAACCTGGGCCACATGATATAAGTTCAAAACCAACACCTTTGTTTCTGTTTTTTGGGTTGTTTGTTTGTAAACCAGAAGGCTGGATTTCCTACTGAACTGTCCCTCCTTTGCTCCTCCTGAGCTTATGAAAACCTGGGTCTGGTGTTTGAGGCTGAGGCAAGAGGTAAGAACTAGGTAGAGGAGGGGCTTGAGAACTGGTCATTAAAGCAGTACTCTGAGCATTAGACTGGGGACTAGGGAGTCCTCAAGTCACCTTAACCAAGAAAAGTAGCCTTAGTAGCACCTCCCCAACCCCATGCTGTGAGAGCCTCCCCAAGGGTGTCTTTAATCATCCATGCTGATACAGGACTCAGCATCACTCCACCTTACTTGTCCCTTGATGCCAATCGCCTTGCCATGTTCCTAGCTCCACCTGGTCTTATCACTTATTCTATATAGTTCTGCTTGGTCTGATAATCTCTGAGAAATTACGTTGCCATCTTCCTGGGGCTTGCTCAGTGTGCTTTTTTTTTTATTTTCAAGTGTACCGGGTGCTCATTCTGACCTCTGCCCTTGAACATTACTAGGGTTCCCCTAAGAGCAAGAGCTATTTAAGTGGTACCAGAGTGTGTGTCTACATCTTTAGCTCTGTGGTAGGAGGTTAATTCAGGTGATGTGAGATGTGAATGTGGAGGCTTCCATGGTCCCGGCACCCAGTGTCCATTGCTGCTGTATAGCTCTCAGCCATGCTGGACCAGGGTGGCTCTATGTGACTAGTAATGCCCTCAGTATCAGACACTGCATTGGGTGCTATAGACTCAGTGGTGGACAGACACGGTCTTTGATCTCAGGAAACTTTCATAGCTCATAGCACATAACAGAAAGAGGATAACTTGGGACTGCAGAGAACTGGCTGAACTTCTGTGTCTCCCCTTGGCTTAGAGACTGTAACCTCTCTGAACCTGTTTCTTCATCTTTATTTTCTCTCAGTTTTAGATATTCGTTTTCTTAAGATGGGGTCTTTTGTAGCCCTTGTGTTCCTGAGGGTGACCATAAACTCTCTGAGCCTCCTGCTTCTGCCTCCTGGATGCTAAGATTACACACCCAGTTTTATGTGGTACTGAGGATGGAATCCAGAACCTAGGGCATGTTAGCTAGGCAATCACCAGCTGAACTACATCCCTGGCCCTGTTTACCCATCTCCAAAGATGGCAAAGTAGGATCCACCTTAAGCCATTTGGTAGAGATTAAATGCGATCATTCATACAGCGTTTAGCACAATGTCCAGATTTTGGTAGCTACTCCACGTGTGGTTGCTCTTCCGGCTGTGCTATGAGTGGAGAGGACAGTGAGCCCTCAGTAAAGCTTAATGCACAGTGGAACAAGCCACAGTAGCATAGAAAGCTATGGGAACCCAATGGAAGGCATGGGAAAAGTGTCATGGAGACTAGAAGACATCTTAGCAAGCTTTCAAAGGTGAGTGGGATTTTCATGAGTGGAGCACAACAAGGGTGTTGAGAACCTGGGAAGTCACGGGACCTAAGGCATCATGCCATAGGATGCTCTTCGTCACGTGCCTCCTCTCTTGTACCCTGCGATCTCCTGAGCCATTTAAAATACAGCTGTTAAATCAGATAGCAAAAGATCTACCTTCCAGCTTGCATAGTCTTCAAGAGACAGGGAGTCCGTCTTTGTTCATTACTGATTTCCACTTCCTGGCACATGGTAGGCACTCGATAAATATTTATTAAATGAGTAAGGATAATTACGCATGTAAGAGGCTTGTCTCCAATGAGAAAATCGAGGAAGCATTTTTTCCATTTACTTGATATAAGTCATTTCCCTCGGTACGTGTGTGGTGGCAATTAAGAAGGCTACATTGTGTCAGCAGGTTTGTAAGAGGTCTTAGGTTTCTCAGAGTCTTGGTGATCTTCCTCAGACCCATTGTGAGGCCCATCCTTAACTCTAAAGCTGCTCACACTTCCCTGAATGCCCTTTGACACTTGGCATACACCATCCTTCACACACTGTGGGCACAGCAAGCCCAGGCAACTTCCAAGAGGCACCTGTATTTTCCTTCGTTGAACTTCCATTTTGCTTTTGGTGTTTCTGTGAACAGAGAATCTTTGAAACCAGAGCTCAACAGGACCATTCCTTGTATCACGGAACTAAAACGAGGCTGGCTGATGGGAAATTGTCCAGTGAGGCCCATCCCCGTACTGGCTAGTTTTATGTCAACTTGACATAAGCTACAGTCATCAGAGAGGAGGGAATCTCAATTGAGAAAATGCCTCCATAAGATGGGGCTATAGGCAGGTAAGGCCTTTTTAAAATTAGTGATTGATGAAGGAGGTGCCAGTTCTTTGTATGTGGGGTCACTTGTGGGCTGGTGATCCTGGGTTTTATAAGAAAACAGATTGAACAAGCAAGGAAGAATGAAGAGAAAGCTAGGAAGCAGCACTCCTCCATGGGCTCTGCACCATATCCTGCTCCCAGGTTCCTGCCCTGTCTGATTTCTTACCCTGACTTCCTTCAGTGACTTTAATGGACAACTATGTAGAAAAGTGTAAGCCAAATAAACCCTTTCCTCCCCAAGTTGTTTTTGGTCATGGTGTTTCATCCTAGTAATAGCAAGGTAGACCCCCCACTCCACCCCACACCCATCCCCCCCTTCATTTTCTCACTTGTTCAGGCTGGTATTCAGATTCGCTTGCTTTGTTCTCTGCCATTACAACTACAGGACATCAATGTCGGGGTTTGCCCTGTTCTAAGCCTTGGCAAAACAAAACCGCACCTGGCACCACTTTCTCAGGTCTGCAGCCTCCTCTCCTGCGCCTGGTTCAGTGCTATGGTCACGGATGCTCTCACCTTCTAAGATAACATCAATCAAAGTGACGGGTCAACTGCATAACTGTGGACATCCTTCTTTTACCAACAGCCTTTTAAAGACTGCAAGCTACCTTCAAAACAATTGTTTAAAGCAAAAGAAAACACCGAGTCCTTTAAAAAAAATGGCACTTAACCTGAAGAATAGGAAGACCATCTTTATTAATTGTAGAAAATTTGGACGGTAAAGAAAAACATAGCGTAGGGACCACACTTCTTAAGATCTTGTCTCTAGTTGGACTGTGCGCGTTTGTGTGTTTCCCAGCATTTCAGACCCTACGCTTGTAACATTTCTCATGCCCTCTTTGTTACTGTGTATCTCAACTCTTCCTCTGTGTTATAAAACACAGCCGAGTGAGGCGCAAGGAAGGATGAATTTATTTGGTGCAGACTTGGGGTACCTCTCTTAGACAGCCTTTATTGTTTGTTCCTAACCCCAGTCCTGTATGTCTGCAGGGTTCTCCATCACCTCTGTAAAACTTAGCAGATCTGAGTCTTCCTCTGAGGAAACAGCATCCTGTGCTGTTATACTGTATTTTCTGTCTTCAGATTCTCTGCTTCATCCCTTCCCCCGCCCCAATTTCCCTGTCTCCAGCGAGCAATAATATCTTTCATCTGAGCCTCTCTCCCTGCCTCCAGTGACTGCCTCCCCTGATGAATTCTCTCCGGGTGACTTTGGCATTTGCATATTTCCTCACTTGGATATTCTGAGATGTTGGAACCGGAGAGCAGGTTGACGCGATCAGGTACTTAGCTGAACGAGGCTTTCTCAGGAACTGCACAAATATTTGGAGTCGGGCGTGTGCCAATAGGCAATTAATTGAAATGTGGACACAGCAAGCTTCCGGAGGAGGGAAGCTGAAGTTGAGAAATTAGCTGTGGGTAGTGATTCTCTATAAGATACAAAACAGTAATTTGGGGATTCCTTTACCTCAAACTGAAAGTGATTTGATACAGAAAAAGAAAGGAAAAGAAATTAAAAAGTGAGCTGGTAAGGTTGACTTTTGTAGAACTGGAGTAGGGATTGGTTCTCAGAGAACACAGCTGGGGCCCTTGTGGAAAGGAAAGGGAGCCCAAGGTCAGGGATGAAACCAGGAAAATGCAGGACCAGAAGCAAGACACCTGGCTCCAGCCCTGGGCACTTTGCACTTTCCAAGCAGACTGTCTACCTGGAGACCTGATTACCATATCAGGAGCCAAAGGGTGAGGACTGAGATTTAAGCTTTTTTCCTGTCTCTGTGGACTGTGTGAATACATTTAGCAAAATCCGGCTTCTATTGACTGACCTTAGCAGAAGAGTGAATGGACCGGGTCCACCTTGACCAAGATTCCCCACCTGTGTCCTGCTTAACACTGGTGTACAGGCTAAAAAGTACAGTCCCTTGGGCTGGAACTACCTGACAGAGCACACAGCGCTGGCAACAGGGAGACCTGTGGTTTCTACCAACAGGACCACAACTATGATGCTGGCCTGTGGCAGGGCCCAACTTCTTGTTTATCCTCCAGAAATCGGGCATGCTCACTCCTTTCCTTTTCTAGTACAGTGGGCCCTCTACTTGATGTTTATATAAGTTTTATAAGCATTACAAGAAGCGAAGAGAATCACTTTGTCATAGCTCAGGCATGTGAGGCCAGACTTACCCTTTTGAGGGTGCCCCAGGAACATGGCTTCCAAGTAAGAAGTCGAGTTCCCTGGTTCCAAGCCATCATGCTGAATCCAGATGTCAGACCGATGGGGCCCAGTATCACATGCTTTAACAAGCCCTCAGGGGGATATCGATGCTCGGTCGAGTTTGAAAGCCATCACCCTAAAAAAATTACGATCGGGAAGTCTGGGCTGCTAGATTCAGGCACTAAGGGAGTAATATATTCTTGATTATCGGACCCTTAAGAACAAACTCTCTTCGTTTCAGGATGCCCAGGTGAGCCATTCCCACACACTGCTGAGTGTTCAACAGGAAACCATCTCCAAGTGATTCTTTAAAACTGACCAGCATGGTCAGACAGGAGTCTAGCATCACAACCTATTTATGGCAAGTGTAGAATTTTTCATACTTTAATCTTCCACGGAATGACTGGATACGTTAATTGATTGCTGACTCTGTTATTTTTAGACTTGTACTTCCTTACCTCATATGAAGATGCATTCAGAATTCAAATGGGAGCTGGTGAGATGGCTCAGCGGTAAAAAATGCTTGCTGCCAAGCCTGATGACCTGAGTTCAATGCCCAGGACCTATACAGTGGAAGGAGAGAACTCTTGCAAGTTGATCTTTGACCTCTACACAAGCACCATGGCATAGGTGCCCACACACACATACAAACACAGCACACACACACACTAAAATAGGTAAATAAATGGAAAAATTAAAAACATAGGCTAAAGTAGGAGAAGCATACATTGGAAGCCCCTCTGTACTACAGAGTGAGTTCAAGACCAGTCTGGGCAACTTAGTGAGTTAAACATTTTTGTATATAAAAAAGCTGGGCATGCAGCTCCATGGTAGGTGACTAATCTTTTGTGGGCAAAGCCCTGGGTTCAATCCCCGGTCTTACAAAATAGAATATTCAAATGGGAACATTTTAGTACCCACAAATATTTTCTTATAGACTTTAACGTGTTACTAAGGAAACGAGTTATAAGGCTACAACGACATTATTGCCGTAATGAATTATTAGGCAGTATACATGTCAGAGTAAAATCTCTCTCCCAAACTTCACAGAGACTGAATAATACGCACTTCTAGCACAGGGCATGAGAGCTATGGGAGTAAAGCAATAGGAAGGATTCCTGACGCAGAGTGACAGGCATTTCCAAAGAATGCGTTCTGTACCTTTTGTGCGCTTACAGAGTGAGGTGATTCTCTGGCACCAGGAGCCCCTCTGCGGGAAGCCGAGTGAGCTAGAGCAACCGCGAGGACACGTTGGTGGCAGAGCTCGGAGGGCTTCTAACTGGTGAGAACTAGGAAGGACCGAAAGCGGGTGTGCAGTGTAAAGTGTGTGCTAATCACACGTCTGTGGGATCCAAGGACAGCAAAGCACGGCTCGACGGACCGCAGGAGTGACTGGTGGAGATGGGGGGAGGGTACGGCCCAGCGGGAAGCTCCTGCTTTCCCTCTCTGGGTAGGGGGAGGTGCTGTTATTAATGATGGGATGAATTAGAACAGATGGGCACTTTTGACACATTTTCCCGTGTTGTTATTTTCCGATTTCCCATCTTCCCACCATCTAGTCATGTGCCTTTCTCTTGGTTAGGAGAGAACGCACGTGACTTTGAGGAGAAGCCTCTGGAAAGAGAGTGGAGTGGATGACATAGGCATTGAACTCTGAGACACAGGCTCTACTGGTCCTGAGATTCCTCCGAAAGCCTCACTGGATGTTTCGGAGAAGTCACAGTGATTCCTGGGTTTTCTGGGAAAGGTTCAAGCTCACGCCTGGGGACCCCTTCACACTGGTTCTGTCACAGCCTCCCTCCATCCTGGCAGCCATCACACTCTCCCTGATTACGTTACCTTCCTGGAGCCCTGAGGAGATTTGCATTGTAAATGGTGTTTGTTAGGGCCCAGAAATAATATTAATCATTGTAAAACAATTATGTTGCATAATTTGTACATAAAAAAGAAAAGCATGAAGCTTTGGCTTGAATTAATATTTCTAGAATTATGTATCTTTCTCATCCATACAAATAATGAGACCCTCATCTGCCCTTCTGGGTGAGAAAGGCTCTGGAAGAAATAAAGATACTTACCTTCTTGTGGCTTCCGGAAACCTTTAGAACATGTACAGAGCCATGTGGCTTGTATAGTTTGGTGTGGAACAGCCAGGGACCTTGTGACTGCAAGGAGGAAACTCAGCTTTCTAGAGTTAAATCCTTCTTGTAAAAGTCTGGACACAAAGGGGAAAAAGGGAAGCCCCCAGAATGCAGAGCAACAAAGCAGGGTGCCTTTGCCCGTGTCTCTGGTGCTATCAGTCCTGGTATAACGCAGCCATCAGTGAACAGAAATCTCAGAGAGTAGGGACTTGCCTGCCAAACTTCTGGAATGAGTTAAATGGTACTTCTCTCCCAAATACATCAACATCCTAATGTCACCTTGACTGAAGGGAGAAAAAAAAGGACAGGATGGTCTCTGAAGTTGTAATTAAGGATCTTGAGATGAGATCACTTTGATTTTACTTGATAGACCCTAAGCCAATGACAAGAACACAAGGCAGCTAGTGTTTATAATGCTGAAAGATGCTGTGTGGACTGCTGGGGGAGAAAACCCACCAATAATCTTATCCATCTGAAGACTCTGTCTACTCTAATACTGACCTGATGAGCAAGTTATGCCCACTTGTGCAATAGTGGCTGACTGTTGGGGGTGCAGGTGGGGTAACCAACCACTTTCTGGTTTGATTACAGGCGTGTTCCACAGAAAGGCCAATGGCCACCCCACCTGAGATCTCACATGGCTGGTGGCTCTTTCTTCCTCTGAAGCATTGTGAATCTTTTCTCCCCTCCTGCTCTGCTAGCCTGCCTGTGCCCCTTCAGCCTAGTACTGTAAACCTGGTCAGAAGGCTATGGCTGCGGGAGGTCACAGACCCAAAAGAATAACTACTATTGACATTTTTCTAAATAGATATGTAGTCAAACTGGCTTCTAAATATTTGTGTCCATACCAATTAGCTCCGTGTTCAATCTTGGTCAGAGAAACTTCTTTTTGCAGCAGATGATAGTTAATATAGGCCCCCAAATGGCCAAAACACTAAGACTACATGACTGTGGAGTTCTTAGCCCTAAACAGGATATTTATACCACTTCCAGGGAGCATAGTGGAAGAGGGGCAGAAAGAGCCAGAGGATGGAGTGCTCTGAAATACTGTGTTGTGGATGTGATATTCCCATTGCGTTCATGAACACACACACCAGCTGTGCTTTAGCACAAAGCCAGAAGAGAAAAGAGATATGGACGTTGGAGGGAGACCAGTGGGAAAGAAGAGGGCCAGGAGTGGAAGAGCATGGGAGACCGATGAGGCAGGAGGCCCGTGATCACAAGACATTACATACCTGTAGGAAATTGTCAAGAATAAAACCTGAAAGAGCACAGGAGGGAGATACACACAGGAAGAGAAGTGGAAGCCACAGGAGGAGACAGTGAAGAGCTGAGTGTCACGACCTGAAGCTCAGGTCTTCCTGGAACTGGAAGAGATGAACAAGAATTCTCTTGTAGAGCCTTGGATGCCATGTGGTCCTGGCCATACCATGATTTCAGACTTCAGGTTTCCAAAGCAGTAAGAAAGTGCTTGCTTGCTTATTTATTTATTTATTTATTTATTTATTTATTTATTTATTTTTATGGTTCTAAGCAGCCAGTAGCAACATTTTGCCACTGCTCTCAGAAATTAACAGATGTCCTATACTCTACCCAACTCACAAGCTCTCAGGGGACCTTGGGACACTCAGATAATGCACATAATGAGATTCTTTGGCTCTTTCCTTGCTGAGGTCCATGGTCCACAACCAAGCTTGTCAGGTGGCTATGCTTGCTTCACTGGCTCTCAGCTGACCTTTTCCAGGAAATCTCTTGCCAGGAACTGAAATTCTACTTTAAATACTGGGACTTTCAATGTCAGGTCAGTGTGACACACCATTTAGAGCTTGGCATCGGGGCTTGCAAATGATTAAGATTTGAAGAGGTTTCCGTAGCGACCAATTTGGATTCTCTGTCTACCAAATCTCATTGACTTGTTACTTGATTTAACACCCACAGTCTGGGGCATATATATTACCATGCAAGGAACACATAAGTGCCAGGCTAAGAATTTTCTACTCACAATATTATTTACCCATGCACCTAGCAGTACATATGTTTGTTTATCTAGGATGGTATAGAGAGGGGGGATTTAAGTCCAGAAGTCTTTCATTACTATTCAGGAATAGTCAAGAATCTGTATCTTGGCTTAGCCAGCTTAGGGACACTAGGCTGTTGACTGCACAGTTAGACTCAAGCACCTCACTCTTAGAATGTGGTGATTTTTTTCAGTTTGAGGCTTTCTAGCTTGGGAATCTGATTCTTAATGTACTCTTGGGGTTTTGCAGGGCTTCCAGAGGGCACACAGGACACTGTATCCCCAGCACCCAGCCTAAGACCTGGCGTGTATCAAGCGTTCAGTAAAGTGCTTGTGAGATGAAGGAGTTAAGAGTGTTTGAGTTGCTTTACTGGATCATTAGACTCAGGATTAGGACATTGAAGAACAGTATACGAAAGGGCATAGCTATCTGACCAGTTGTCAACCTCAAAGGTTAAGGATGTTCTCAGAATATTCCAGATTGTTTTACAAGTTATTATCCCACAACTTCATATCGGCATTGAAGAAGATGGCATTATTTAATATTTTGTTCGTTTTTCTTAGTGATTCTACTTTTTAGTTTGACTAATTAGAATAATGAATTACAAAGCTCTACCTCCCCACTACATAAGATAGCAAATTCCAACTTACTTCTAAATAGAATACCCCAGGTGTCAAGGGCAACTTGTAACTTAAATATTTAAGACTGGTTGTGTGTGTGACCATTTACTCAGGCCCTGGACTAACTGTGGATTTAGATCTTAATTCTTCAGCCTGCCTCCAGCTCTTCTAGTCCTCATTGCAAAGTTACTGCCATCAACCTGTAAATTATTTCTAACTTTCTTATACGCATTTGACTTGGTGATTCAATGATCAAGCATTTGCGCCTGTTCCAAGAGAAAGAGCTTTGGCCAGGAGTCAGATGATCTGAGGTCCTATCTGGCCCCTTCTGATGGCCTTTCTGGACTCCTGTCCCCTCATGAATATAGATGGTTATATGTGCCTCACAGGGAATTGGAAGAACCAGAAGAAACAGGATATGAGAGTGCTCCATGAACTGGGAAGATGTGCAGGTACCTGGAGCATGAGAGATGCATGTGTGTGGACCAGACGTGTCTCATGTCTGTGGACACTTTTCTTTCCATATCTATTCAGCAAAGAGAGTCTCTCCCTTGACATTGAGGACATGCCAGTGACACCAGAACACTCTTCTCCTTCTCTTGTCTTCTAATTATCTCTCCTTTTAGGCAAGTCACACCCTCTGATTATGAATGCATGTAGTTGGGGCTAGCTGGAAATGTGGTCCAACACAAAGTCATAAATGTACTGAAGATATTATGAATTTTATTCTGTGTGATTTTTCTGTCTTGTAATTCAATTGTGTGGTTCTTGAGGGTGGGCTCTGTAGGAGACAACCTTATGTCACAGTGTCAAAAGGTTGGACAGATTCCAAGCCAAGAGAAAGCTGAGCTACACTGTCAGAATGAAAAGGCATCGTGCAGCTTTTGGCTCCATCTCTGAAACCCTGCCCTCAGATGATAGATTCTGTCTTTGTTATTTTTCTACTGCTGTGACATGACACCATAATCAAGGCAGTTTATTTAAAAAGTGTTTGCTTTGGGGTTTACAGTTTCAGAGAATTAGAGATCATGACAGTAGGCATGGTCAGTAGGTAGTAGAAAGAGCAGAGACCTTACATCTTGATCTGAAAGTAGGAGGCAGAGAGAGAAAAGGAAAGAGAAAGAGAAAGATACAGAAAAGGAGGAAGGAAAGAAAGGAGAGAGGGAGGGAAGGAGGGAGGGAAGGAAGGGAAAAAGAAAGAAACTGGATATGGTGCCAATCTTCCACCACCCACTCCTACTTTCCACACTTTCTCATCTTTTCCAAATAATTCCACCAACTGGGGACCAAGTATTCAAACATATGAGCTTATAGGGGCCTTCCTCATTCAAACTACCACAGATATCAAAAATCTTTGCACACAGAGAAATAATGGTGTCTATGCCTGAAGCTAAACCAATAGAATATAAAGAATTGAATTTGAGAAAAACAGGAGAGGAGGAAGAAAAGGAGAGAAGAAGAGAGTTTCCAGAGGGGCTGAAGGGCTGACTCTTTCACTTTCCATTACTGCTCTTCCTAGTACGGGGTACACTGTAGAGATCTCAATGGGTTCTCAACCTCCCTGATGCTGCCCTTTAATACAGTTCTTCATGTTGTGGTGACCTCCAACCATAAAATTATTTTCATTGCAACTTCATACTTGTAATTTTGCTTCTGTTTTGAATTGCAATGTAGACATCTATATTTTGCGATGGTCTTAGGCAACACCTGTGGTCCCTAGAGGGTCGCGGCCCACAGGTTGAGAACCATTGCTACAGTGACATCGTTGTGTCCGTATGCAGTGAGCACAGATGGAAATGATGATCCCACTCTCTCCCTCTCTCGGGTAGCCTTTGGAAAACTGTAGTCTTATCTTGTGTACACTGGGGGCGGGGAGGGAAGATTGAGAGGCACCAGAGAGGAGGAGCATGGGGTCCCCCTACTCCAGACTGCTCATCTGGCTGTAGACTACTCCCTGGAGTTCAGTAGGAGCTGTGGTCACCAAAGGCCTTCCACTGCACCCTCAAAATCAGCAGCTGTCTGTCCTCACGTCCATTACATTCCCGATGTAACATAACCGGTTCCCTCTTTTGAAGAGAAGATGACAATATGTGAGTTCTGTACGGTCTGGGTTTTGTTTCTGTTTTGAGATAGGATCTCACATATCCCAGCAACCATGCAGAACATTACGCTTTTCCCCAGGGATGCAGCTTACAGACCCCAGTGACTCCCCACCAGCACTCCAGGCCGAAGGATACAGCTACCTTCCCAAGACTAGGGCAGGCAAGATCAAGCCTTGCCAGCTGCAGCACTATAAAAACATGTTCAGGGATAATGAGCAGAATTATGAAGTATGAAGCTGTCTTTCCAGACTCAGAGAGTCTGACTTCTCTCTCTATGCCCTGTCTCTTCATATGAGTGCTTTAAGCCTTAGCTCCTACAGGTGCCAGTGTAGGAGTCACCCAAATGGGTCTCCCTGATCTCATCTCATCTCCTCCAATTCTTAGACACATGACCAGTGACATTACTGCCTATCAGCTGTGCATTAGCCCTGCATTGGTTTCTAGTGGTAGAAGTAGGAACTATCCCAGCCCCGAACCCCAGGAGTCCATGGTGTGGTAGAGGAGACAGACTATGACAGATCATGACAGTCCTGTGTCATAACAAAACCGAGCCCATGCTGCTTTACCAGTCTCAATGAAACAAACTGGTGATGCTGAACTGATCTGGGACAGTAGGCTGTTGCCCAACAGTCAGGCAGGAAGGGAACTGGACAAATGGTTGTCCAGAGAATATAGCCTGCTGTGCCTTCTGTCTCCAGGACCATGGATGGAGCAGACTTCATGCTGGGCTGGGAAATGACCCTGAATGTTTTTCTGAGCTGGCTAAGATTCTTTTTTCTAGGCTCCAAATCCAATCACTTTACTCCCCAATGAAGAACCTGAACTTGTCAGAGGAGAGAGAGCAAATTCTATGTTGTATGGCTCACTTCTATGGGGCCATCTTTTCCTTCTTCTACATCCATACATACTGTAAAACTCTGGGCCAAGCTTTAACAATAGCCTTTCAAGTGTTTCCAGGTTCCTTGTCCTGATCCCAGCATCTGAAATGCCTTTAAAGGTGCCTGCCTTCTGAACATTGTGGTTGTGTCTGGTTTCACCTGTGCAAGGCCTACTACTCAGAGGTAGCCAACGTTTTGCTAAACTGGGTTAGCTATCAGTGTTTGTTTCTAGTTGAATTGTGTTCCTAAGAAAAGGGCCATACTCTTTCAAGAATTAACTTCTCACCATGCTTACTCACTTATTCATACCCAACCATAATTTGAAGTAGCATCTTTGTATCTGACACCGGCTAAGGTTCTAGGTATCCCCTCATATCACTGCTGTGAATGAACACAGAACATACAGCCAGTCAAGATGGCAGTCTTCTGGACAAGCAGTTGAAATCTGTCAAGAGAATGATGTGGAATAGAACTAGGCACCTCACGATTGCCTCTGTGGGGATCTAATCCTGCAGAAGGGAGACTCACTCATGACCTTGAAGCCATTGTCCTGAAGAGAAATGGACTGAGACACTGCAAGGCGTAGGAAGGACGTGGGCAAGGTATAGTCACGTGCTCAGGTACCAACCGGGTGGTGGGGATTCCCTGTGGCCAGGAAGAAGGGTGTGAGGGTCCTTCGTGCTGGGGAACAAGGTTGAAGAAGACCCAGTTTCTACTTTGTTTATTAATCACTTTTCCTAGGCTAGCATTTTTCCATCATCATAATCCAACCAGTTTTTAGGGATATAAAAATCTTTTTGGTTAAATGTCATTCTTCCAAAAATCACATTTATCTATTTAGTGTGTGTGTGTGTGTGTGTGTGTGTAAGCATGCTCCCATTCCTTGGCACCCAGGAGGTCAGAGGACGATCTGCAGGAATCAGTTCTTCCCTGGGGACTAAATCCATGTCACCAGTCTTGGAAGCAAGTGCTTTAGCCTCTGAGCCATCTCTAAGGCCTTGAATGTTCTTTCCTTTAAATAAGGCCTCTCAGCGTGGCACCTCAGGGTAGAAGTGCCACTAGTCTCTCTCTTTTGTTCCACATCCTAAGACACTAATGTGAAAGAACCTTGAACCTTTAACAAAGCCACACCTGGATTTGGAGCCTGCCTCTGCCTTTCACTAGTTCTTGACTATGGACATGTTATTTACTTTCTCTGAGCCTTGGTTTTCTCCTCTGTATAATGGAGATAAACTTTGTAGGACCCACAGAAATATCAGCAGCCAGGGGTGGTAGTGGTACACGCCTTTAATCCCAGTACTTGGGAGGCAGAGGCAGGTGGATCTCTGTGAGTTCAAGGTGAGGCTGATCTACAGAGTTCTAGAGCATCCATGGTGACAGGAAGAGACTGTCTCACAAAACTAAAAGTTAAAGAAATAAAGAAGCACTCGATGCTTCTGCTTAAACTCCAGGAAATGGACAGGTCATCCAGAGTGGACCAAGGCTGCTGCCAGGTAAGAAGAGACCAGGGGTGGGGTAGGGTAATGTGGGGTAGGGTGAGGGCCAGTACATGACAAGGGACATGGCACACAGCCAAAAGGTACACACGGATGGGAAATATTTTCTTACTATGTACACATGGGAAGCTGTGTGCCTTCCTACCATGGCTACTGCTGCCTGGTCTCTAATTTCCTTTGCAGCCTAGTGAATGAATGGACTTTATGGGTTCTAAAATACAGGGTGAGAGACTTGTTCAGCTAACTTCCCTGCCCTGCTGCTTCCTGGGCTGAGTTGGGGGTTCAGGCTGGCCTAACATCCTGTCAAGGTCGCATAGAGTTCAAATGAGAGAAGATGAATGCAATCCTAGGAGGCAGATTTCAGAATCTCTGGAAGGTTGGCGATCCCTCTCCCAGCCTCCTCTTTGACTCTGGGCTAAGCCTATGAGGAGAGGAGAAACTGAGCATCCAGGCCCAGTTCCTCCATGATGGAAAACATTCTAGAGCCCTGGCCACTCTAGAAATCTCAGAACAAAGTACAGATTATCCAATGGATCGCCAATGTCCTTTTCTTTACTTGTCTTTAGAATGAGAATGAGCAAAGTCAATCTCCTTCCAGTGATTCCTTGATCACTGAGCCCCCGGCAGACCAAGAGGGCAGCTTGCTCACCCAGAGCAGAAAGGCATCTTCCCTGAGGGCTGCCACCCAGCTGGGACATTCAGGGTCTTCCATAGAGCGTTTGGTGGTCATTCATTAGCACCAAGGCCTCCTGTCTTCACTTTTGACTAGCCCCTCCCTTTTAACATTTGAACGAGCTCTCAAGATGTTCTTTGTTCTGTTACAAAATGTGTGTGTGAGTGTGTGTGTGTGTGTGTGTGTGTTGGCGGGAGGGAGTACAAAGAGGTGAAGTGTATTTTTAGAGCAACAGAGGAGCTGGCAGAAATTGAAAATAGGGTTTTCAAGTTCGTCTGTTTCTGCTGCAGAAGGAAGGCTCCACGGCGTTCTCTGCGTCCCCTTCAATATCTAAGAAGCTTTCTGCGACATGCCTTCAAGCATTCTGATTAAAAAGCATCCTGCCTGCTTCTTGCCTGTGCCCTTCCTGCCCCCTCCCCCAGCAGGGCCCTGACTGTACCAAGGGGGTGACAGCCCTCAGGAGAGATGCCTTTCTGCTCCGGATGAGCAAACTGCTCTCATGGTTTGTAGAGCCCAATGATCAGGGCAGATTAATCCCCAGAGGTGGTCGGTACACAATTAACATTTTTGCCTCTTATTTTAATTAAGAAGGGCCAGGGGATAGGACGTTAGCTTGTCTAATGGGACCAGGCAGCATGTGCTGGCTGCCAGAGGAGTCCCAGTTATTCGCACTTGTTGAAGACTTTCTAGATAATTAAATACGGCATTAATCATTTGCTGAGTGGACACAGGTCTTTATTTCTCCTCTGGACTCCTTACATGCAGGAGGCAAAGTGGCTCCCGATTTGGTGGCTCCCCAGCACACAGGCGGGAGCTCACCCCACGCAAGCCCACTTTCAGTGATTTTTGTAGAAAAGCAAAGATTCTCGAAGACATCTGCCTGTGCGGTTCTGACAGCGGAAACTCTCTTCACAGGCGCATTAACATGACCTCATTAGTTCCTGCATCTACTCTTCTAACCACATAAACCAGAGTGCGGTAGGAGCCAATCATGCTAATTACATCAGATCGGTTTGCATATTCATAAACCATTTTCTGTTTTATGGACAGCAAAAAATAAACACAGTATCTCTTTAATAATTTTAAGTGGGTCACTTTCAGGACTGTATCTGTTTTAAATAAATTATCATATTGTTAAAGGCCACAGTCAAAAGCTATTTTTTGAGCAGCCCCAGAGGTTAGGGTTGGGGGCAGGGCACGTGGAGGGTGCTCTGAGTCACAGGGATTAGCCAGTTGGTCAGTTTCCAAGGTCTCTTCTGCTCAAGACAATCGGAACTCAAAACCCTGTCCTGATTTCGTGAACAGGTGCACTACAGCCGCCCACTAATGACAAAATAGATTCTAGTCAGAACTCTGAGACTATCAAAATCACAGTCATGTGCAGCGGGAGAGGAAGGCACTAGTATAGCAGGCCTGGCTTTTCTGGGAAAGGTTTCATTTTAGGGACCAAGTTTAATATTCTGGTTTTTTTTCCCCTCAGAACTCTGGAAAATTGAGCATTAAAGCAATTAGAAGACAAGGGACTGGAGATAGGTTGGTTGGTCAAGTGCTTGCTGGTTAAACCAGAAGACCTGACTTTGAGTCTCACCCCCCAAAAGCCAAGCAAGGTGACTTTTAATCCCAACATTGGGGAGGTAAAGGCAGGGGGACAGGGCTCTCTAGCTAGCCAGCCTAATTGGTGAGCCCTAGTGAGAGACTGTCTCAAAAACTAAAGTAGACAATTCCTGAGGAATAATACTGGAGGTTGTCCTTGGTCACCACAACGTGCGTGCATGTGTGCATGCGTGCGTGCGTGCGTGCGTGCGTTGTGTACGTGCACCAGCACAGACAAATAAGACGACAAACCTGCAATGTATAGTTCGCCACATCGTCCTGCTGTTGTGTCCTTTCTCTAGACAATTTGGGGGCAGAACAAGCACACTGAAGGCCCCGATCCCGAGGGTAGGGGCGCGGACCAATCCATGACCTGCAATCCTCAATGGTGAGGCTGAGTTACACATTTCTTTTACAGGGGCAGGGGACCACAAGGCTTAAGAAACAAAAATACACAAGATTTCCAGCACAGGCGCTTAACCTAGTTAGGAGAACTCACTGTTTTCAAGACTACCAGGAGACCCAGATCCACCGCCAGCTTACTGAATGGTTCCTGTTTGCTCTCCCTGGAGGGTGTGTAGTGTGTTCATCTCACAGGGCAGTGTATGTGCTTTAAGGCGATTTTTTTTTTAAACCATGTCTAATAGCAAAGCCGTCACCATTCACTCCATTTACACGCAGACCCAAACACTGTATTTATTTCTGGAGCTTGCTCTTCTATTTATTTGTTTATTTCTCTTTGTGGTAAACATTCCTGGGTGAATTAATGTGGTATTTCCTGATGGTGGTGTGGGCTATCTTTTTTTTTTTTTTTTTGTCTTTTTTTTTTCCCCAGTGCTCTATCCTAGAGAGCTTTTGTTACTGTTAATGCAAGAGGCCTCTGACTCCTGCCTTCTCAGGAACCCCCAGCCTTCGAAACCATTTGCATTTCTCCTGTTCCTCACCTTGGCTCCTGACTAGGTTAGCGGAATCCGCACAGATGGCGGCCCCGTGTTATTAGCTGAGCCACAGTTGAAGCTTTTGTGTGTCAGCTGCACTGATTTTGAAACACCCTATTATTTGTGCAATATACCTTGGAATTACAGCTTATAATTTCATGAAAGCCTAACATATCTGGATGTTTACAAGTTCTATCCCTTGGGGAAATGTATAGTGTTCATTTCTTTTGTTTAGTCTATTTAAAACGGGACCAGATACAAAGACGTGGTGATTGACAAATTAATGCTCTCAGCTCCTACTCAAAAGTACTTGAATTATTAGTACAAAAAGCATGTTACAAACTGTAATAATTTTAACTCCATTTCATTGCTAAAAGCTGATAATAATGAAAACAAATGAAAATAGTGATGCCGTCTAACACCAGCCAGAATGGAAGTAGTCACAGAGTTGGGACACCACAGTCAGATAATTAGTTCCATTAGAACTCAGGAACGGGCGGGCGAGGCTGTTCATTTGTTTTGGACTCAGGTCTGTAGGAGGCAAGAAAGAAAAAAGAACAGGGTGCCTGTAGCATAAATCAAACCTCGATTTCCTTGTCTCCTTCCTCTTCTTCCCACCACAGCCAAGGGACTGTATTCCCAGAGTGACAGCAGAGCTCCCACCACTGAGGAGAAGGAAGAAGAATGCCAGTGGGTGGCACCAGTGTGTATGGTGGGGGTCACTGCTGCTTGCAATTAAAACAAATGAGTCTGCAAGGTGCAAAAGACCTGCCTTCTGACTGCCTCAGCCATCTTGGGGGAAGGGAAGAAAACAATGCATTGCTACAGAGGGCCTGCCCTGAGCCATGCATGCCAGTTATGAGGGCTCCAGAATAACCTAAAGAGCAAAGGCACCAAAAAGGTTGTGTGGTTGTGTGTGTGTGTGTGTGTGTGTGTGTGTGTGTGTGTAAAATCAACCTAAATTTATTATTTTAAAAGAATCATACACGTAACAATATTTATGATAAAAAATTTGTCGTGGAGGCTGAGAAGCTCAGAAAGTCAAGCAGTAAGCATGCAGGAGACCGAGCAAAGCTGTGTCATTCCAATGTCCAAAGGCATGGGAGTGAAGAGAGCTATATTCCAGTCAGGAATGAGATGATAAGATGTTCCATCTCAAGGAGGCAGGCTCCAGGCATTCCCCTTGGCCTCTGTGTTCTGCTTCAAGCCTTCAGCTGATTGGAGAAGGCCTACCAGCACTAGGGTCTGTTTTATCTGCCTACCAACTCAAATATTAAGTTCAACTCAGATAGCGTTCAAAGTCGGAGTACCCAGGACCTCGTCAGCTTAATGTTCAATATTAACTGTCGTTCTTAGACGTCTCAGTGCGATCTCACCCCAGCCAATGTATTTGTCCCTATCCACCAAGATGGTGGTTCTCCTGCCTGGACTGGTGAGCAGACTCACTGTACATGTGCTTACTGCATGCAATAGCAGACAGCAGGTAGGTTGTCCAGATGGCTTGGGGCAGCACCATCCTTTAACTGTTGGGATTCTCTCAGGATGTACTGTGTTACCCTAACCTCCCAGGAGCTCCACCGACTTTCACCTGTGGCTAAGGGACCATGAGCCACTCCATCCATCAGGACAAAGCAAATCATGTCAGAAGCCCCAAGCCTGAGTGGCAGAGAGCTAACTATCCAAGTACATAGCACAGCAAGGCATAAGGAAGTGTGCTGTGCTGTTGGCTGTAATCAGTGTCCTGGTGCCTTACAAGGCTCTCTGGGCACAGATGTAGGGAGATGCACATTTCTGCTGTCCCTCCTGATCACTTCTGGAGACTCCTTTTCTCCTCTCTATCATTCAACTTGAATTTCTCTCGGGTTGTGTTGTTGGCTCCTTGTGAAGGGGGTCATGTTAGAACACTCAACCTGTATACCCAACACGAACCTTCTGGAACACTGAGTGGGTTGCTACTGTGTTGTTTTCACTCCAAGCCTTGGTGGCCTTCGAGTGGAGACTGAAGTACTGTGGTGGCCAGGCTGTGAAGGAGATCCTCAAGATTCTCTGGCAGAAGAAAAGGATCAAAGATGCTTAGTGGAATTCCCAAAGGAGCAGAGGTTATACAAAGGTAAGGCTATGCAAGCCCAATGCCTCAGCACAGCTGGATGGTCCCCAGGGAACACACAAAAAGCAACTTTGATGACACATATAGAAAATCCTCATGATTGATTAGGAAGGAGCTTATATTTGGGGGAGAGATGAGACCCAAGGGTCTGGGACTTTGATGCCCTGCTAATTAGCAGAGGACTTGATTTGCAGTCAGATAGCCCATAATTGTTACGTTGCTTAAGGAGGTAGCACAGGTGGCTGGAGTTGGGGAGCTTGACACTAATTTGGGTGTCTTTCCAATATATGGAACTCCTGTGCCAAGATATCCTAGGAATCCTGCCTTAGCCTATGAAGATATGTAGAACTCCACCCCTGCCAGGTGGCCCAATTTGGCCAGCCAGCTCATAAGGCTTGATGCCACGAATACTGGGTCAGTCAGGACCCCACACAGCCGACAGCTATCAGGGCCAGCGCTTGAGTCTGCCTGCATTCCCCCCTTGCCTGCAGAGACACTTCTGTCTTCAGAATTACAATATTGTGCAGAAATACAGCTTTAGTGTTACCCACTCATGAAACTTGACAAACGCATTCTCATGCAGATAATTAAGAGACAGTGTCAAGGGAACAAAGCTCTGTCACGGAAATAATGGCTCCCTGCTGTTACGTTTATGCCTCAGCAAAGTCAAGGTGTTTGTCCCCAAAGTAGAACTTCCTATTCCTCTGACAACTGTCTGTGACATCCTCCTTCATCCCACTAACATCTTCTCCCTAAGCCCTGACAGTGGCAGAGCTTGGGGGAGAATTCTCTTTGCTCAAGAGGTTTGGGCTGAGACCACAGAGCTGCAATCTGTGCTTTTCCACCTTGACTCTGAGAATCACAAAAGTACCCCACTCCGTTCCACCTTTATGCCCCCCACACATACACTCCACCACGATGCCAAACTGAGTGGGCTGTGTCTTGTGGCTCTCAGATATCTGACTATACACAGAATGTTTGTTCCATGACACAACTAAGTTCCATTTCTACAACATGCTTGTGTATTTTCTGCTGGTAAAGATCCCAATAAATTCATAGAATAATACATTAATGGCTATTCTAAAGGCACTAAAATTGGATATTGATTAAGATGACTAAAGAACATGTGACTTGGGTGCTTTTATTGCAATGTGTGCTCACGTATGTGCACAGTCCAATATGATGTTATGTAAGGTTGTTATTCCCCTGGGTAGGGCCTTCCTGGGGAGCTATAAAGAGCCTGAGGATTTCTTGTTCACAGCATGGCTGAGCATCCCACCAAATAAACCAGTGAATTGGCTGAAATCATTGTATCCAAAAGGGCATCTAGAGCATCTCTCAGCACAGAAGAGCTTCCTGCAGCAGCTGAGGAGAGAACTCAGTCAGAGCAAGTAAGTGGCTTCTTGCAAAGGTGGGTGGGATATCACCAAGATTATTGACCTCTGTGCTATGAAATGCCTTGCTTTCTCCCTGGTGTCCTTTCATGGGGCTCAGGGACAGTTTCATTCTCACCAGTCATGAGGGAGAATGGAAACCCCTGGTCTCCCCTCTGATGCTTCAGTGACTTTTACGGAAGAACCTCACAAGGGGCATGAGGAGGGGGGACGGTATGGTCTAAGGTTGAGACTCAGTTCTCTATCTTGCTCTGCCTTTGCTTCTGGAATGACCTTGGGCAAGACACGTGAACTAGATAGATCTCTGGAGGAGGGTGCACTGGGTGGTCTCTGAAGACTCCCTCCAGACCCATACTATGGCCCTGCTACATTGGTCTCTGGTGATCATTTCACAACGGTGTGTATTGATCCCACGTTTGGAAGATGCTTTCAGAATGGTATTAAAATGTAGTTTCCTTAAGTTTACATCTCTCCCAGATTTGTCATGTGCATGATTAATCACTGGGCAAGAAGCCAGAATTCCTGAAAGCAGATTACTAGAAAGGATCCTCTTTAAGGAGATGCTGTTGGAGGTTTCCCTTAATATCTTAATTTTCTTTCATAGTCTTTCTTCCTCTCTCTGTCTCTGTCTCTCTCTTTCTTTCTTCCACTCCCCACTCCCACCCCCCACTCCCCTGAGACAGGGTTTCACTGTGTTATGTTGCCCTGGTTGTTCTTGAACTTACTCTGTAGACCAGACTGTTCTAGAACAGAGATCTCTGCCTGCCTCTGCCTCCCAAGCGATGGGATTGAACGTGTGTGACACACACCTTCTGGCTAGGATAAATTTGTGTATTGCAGAGCTGAATACATTAGCATTATTTTTGAACTGTGTTGGCTTTGACACTAAGCTTTCTGGGACTAGTGTTTAGAGGCCACTAGAAAAAAGATATTTGGGAGATAAATGCGTCTTTATTTGGTGTGTGTGTGTGTGTGTGTGTGTGTGTGTGTGTGTGTGTGCGCGCGCGCCACGGTACTTGTATGACAAAGAACTACTCATAAAAGTTGGTTCCCTCTTTCTGCCACATGGGCCTAGAGGATCAACTCAGGTTGTTAGCTTTGGTGACCTTTATTCCCTGAGCCATTTGGGAAATTCTATATCTGTTGAAGGTTAAGATATGATTTTAGCTTTCTATTTTGTGTCCAGAAGGAAGGATGAGGTAAGGTAATTTGGGGCTTTTTGCAGTTTTATTCTGTGTAGTTGGACTTTGGCTACTTTGTGGGTTCTTTTTCCCACTCTTTTTCTTCTATTCTCTCAACCCCTAACACTAGTTAAAGAGAAAAAAGGATAAAAGAGAAAGGGGTGATGCTATGGTTAGACAACTTCCTGCTGATTAAGAGCACTGAGTTCTGGGAGGGCAGGGGGGTGAGTTTGATCTTTGTTGTCAGGATATTAATCTAACTTCTTCTCGTTTCTTTGCAGGTGACTATTTAACAAACTGAAACCAACAGCAACCAACCAACAACTTCACATCTCAGAGTCCCTTGCTTTTATATACCCTCTGAAAAGTCCCCAGAATTCCAAATGTCACACAATTTCAGAAACTGCCTGCAACTGGCGAGATCACGCCCCCACTAGAGCACTAAGCAAATCATAATCAGCTGCTATGGGCAATCTGAAGCAGCCCCAGATCCCATGTCTAGAATTAAAACAAAAACATATTCCCATAATGTTTCTGTGTTTTTCAAAGAAACCAAAATTCTCACTACAATGCAACCTTCCATAGTAAACAGAGCTATAAACTTTGGAGGCAGAAGAGACTTGGAGAAAGAGATCAATAGAAACCAGGAGGCAGGATCTAAAAGAACCAGGAAGACATGAAGGCTGAATATGCTCATAACAGATGAAAGACATAGGAGAGGGAAGGATGGGAGGAAACAAGGATGTGCCAGCTTCTGAGAAAAAAGTGTAGGGTCCTCAAAATGGCTCAGCAGGTAAATGTGTTTACTGTGGAGGGCTGATGGCCTGAGTTCAATACCCAGAAATCAGGAAAAGGCGGGAGGAGAAAACCTACACCGTGTGCACACACTACCACCACCATCAATAAATGTTTTTACATAAATAGATTTATGTACTATGATGGCAGTACAGGTCTATTATCCTAAAACTCGGGAGGTTTGGACAGGAGACTGTAAATTCCAGGCTAACTTGGGCTGCATACTGTGATTCTGACACAGAAGGAGGAGGAGCAAAGGGAGGAGGAAGAAGAAGAGGATGAAGAAGACAAAGAGAAGGATTTCTGTTAACTATAATTGTGTCACTCTGCTGGAATGTAAGCCCACTTTTTACCCTAAATCTTTTAAATAATGCCTCCTCTATGCTGGCCACTGATAAGCAGAGAGCCTTGGTTTGGCTTCTGGTGTCATATTTTTTTTCTTTTTTGGTGTCGAGACCCCTTCTTTCTGGGCTTCGTTTCCCTGTGGAAAGATGACAGGTAGCAGACTTGCCTTGGATTGGCCATTACTGCATCTGCTGCTCTTTCCATGCAGCCTCCATCTGTGAGGGCTTCTCTCTCCACAGAGACCCAGGTACAGGGAGCCTCAGCAGGAAAGAGCAGGGCAAGGTTTCCCAATCTTCCTTGTGTTTTGTCTTTCTAGGTCTGACAGATAGATAGGCTGAGACGGATGCCATGTATTGAGTACTCTTTCTTTCTTTCTTTCATCCTTCCTTCCTTCCTTCCTTCCTTCCTTCCTCCTCCTCCTCCTTTTTTTTCTTTTCTTTTCTCTTTTTTTTTTTTTGAGGCAGAGTTTCTCTGCATAGCCCTGGCTGTGCTGTCCTGGTACTTGCTCTGTAGACCAGACTAGCTTAGAACTCAGAGATCTGCCTGCCTCTGTCTTCCCAAGTGCTGACATTAAAGTCATGCGCCACCACCACCAGGCTGCTTCTGAGTACTTTAATGTAAGTCATCCTCAGTGGAGGAAGCTGGAGTGTGGTGGAGATCTAACATCAGCTCACAGAACAAAGGGAGTTCATTATATGTATAGACTTTAGAAGGTAGAGTTCTTTAAACTCAGAAACAGGAATCTCTGAACTTATGTTAATGATGCTACTAAACAGAGTACAAGACATGGCTGATCCCCCAGGACAGCCTTAGTGACGTAACATCCTGTAACCAGGTAGGCGATCTGCCCCACCCAGTACAGGACCCACACTGGGAAGTCCATAGTCACTTGTGACTGTACTGTACTTTCCACAGCTAAGTTCATCGGCAGTAACAACCTTCCATCTCTGTCTGTGTGACCACTCCTCTTTGGGCAGGAAGAGGAAGGACACACAAGCTATGCCCCTGGTGCCAACCCTGGGCAAACAAAACTACAGGCCAGTCTAAAGACTCATGGAATGAAAGAATGAACCATTAGTTGATTGAACGGAAGCAGGCTAGAAGGATGGAAAATTAAGCAGACTTGCGACAGGAAAGGAGTCAGTCCCTCACTGTAAAGCCTGGCTGATCTCTTGTCAGGGAAGAGTAAAAAAAATATTCAGCACAAAATAGGTAGCTCAGCACTCAGGAGCCAGAGGCAAGTGGTTCTCTAGGAGTTCAAAACTAGCTTTGTCTACATAGTGAATTCCAGGCCTGCTGAGGCATAATAAACCCTGTCTCAACAAACAAGCAAACAAAAAAACTTAGCATAGCTAAAAAAGAATTGCTGTGATGTTTGCCTACACAGAGACAATATTTCTTTCTTTTTTTTTTTTTTTTTACAGAAATAGTTTAAATAACAATATTAAAGTAGCAATGAACAATGCTTAAGCCTAAAAGGCATATGATCTTTGGGCTTAACCAGCTGTAAACCTGTAATTTTTTTGAGTCTTCTGTGTCTCTTAACTTCCTTGTGACCTAAGAGAGTAAGAATTGCTTTAACCCTTTTTAACCTGTTTTTATCTTATCAGTCTAATCCCATCCAGTGTGCCTTAGAAATCTCAACCTCAGGAGAGCTGACCAACTCTCTTGAGTAGTCTGGACCTGTGCCCTTTTCCTAAGTCTCTCTGTCTCTGTCTGTCTCTGTCTGTCTCTGTCTGTCTGTCTGTCTGTCTGTCTCTCTCTCTCTCTCTCTCTCTCTCTCTTTCTCTCTCTCTCTTTCTCTCTCTCTGCATCACTCTTCCTCCTTAAAGGCCTAAGATTAAATCTATGGGCTAGGGTGATGGCTCAAGAGGTTAATATTCTTACCACACAAGCCGTCATCCAAAAACCATAGGAGAGATCCTGCCTCAAAAACAATATGGAAGGAGATATCCAGCTCCTCAAGCGTTGTCCTCTGACCTCCACATATGCCCCATAGCATATACATGTCCACATGCACATGCTTCCCTTCACATACACACACACACACACACACACACACACACACACACACACACACACTAATGACTAAATAAATTAGTTTACTAAAGCAAAAACCAACTTTTTCCTTTAACTCCAGTTTGTTTGTTTGTTTGTTTGCTTGTTAACTCCAGGTTTGCTTCATAAGGACTCGTCCTGGAATTCTTAGCCAAGAGTCCAGGCTTCTCCTAAGTGGAATCTCTGAACAGACTGCTGCAAGGTGAGGGTGTTGTCTTTCTTCTGGTCCCTCTCCTTCTTCTGCCTCTGACATACCCACAGCTATCAATTAATGAAAACTGACCCAGAAAGATGAATTTACAAAGTAGAGGTTAGTCTTAGATTCAGGCACATACTGTTTCTGAAGGATGGAAATTCCACAGTATTTAAACTAATAATCTTGCTTTCCCAGGGCATGGGAAGAATCTTTCCTGAGGTCCCAGTGGCTTCCTTCTGGATTAACCGGCTCCCAGTTGTCAGCCGGTTACAGCAGTTTAGATTGCTTACTAGATGTTTCCACCAGAGCTCTGAGAGCACTGTCCTATGTCCTACCATTGGATGCTATTCCACCCAGAACCCAAAGGAGATCGGCTCAAACTCAGTTCACTTGTGACGTGGGGAGAGCTGTGACCCAGCAACAATGAGATCAATGACCAGTTCAAGCCATCTCCTCAGCGCCTGTCATTCATGCTGTCACACAGCATTCGTAGGTTCCAAGGCACTCAGCCTCAACATCCGAAGAGAGAATTCATTACTATCTGTATCTTCTAGATAAAGACTCAGAGATCATCAGAGCAGATGCTCCTGGAACAGTGACTTTAAAGACCCTGTGCGCCTTAAAGAAAACATTCTACTTGTTTCTTGCAACTTCTTTTGAAGGGAGTTGTGTTTCTTCAAATCTAATCACTGAAACGCTCGTGACTTACGGCTTAGAATAAGTATGTAAGCTTAGAATGTATCTGGAGATAGGGTTCTTAAAGAAATAAGGCTTTTAGGATGGGCTCCAATCCAATCTGACAGGCATTGTTTGTTTGTTTGTTTGTTTTGTTGTTGTTTTAGTTTTAAGAAGAGGAAATGTGGACTGTGGGCACACAGACCTATTTTCACACAGAGGGAAGAATGTATAAGGGGGCATAGCAGAGAGACCCAAAAAGACACCAGCTCTGCCTATACCTCAATTTGCACTTCTGGCCTCCGAAAGTATGAGGTGACCAGCTTCTGTTGTTGAATTCATCCAGCCCAGCCTGTGGGATTTTGTCATACTTGAACTTCATGGTGACGACCTAGTATGATGCTACAGATGATGAAACTGAGGCTGGGGAGACCTTTGACTGAGGAGCTGGGGTGAGCACTAGGACCCCAGAGGCTGGGGAGACCTGTGACTGAGGAGCTGGGACCCTGGGGTGAGCACTAGGATTCCAGAGGCTGGGAAGACCTGTGACTGAGGAGCTGGAACCCCGGGGTGAGCACTAGGACTCCAGAATCCACCGCTGGTTCCTCTTCTCTCTTCACGTAAAAGTAACAGCTAGCAATCACTCCCACAGAAGAGCAAAACTGAAGCCTGAGGCTGAAAGATGACATCATCACCATATCGATCGGCAATGCCTTATGACACAAATTCATCTCCAGCTAACAGTTCTCTGATTCTCAGGGTGGGAAGGGCAATAAAGATAGTGATCAATAAATAGAAAGCCTTGTGTAGTCTTAGCGTTAATCAAAGACCAGAATGAATGCAATGTTCTTGTGAGTTAAAGTTACTAATAGCAAGCAAGAAACACTCAAGATGGCTATGACTGGAATAGTAACTCAGGGAGACGGCCCTGACCCTGGAGCCAGGGTTTCTCCTCTATTCCTTGTGACTTAGTGTGGACGTGACCTTGAGCAAACCATCTGATGTCTCTGCACTGCCCTTCCCTCCCCTGTAACACAGGGTCAATAGTTTCAATTTTGGACGGAGGAGAGGGAGTCCAAACCGGAAGTCATCTATGTAAGCTTCGAATGTTAAACAGCCTGCGCATTATCTCTGAGCAAACCTATAGGAAGCACAGTGCTTTACTATACTCTGTGGTGGGCCTATTCTAAGGGGTGTGCTGGGTGAGGAGGGAGGAAGGCTCCATCCCAGGCTTTGGCAAAGTGAGATAGGTGAGCAGTGCCAGAACACTACACTGCATCGGGGAGGAGGCAGGCGCTTGGAAAGCTCCGGTACCGCGCAACGTGCAAACTGTTGCAGTTCCCAAACTCACCAAGATCTCGCTGCTTCCAAAGAAAAGGCGCGATGACACATTTCCCACACGGAGCACACCGCGCAGCCTGCTGCGGGGAGGGGTGTGTGCGGGAATACGAGTGTGAGTGTGTGTTTGTATTCCGAGAGGCTGTCTGTGAAATCTAAAGGGCCAATACCACACTCAATAGCAGCAGCTCAGAACAGCCAGCACCGTCTGCAGAGCCCCATCCTATGTGACACGACGTAAGTTGTAACAGATAACATTCTGGAAGTGATGCGGGAGTCTGTTTGGGGGTGGATTCTGAGGGAGTTTGCTAGCTTTGCCTTGCTTTGAGGAACCATAGCAGAGAACAAACATTCTCTTTGCTCTGTGATGGGGATGAGGATCAGAGAACACTAGAAGGGAAGGCAGGGCAGGAAGATTTGGGGCTGAAGGTACATGATTGTGTATGCAATAGCGAGAATACACTAACCTAGTGTGCAGTCTGAGGACAGGGATCAGTAATTCTGTGCTGTTTGCATGGAGCTTGTAAGTAGTACATATTAAGTACTCTCACCAGGAAAACAGAACGAGACAGGTAACTGTGTGGGATGGATACATTAACTGCTTGACTGAAGTACTCGTCCCACTATGGATATTCATGTCAAAACATCGACTAGCGTACTTGAAATATATGCAGTGGCTATTTAAAAACAGAACAGTAGTGTGTGAGGCTGAAGTTATTGGTAGCTGCAGCCCTAGTATAGTGTGAGGTTTTGGCTGTTTTACTTTGTAAAGGTTTTAACAACGAAGTTAAAACTCAGAATGAGTGGATGGCTCATAAGACGTCCACAAGTCAAGGTATTCATTTGGAAATGAACAAGATCCTTTGGTGCAGTGCCTCCAGCACGGAGGAACAGGATCTCCCTAGCCTTGCACATTCACTGTGTTATGGGGGAAGGGCAGTGGTGTCCACTGTTTTGTGACTATGTCTGACCCTTTTGTCCTTCCGGCTGAGGACCTTGGGAAAGGCCGGAGTCACCAGACTCGAGCCATAGAGATGCTAATTTGTATAATGGTTCAGAGTTGATTGGCAGGCAGCAGGACGATAAGCTTGGGACCGTGAATGAACCGGGATGGGACAGAGGCTGCAGAGCCTCCGGGACAGAGGAAGTGGAGCTTTCTATCTGGCTTCAAATTTTGACAGCAGCCCATTTGAGAAAGATTCAAATACTGCTAGGAGAATCCTGCAAGTAACCGACTGACTTAAACCTCTACCTTTTAAATGTGAGGATCCATGTGGATGAGTTTCTGGGGGTCTGGAGATGAAATTCGTGGTTTCATTTGCAGGTGCGGTTTCCTAGGAAGAGGAGACTTCGCTTTCTTTCACTAGACTGCCCAGACATTTGTGACTCCACAACATTTAACATGTTTAAAAGCCAAGGCCCTGGGTCTCCAGCCTGTGGTGTAAGGAAACAGGTCTGAAATGTGGAAGCCTAATGATGTTAAGACCCCTCCCCCAGGCCCTCCCCCATGGCCCCACAGATCCCCCAGATCTTTCCCAGCCCCCCACCAGCTCCCAGGTTTCCCCAGTCCCCCGCTCCCCAACCATCTCTATCTGTCCCCATTACCCATGTCTAGTCTCTCAATCACCAATTCACAGACACCCCCCCTTTTCCTGCTCATGTAGCATTCCAACTCAGGAACACTCCTCCCAGAGACTCTGACCTGTCTGTGACACCAGCATCCAGGGTTTCTTGTCTCTCTGGTTTTCTCCCTACCTTTGCTAGCCTGGTTTCTCAGTTCACCCATTAAATGCCCAGCCTTCTCCAGGGCTCTGTCCTGTGCCTTTTTCTGCTAACCCAATACAGACACACTTGGTGTCACTCTTGATGTGGGTTCTCTGAGTGTGACAGAATCTTTCCTAGATCTTTATGAGCTTAAGTCAGGGATGCCAGGGTTCCAGATAGTCCACTACCACCAAAGCTACCCATACCCAAGAAAAACAAGGAGAAAGACAAATTGTGACAGAAGGAACACAGATTTATTTCTTAAGGAAAGTGAAAAAAACTCCTCCTAACAGCAGACAGAGCTCCAGTGAAGGAGTAGCTTGCTGACTGGTCTGATGAATAGAGACTGAGTGAGCTACCATTATTGGGATTGGTAATTTCAAGTGTATATTGGAATGATCCGGCAAGGAGTTCACAGCCTTTCATAGGGTTGGCCCTACTCTATATCCATTTAGGGCTGTCCATTTAGGGTCCTGTCTTTATGTCTGGGATCACATTCTCTGGCTCATGATACACACCAGACACTGTCCTTATTTCTCCAGGGGTCTTAGCTCCTGTCTCTTTCTTGGTATTCTTGCAAATAATCCTCTCCCTTGGTGTTTTATTCTGCTAGAAAACTCCTGGGGCAAGTCTAGTCAGTGGTATAAGTGCCAAGTCTTCGTCCTTTTCCTTCCTACTTACTATGTAGCTCAGGCCTTCAGCAACCCAGCAGCTCTGTCACTTGGGCTCCTGATCTGTCCCTTTGGCCTTGGTTTGTCCCTATGCTCGCCCTCTAGACTTTGCTGCCCTGGTAGCTTTAGCATTCTCTGCTGAAATCCTTCATGTTTTCACTCCGACAAAAGTGTACATGCTTCAGTGTAGACCACAAGCCTTCCGGAAGCTGGTCGCTGACCTGTCAGTCCATGGTTCACCTCTCTTACTGTTTCTCAGATTGCACAGGCCACATTTCAAGTGCTCAAGAACAAAGCATGTGTAGCCAGTGGCTTCCATCCCGGTAGATTGTGGGACACTACCGGCTTTCAGAATATTGAACTGGATGGTGCGGGTCTAGCCAACTTTTATATGACTTCTGCAGTTCGGTGCCTGTCACCTCCTCTTGGGGCAGCGGGTATTTCAGGGTAGGCTTATGACATGACTCAGAGCACCTTTGAGCTGTCTCTATTACACAGTGTGCAATTAACATAACAGCTCTACCATTCTGTAGGGTCTCTGAGGGAAGAAGGGGTGGTGTTTTTCTTGTCTCAGTATCACCTTGTACATTTCAATGAGAAATGTACCCCGTGGAATTCACTATTTGAATACATAGTCCCTAGTTGGTAGTGCTCATTGGGGAAGGTTTGGGAGGGATGGTTTTAAGAGTGAAAAGCTCTGCCTACTTCTGTCTGTCTTTCTCTGTCTGTCTGTCTCTTTCTCTCTGTATCTCTTTCTGTCTCTCTGTCTCTCTCTCTTTCTGTCTATAGTGTGTGTTCCAGTACAAGATGTGGTCCCTCAGCTTTCTGCCCCCTCTGTAGTGCCTGCCACTTGCTGCCCTGCTTCCCTACCATGTTGGATTAATCTCTCTGGAACCAGAGGCCCCAATAAATGGTTTCTTCTGTGAGCTACCTTGGTCACGGTGCTTTACCACAGCATCAGAAAAGTAACTAAGATACACCCACATCCAACATGGCACCTAGGAGTAAAAGAGAAGCCCAGTGAGTGTTTGTGAAATGAAGCTGAGTGGCAGAGCCTCCTTTGCAGAGCTAGCTGGTGGGGTGCTACTTACAGAAGCCCTCCTGGGCGAGACAAGGCAGGAGACCAACACTGGAGATAGAAGGGAAGAAGCCTTTTTATTCCCTTGGCTGGGGCAACGGAGGTGACCAAAGACAACTATTGAACACCTTTGCTTTTCTGTGCAAATAATTACATTCTGAGATTCGGGTCCAATCTGGCTTCTTCTCTCCAGGGTAGAGGAGTTCACACTGTTAGGAAGTCACAGAATCCTAGAATTGGAAGGGACCTTAAAAATAATGTAACTCAGCCCTCCATCCAACATATTAATCTCCTCAGCAGCAGGAGCCTCCACTCAACACAGCTGGGAGCAGGGAGCACCACCCTCTTCCTGGCTATTACATTTCCAGGCAGCTATTTGGGTGGAAAGTGCTTTTTTAATATTGAACTGCAGCCTGCCTTTTTCTGCCTGAAACCTCTGCACTGGTTCTCCCTCCTGAGGCAGGGGCTGTCTTTGTCTTCCTCCTGTACACAGAGGCAACCTGTGGCTGGGGACATGTGTCGCTTCATCCAAGGATCAACCTTTTTCCAGGTTGGATGCTTCATGACATGGGTGGTTAATCCTTATTAAATCAGCTATCCCACAGTATCCTATTTCCTGACCCACTCCCACAGATGTGAGTCAGTGAGCTCCTCTTGCTGTGGAAAAGCAACACAATGTTCTACCCCTTTTTAGTTTCTTACATATGATAATTGACTCCAGGTCTTGGTTCAGATGCTCATGGAAGGAGCTGAAATGACAAGGTAGTCATTCCTGCCTGACAGGAATCCAGTGCTGGGGAATAGATGTGGAAAAGGTGAGCAATGTTGCTTAAGCACCGGCAGAAATGCATTGCTTTTGTTAATGCATATTCCATGATGGGTAAGGAAGGCATTCTTGGCAGAATGACCTAAGACAGACTCAGTCTTATTTATAAAATAAAAAATGGGGAGAGGCAGAAAGCTTTTGGGGCTGCTTGGCAAGAATCTGATATGGGCCAAGGACAAGGAAATGGGCTGCTTGGCAGGAATATGACATTAGCCAAGGACAAGGAAGTAGGCTTTAGGCAGGAAGCTGACCTTGTTCTAGCCTAAGATTTGGATTCCTGCCTCCCTACTACTACTTTATTACATACAGAAAATGATGCTGAGAGATGATGGTGATACAACAACAGTCATATGAGTCTCTAAGAGAGCTCCCTTTGTGCCAGGTAGGATTTCAAACTTTGTGTCTATTGCATGTACAATAATCCTGGAGGGATGTTCTATTGCTATCAGCACTTCACAGATGATAGAATTGAGGCACACAGAGCAAGAGCTCTGCCTCAGTTGGCTCCCTTCTTTTTATAGTATTCATGTGATATCCTGGCTTGTGATGTACACAAAACATCTCCTAATCTAAGAGGCTGATTTTTCAATTGATAGTGCTCAAGTCCTTGAGATTCCTCTGACTTCCCCAGGAGGTTGGATATATTAGCTCCATTTAATGACTGGGAAAACAAAGACTCAGAGGAGGCAATAGTTCATGCCAGTGAGTGTTAAGTGATGAAGCCAGAAGCCCAAGCCTCCAGTGTCTACTCTCTCGCCATACCTCTCCCAATGAAGGTGGGAACCCATCCACGTGCCCATGAGTTGGTGGCTGCTTATATACTTCACATTTGTTATTCCGTTCCCTTTTTGAAGCACTTGGCTCTGGTGTGTCTGACCCATGGTGGTATGGTCTTCCTGGTTCCATGCTCTAGAATTTCTGAAGAATACCTGCTCAAGGACCAGAAAGGTAGAACACTGCAGCTGTAGAAGCCATACCATCTCCAGCTGAAGTTGTGGTCATAGGTGGACAGGAATCTCAACCCTGTCCTCACCAGCTGTGGTGTGCCATGATATAGCTAAGCTTTCTCCCTCCAGGAGTGCCACCTTCCCAGCTCTTCTTCAGTCCCTCCTTCAGTGCAGATCCAATGGTCCTGAGCTGCCCTCATGCTCTCCTATAAACCCAGACTGGGATTCCATACAGAGCAGAAGAAACCACCTGAACATCACAAGAAAGGCCCTGGGATCTCCCAAAGCTCCCCCTTCACTGCCAGCCCTTCATAAACATGGACAAATAATTTCTCAAAGCTATGGGGAAAACCCATAACCTTCTTTTGATCCAGTGATGATTGGTTAAAATGGTATAAAATATTCATCCTTCCACTGTGTGCTCATTCATTCAGAGGCATGTCTCAAGTGTCTCACCAGGCTCTCCTAGGTGTTAAAGGTATGTCATGTCAGTGATTCAGAGAAAGTGATTCCTCTGGAGCTCCCACTCTGAGTGAAGGCCAGGGATACACAGAAGCTGCTGCTGTACTCCCAGGGCCTGAGACTGCAATGAGGCAGGTGAGTAGGCAGGACTTCAGGCAGAGCCCGGTACCCTTCCAACACTTGCTATAAAGCTTGTATGACTGCTTCTGTGTGCAAAGCCTTTTGCATGCATTTCACACACATGTGTACATACATGGAGAGACTAAAGAATCTTAGATACTATTCACACATCATAACATTCATCCTTTTGCAAATTCATTGGTTAAACAACTAATCACAAAGTTGTATAACCATCTCTCCCATCATTTCCCCATCCCCCTCTACCCTGAAGTATCTTAGTGCCTTTAACAGTCATCTTCATTCTCTTTTCCATCACTCTGTGTGTCTACAGACCTACACATTCTGGACATTTCACTTAACTGGAATCACACAAGATGCAGTCTTTTTAAAAAAAATATTTATTTTTATTTTATGTACATTGATGGTCTTCCTGCATGTATGTCTATACGAGGGTGCCAGATCCCTTGGTACTGGAGTAACAGACAGTTGTGAGCTGCCATGTGGGTGTTGGGAATTGAACCCGTTGGAAGAACAGCCAGTGTTCTTAACTGCTAAACCATCTCTCCAGCCCAAGGATATAGCTTTTCTTTTCTGGCTTATAGTACAGATCAGGACTTGATTCCTTTGTATGGCTAAATGGATGGATAGATAGACCGCACTGTGCTTGCCAGCTCCTCAACTAATGAGGAACTTTTGGGTTATGTCTGTTTGGAGCTCTTGGGACTACAGCTTCTGTGAAGAATCACATACAGGTGTTTGTGAAGACGTATGCTTCTGTTGGGTGTGATGGTCAGGTTGTAAGTACATTGATTCTGCATTTAACTATTTGAGAAAAAGGCTAGATCATTTTCCTACAATAACAATACCAGGCTGCCTTTCTGTTGTAGTGACTTTTCTGTGGCCATGATAAAATACCACAACCAAAAACTGTTTGAGGAAGAAAAAGACTTATTTCATCTCATAGGTTACATAGTCCATGTTGGAGGTACCCTAAGGAAGGAACCCGGAGGAGAAACCATGGAGAAATTCGGCTCACTGGCTCTCTGTCTTATGTTCATTCAGCCTGCTTCCTCCTCTTCCTTCTCCTCTTCTCTGTCATCCTCCTCTTCCTCTTCCTCATCTCATGTTCCTCCTCCTCCTCCTCCTCCTCTTCCTCCTCCTCCTCCTCCTCTTCTTCTTCTTCTTCTTCTTCTTCTTCTTCTTCTTCTTCTTCTTC
>JANHMN010000004.1:27948689-27965244 GCA_030674055.1 Rhabdomys pumilio | reverse complement strand
TCTTCTTCTTCTTCTTCTTCTTCTTCTTCTTCTTCTTCTTCTTCTTCCTTTTCCTCTTCCTCTTCTTCTTCTCCTCTTTCTTTTCCTTCTCCTCTTCATCTTTCCTCAAAATTGCCTTTATATGTAGGGATGCCTTTCCTGCATATCTCTTTGTGTACTACAGACATGTTTGGTGTCCATAGAGACCAGAAGAGGGTGTCAGATTCTCTGGGACTAGAGTCAGGGATGATTGTGAGCTGCTCTGTTTTGGAAGTTAAACTTGGTTGGGCCTTTGGAAGAACAAGAGCTTTTAACCACTGGATCCTCTGCCTACCTCATTATCTTGCTTTCTTATACAATCTTTGACTATCTGTCTAGGGGTGGCACTTCCCACAGTGGGTTCAGCCCTCTTATGTCAACTGCCAGTCAATCAAATTCCCTCATAGAAATGTCATAAGCCAATCTGATGGAGACCATTTTTCAATTGATGTCCCTTCATCTTAGGCAACTCTAGTTTGTGTCAAGTTGACAATAAAACACCAGCTGGTATACTTTCCATCAGCAGCGTGTTTGTCCCCACATTCACACCAACTTTGGTTGTTGTTATTTGCTTTTTGTTGTTATCTTGGTTGGTTCTTTGATTTAGACAGGCTCTCATGTAGTCCAGCTTGAACTTGAGATTACTGTACAGCTGAAGCTGGCCTTGAACTCCTCCTCTCCCTTCCTCAGACTCACCGAAGCTGGGATTACAGGCATGTGTCACCACACCAATTACATCAGTATTTTCCACCATCTCCTTTGTTGTGACCATGCTGGGGGTGTGAGCAGTATCTCTCTGTGCCTGTCTCATGCATCCATTTCCTCGGTGAGGCTAAATCCCTCTCATCAGCTCACCTGCAGTTTGTGTGCTGTCCCTGGAGAAGTATTTACACATACTCTTTGCTGAGTTTTACATTGCTTGTCTGTTCATTGTTGCACTGGAAGTTTCTTTATATAATTTGGATTTTTAAAACTTATTTTTATTTATTAATTTTACATCTTAATCACTCCCCTTCCCGGAAACCCCTTCCCTCAATCCTTCCCACCTCTTCCTTTCCCTTTTCCCTCACTTTGGCACATCAAGTCTCTGCAGGGATAGACGCATCCTCTCCCACTGATGGCAGACAAGGCAGCCCAGCTAGAAGAACATATCCCATAGACAGGCAACAAAAACTGTTTATTTTTAATCTTCTATGAATATGTGTGTGACTATGTAAATGTATGCCACATGTATGGGGGTGGCCAACCAAGGGGGCCTAGTGTGAGTGGTAAGAAACAAACTCAGGGCCTCTGTAGGACCAGTACATGCTCTTAATCACTGAGCCATCTCTTGAGTCCTTATTTCAAATGTTATTATTAGATATGTGGTTTGCAAATAGTTCTGTTTTCTCTGCAAGTTGTCCTTTGGTTTCTGATAGAGTCCTTCAAAGCTCGCAAAATTTAAATTTTTGGTCAAATTCAATTTATATGTTTTTGTCATGTGGTTTATACCCTTTTTTGATGTTATAGTTCAGAGGCCACTATCTAATCCAAAATTTTGAAGGTCACATCTGTTTTGTTCTAAGAGTTTTTAGTTTGGCTTCATAAGCTATGTTTGTGCTTCACTTTGAGACAGCCTTTCTCACAGTGTGAGTTAAAGGGTCTGTTCACCTTCTTGCTGTGGGTACCCAGTTGTATCAGAATAACTTAGGGAAAAGTTTCTCTTTCTCTTGTGGAGTTCTCTTGACACACTTGACAAAATTCATTTGGTTCTTCTGTGTTTTTAAAGGATGATAGTTTCAGGAGCCAGAGAGATGATTCAGCAGTTAAAGCACGGTAGTCAAAAACCTGCCAGATTTAGTTCCCAGAATCCACGTGCAGTGATTCACAATGGTCTGTAACTCCAGTTCTGGCCTCTGAAGGCACTTGCATACACATTTGGTACATAAAAATATACACAGGCATACACAAATGAGCTTTTATTATTTTTTTAAAAGTGATGGTTCTACATCTGATTGTGAATTAATTTGTTGGGATCAAAATATTCTATGGCTCTCTACACCTGTCTTACAGAATGGACCCCAACACAGACCCAATGCGAGACGAGCATCGACTGTAGTCAGATTAAACAAGCCTAGGAGACAGGCATATTTTGAGACCCTTGTATTCAGGGACTCCTGTGAGATGGAAAGGAAAAGCTTCCCCTTCTGGACCCACTCTTCAAATGCCCCTGTTGAGCATGGCTCTGTGTGTGGACCTCATTTCTGACTCATCTTGTACTTGTGATTCTGTGCTTGCCTCCTAGGGACTCCACACAGATAAGCCTTAGCAACTCTTTGCACTGGAGGAATCTGCTCTGAAGCTCTAATCTGAATCCTCTGCATGGACTGTTGGTGCTGCTGGCTGGGGTGGATGACTCTCTGCAGGTTGTTGGGGTGGCTTTTATATCTAACCACCTGCACACAGCGGTGTCTTCCAGCATTTCCAAACCTTGCCTTGACAAGCCAGTACGTGGACATTAAAGATTCCCGTTCCCCATAACAAGTGTTTTCGTTTCTACTTGGTTCTTTCCTGCCCTTTTGTGGCTTGATTTTTTCTTTTTTCTTTCTTTCTCTTTCTTCCTTCCTTCCTTTCTTTCTCTTTCCTTCTTTCTTTCCTTTTTTTCACTTTGTTGTCATAAACATCTTTCATGTCTCCACGATCCTCATATGCACAAGTATAATATGCCTTCAACATTTAGACTCTCTCCCACCCCTTCATTTACTTCCTAGCATTTAAGAACTAGACTTTAGGAAACAAAAACTAAACACTGTGTCCCAGTCTCCAGATTGACGGTGTTTGCTTGCCCAGGCATTCTCTGCAAAGGTCGAGGCACAGTAGCTGTGGGCTGGATGGATCCCAAACTCTGGGAGACTGGATATAAAATGATTAAAAAGTATGCATAAAAAGCCGCCTCAACCCTGGTGTCCCCAGCAAGGAAGAGATGAAGCAATATGCGTGTGGGGCTTAAACTCTTCCAACTTCCAGCAATCAGTTAACGAATCATGAGACTCCAAGCCACATGGAAACAGAGGCAAAAGACAGCAAGCTAGAGACAGAATAGGAGAGGCGGGAATGTCGAGCCAGGGGCGTTCCCATGGGGAGGGGAACCTTGCCAACAATGTTGCTTGGTATCTTTAATGCTTTGAAGAAAGCCTGCCCTGCATAGAAGTTTCCATTGAGCATCTACAGGCATCTTGCGTCGAGGATTTCCAGCCCACCCCATGGGCAGAACACTGGACTAGATCCTGAAGAAACCCGAGCAGAAAAAAAGACGACAGGCCCCTGCTCCTGGGGCAGGCTTCTGTAAGGCAGGGGAGCCGGAACACCCATGGAGGTCTCTTCGCAGTGTCTTGCAGACAGCTGGGGTAGCCAGCCAGCAAGCATTGTCCCCGCACAATTAAACAAGAATGCCCCACGTGACGGTTCCACTGTGAAAGTTTTCAAATAGTGTTTGGAATGTTTACATAATTGTTCAAAAGAGCCTTTTTCAATGTACCTGTTTACACTCTTCCCTTTGGAAATTCAGCAATCAGGCCATGGAGGACTCTCAGCCTCCACTTGCGGCCCTTGATTGCCTAGGGAGGAAAGAAAGGGCCGTCAGTGAATCGCTGGGAAAACATGCCCTAACAAACGCCCTGTAATGAGGGGCTCCGCTTTTGCAGGCGTAGCAGTGGCGGGGGGCGGGGGTAGGCAGGGGAGCCGGGGCGCAGAGCTGGGGGCCTCGAGCGCGCGGTGTAGCCCGTTTTTTGTTGTGTGGCTCCCGGCTGGAGGGAGCACCCGACCCCGGTGCCTTTGTGTGCAAATTTCCCACCGGGGCCAAGCAACTTTCCACAATTTAATTAAGTGGCTTTAGAGTCCGGGGTTGGCCTAACAAGCTCCTGTTCATGAATGAAAGATTTGTCCCCCAGCAGCGGGGGCCCCCGGTGGAGACAAAGTGGGCAGCAGGGACGGCTGGCTCCGGCCGCCGGGAGCGCGCGGGTGGGGAAGCGGCTGCGGGGGGCTGGCGGCGGTCCTTCTGGGACGCGTCTCACCTAGCTCGCGGCAAATATGCCATCCATATGCCCAGGATCACAACCGAATCAGCTCCATCAGGCCTGGCAAAGAGGCATTTAAATTGCTAATATTGTGCCGGGGAGCGATGACAGCCTTGCCAAGGATCAGCTCTGTAGGATCCACAGAGACAAACCTGGGGTGGGGAGGGAGGGTTCAGAAAGAGCCCAGCAACAGTGAGAAATACGAAAACACGGAAGCCTGCAGCCGTGGGGGATCCTTGGTAGCGAAATGTCAGGAGAAAGGGAGGCAGAGAGGAGCCCACGGTGGAGTCTTGGAACTGGTGGGCCACTGGGACCTTTTTCTCATCCATTATTTCTGGTGCGTGGCCAGCTGAAGTTTCCCCCCAAGGGCTCTCTGCAACTGAACATAGGGCTAGGGTAAAGAGAGAGGAGACAGAAACAGACAGATGGATGGACGGATGTAGGGAAGGAAGAGAGGGGAGAGGAAGGGAAGGAGGGAGGGACGGGGGGGGCGGAGAGAGAGAGGGAGAGAGAGAGAGAGAGAGAGAGAGAGAGAGAGAGAGAGAGAGAGAATATGAATATGAATATGAATATGAATATGAATATGTGAGTGCAGACTAGTTGAGGTATTTTTCAAAATCCCTGCCCTGCTTGTCCTGGTACGTTTGTCGGTTTGGGATAAGGGTCTTTTGTAACCACTCCCCAGCAGAGGGTTCACTGAGTGTTTTTCTCTGCCTGTATTTTTAGAAAAAATTATGATGACAGTTGTTAGGTCTCAGGCAGGCAGCACATTCCATTACAAAGTTAGCGTGGAATCAGTATGTAAATAAACCTTTCTAACTGGCAGCTATTTTTGAAGGCAGAACGCACCTGATGTTACAGACTTGTTCCAGTTCACTTTAAATACCGCTCTGCCCTCTGAGTCTGAGAGTGTGCTCCCAGTCAGCGCCGCGTGCTCTCCTCCTCAGCACTTGATCTTTACATCCTCTGTGTCCTCAGACCTCCTCGGTCATTTAAAAATCAGATTGACAAGACCTGCTCCGGGCTGGGAGTGTTCGCTTCCCTTCGGCATGGTCATTTTTCAGTCACCGGTTGCTGGGGGCAGGGAGGACAGTAGAATCCTTGACAATTTGTGGAAGAAATTAAAGGAAAGAGAGAGAGAGAGAGAGAGAGAGAGAGAGAGAGAGAGAGAGAGAGAAGCCCAAGAGGCTGAGATGAGGTTTGAATCAAAATTTCAGACGGACACTGCCAAAGCGCGTTGGAGTCAATGGTGACAGAAAGGTCAGTGCGAACCAGCCAGGGAGGAGCCAGGTCAGAGCTCTCACTGCAGAGCAAGGTAAAGAAACGGGTTTGAAGGTGTTCCTGAGCCAGCAAGACTCTAAGACAGAGAGGTCTTTGCACTGTCCCTTGTCAATAATGATAAGTTTAAAAACATTTTTTTTTTAAGTTGAAGAATTCCATGCATAAGTACACTTGATTTTTTGCCAAACCCTGTCTCCCTCCAATTTCTCCCAGGTTCCCCCAACACCCTCTCTCAAATTCATAATGTCTTCTTTCAAAATTATTCTTTTATACATACACACACACACACACACACACACACACACACACACACACATAACACCACACAACTCCTGCGCTTAGTTAGTGTTGCCTGGATGTTGACATATTTAGGTCTGACCACTCCATCTCTCAATAGTCTAGGGATGAGTCTCTGCCGGCTCATCCCTAGACAACATCTAGGGATACTTGTGAATTTTTCCTCCACTCATTTTGGCATATTGTATGATGGGTTCTTGTGCCGGTCTTGTACAAGCAGCCATATTTTTGAGAGTTCATGGATGGAACACTTGTGTCCGGATCTCACAGCAGATAGACCCTGGGTCTCAGGCTTTTACAATCTTCCCAGTCCCTCTTCCAAAATGTTCCCTGAGTGTTGGGAGGTTGTATTATAAATGTCCCATGTGGGGCTAAACATCTCCTGGTCACTGATTCCCGGTATTTGGGCCAATTGTGAATCTGTCTAACACATTCCGTTTGCTGCAAAGAGAAGTTTCTTTGTTGGGAAGTGAGAGCTTCAGATATCTATGGATAAAAGGATAAACATTTAGGAGGTGGCTGCAAACTATATTAATTTAGCAACATGGTACAGGTAGGTTCTCCTCTAGGCCTGTGACCTCTCAAACCCATGGTTATAGGTTCTTGGCCATGTTACAGCTTCAGGCATGAGATCTCTCCAGCTGAGCAGGTTTTAGGTCTAATTATACAGATGTTGGTTACTGCTAAGATACAGGTGCCACTGTTGCACACTGGGGTTAGCTGGTTGGTCCAGTCTTTGTTGTGGTTCTTAGGCTTCACATTTGGGTAAGGCTGTTGATAACCTTTCACCCTTGATGGTTTGACTAGTATCTTCTGACACTCTGAGGGCTAGTCTTTACAGGGGAGGCTTCCATGCCAATACCAGCTGATTTCTCCAAGTCCTGTAACCAAAGCGTGTGATAGCTTCAGAAATAAGGACTTTCATTCATGATACAGCAGGCAACCAAGAAGATGGTAATAATCCACATTGTTCTTTTGGTGGAGGGTCTCTTTGACAATTTGTTTTGTTTTGTTTTGTTTTTTGTTTTTCGAGACAGGGTTTCTCTGTGTAGTCCTGACTGTCCTGGAGCTCACTCTGTAGACCAGGCTGGCCTCAAACTCAGAAATCCGCCTGCCTCTGCCTCCCAAGTGCTGGGATTAAAGGCGTGCGCCACCACCAGCCGGCGACAATTTTTTAAAAACCAGCTGTGTCTATGCACATCTCCATTAAAACAGAAATAATTCTAGAATATTCTTGGTATGGACAATGTCAGAAAACATAGTAAAGCTTGTGTCTATGTGTTTGTGTGTGTGTGTGTGTGTGTGTGTGTGTGTGTAGTGTGTGTATTGGATGTGAATATAAGAGATATTCAATAGGGTGATGTTGTAATTATGTCACAGTCTATAACTGAGGGAAGTCATGGAAGGAAGTCAAACAGTACCTTAAAGCAGATCTATGGAGGAAGGCAGTTTACTAGCCACTCCCAGGCCTATGCTTGCTTATCTTTCTTATAAAGCTCAGGACCACCTGCCTAGGGATGGTGCCACCCACAGTGGGTTGGGCCCTTTTTCATCATCAAGACAACCCCACCCCCTCAGACATGCCCACAGGTCATTCTGATCTGGGCAATCCTTTGATTAAGACTCCGTTCTCAGGTGGCTCTAGGCATGTCAAGTTGGCAGGAAAAGCTGATTATCAACCCTGGAGCCTGCTGGGCCATTTTCTAATCACTCCTTTGTATGTCACACACTGCTTCATGTGCTGCTAGGTGCTCAAGCAGTTCTGACGTCTCCCTGCAAGACTGAGCTGAGATCTGCTTTGCATCACTTGTGGTCTTATATCCCAGATCAAGGTTTCCTGTTTCACAGTCTAGTTCTCAAGACCAGTAGTATCTTGCTTGGAGGTATTTCTTCTCTGGATTAAATATTCTCAGTCGTCTATAATCAAAGTTCCCTCCCTTCAGCAGTCTCTGTCGGGAGCTTTTGCTTCCTCATAGTTCTGCAGTTGATATGTCTGAAGGGAGCCGGGATCAGATGTTCCTTTGAGACACCTTAAAGTGGTCTAACCTCAGAAGCATTTGTCTCTAGGAAAAGATGTATCTAGGGTGGGATTTTAACATCTCCAATGCACAGAGCCCTGTCTTTTATTGTATTAAGGGTGATCTGGTAGGCTAGAAGTTTGACCTGTTCTCTCTGGACCCAGAAGACAAGACTGGATGTGTGGGGTGAAGGAATGCTCCAAGAGAGTTTTATGTCAGATTGGAATAAAGATGCTTTTAAGGAGCACGTGGAAGACACCTCGGTGACATGCTCTGAGATGGAGTGAAGGCCCCACAGCCTGGAGGGGGGCTTGAGAAAGGTGGGAGACAGTATAAGGCGCTGGTCAGCTGATCATGAGTGTCTATTTGCAGCACTCTCCCACAGTTTAGCTTCTGAGGTGCTTCCCAACCCTGGACTCTGGGGGACATTCATCCTTCCAGGCAGTTATGGATGCACTCCAGCCACCACTCTTGCTGCACAGGACTCACACTTTATATAAATGGTGTGGGATGGAGATAATATATATTCTTAATTGGGACAAGATCCATATGACATAGCATCTGAGCATGATAGCCAATGCCTGTCACCTCAGCATCATAGCAACAGAGAAGGTGAGGCAGATTGTAAATCCTGGACTATGAAAAGATAATGTTGTGTGTGTGTGTGCACGCGTGCGTACACATACACACACACACACACACACACACAGAGCTGAGGAGATGACTGAGCAGTTAAACACTTGCTGCTCTTGCATAAGGCCAGAGTTTGATTCCCACATCAGTCAGCTTACAACCCCCTGTAATTCTAGCTCTGACTAAAAGACTCTGATGGGGGCACCTACATTCACAGACACACTTACATACATGTAATTAAAATTAAAATTTTAAGTGTCACAAAATTTATCATCTTAACAAATTTAAATGTACAGTTCAGCGGGATTCAGCATATTCAGCCTCTTGTGTAGCCTTCACTTCCTGGTAAGAGCTCAGACTCCTAGCCACTAGGCTACTGGGGAAGCTGGGTCTGACAGCTTTAGGTAGCCTCTTAGAAGCAAGACCACACATTCCACCTTTTCATGAATACCTCGTTTCACTTAGTGTGATATCTTTGAGATTCATCCATGTTGTAGCCTGTATCAATTTCCTTTTCTTTTAAGACTGAAGAACTTCCTCTTGTCTATGTGTAGAGACAACCCATCTTGTTCATTCACTTGCCCGTTGATGGTGCCCATGCGGTGGTGGCGCACGCCTTTAATCCCAGCACTTGGGAGGCAGAGGCAGGTGGATTTCTGAGTTCGAGGCCAGCCTGGTCTACAGAGTGAGTTCCAGGACAGCCAGGGCTACACAGAGAAACCCTGTCTCAAAAAAACAAAAAAAAAAAAAAGACTTGTTTACTTAATGTGTGTCTGTGTGTGCATATGCGTGTATGTGTGTGTGTGTGTGTGTGTGTGTGTGTGTGTGTGTGTGTATGGGAGTCAGAGGACGACTTCATTTATCATCTCTCAGACGACATCTACTATGATGTTTTTGAGACAGGGTCTCAGTAGCTTGGGGTCACCAAGTGGGGGCTACACTGGCTGGTCATTGAGCCCCAGGGATCTGTCTGTCCTTGTCTTCCCAGTGCTGGGATTACAGGTGTGCACTGCCATGCCCGTCATTTTCTATATAGGTTCTGAGAACTCAAACTTGGGTCCTCATGCTTGCAAGGTAAGCACTTCACCAGCTGAGCCATCTTCCAGCCCAATAACTCTTCATGACTGAAAACATAATTTGCAAATATTTCCCCATTCGGCGCTTTGTCTTTCGAGGCTATTGCTGTGTCTTTTGCGGCATGGAAGCGCTATCCTGATGAAGTCCAGGCTCTGTTTTCTTTCCTTACCTCTACCTTTGTTCTGACATCTAAGAACTCACTGCCCAGACCAATGGCACAAAGCTTTCCTGCTGTGTTTGCTTCTGACATTTGGTCGTTTGATCCATCTTGAGTTAACTTCCATCTATAGGGTCAGGTAAGTGTCTCACTTTATCTTGTCACAGTGGAAAACAACACCATTTGTGAAAAAGGTTCCTTGGGAGATTAATTGGCATGATACCTTCTCTGACAATCATTTAAGAGAGTTTCTTTCAGGGCCCTCTAGTCTAGCCTAGTCTGTGGGTGTAAATGTCTTTGTGCCAGAAAAGGAAGCCACACTGTTTCCATCACTAACTTTGAAAGAAGTCCGGAAATCAGGAAACCTGAGGTCTCCATATTTGTTCACTTCAAGATCGCTTTGGTCGGTCTCCTGCATTTGAGAATGACACAGCTAACATTTGCTGTGCCTATGGCCTCTCACATATGGGCTTGTGGCATCAGTGGGAGGGAGAGAAGAGAGAAGCAAAAGTGAAGGAGACAGAGCCAGCCTGCTTTAAAATAAGAGGCATGGGGTGAAGGGCTGGTAAGATAGCTCAGCAGTGAAGGGAGCTTGCTGCGAGATCATGCAGACCAGAGTTCAAATCCCAGAATCCAGGGATCCAATTAATGTGTATAACTCCAGCTCAGAGTATCCAGGACCCTCTTTTAGCTGCTGCACATGCATAGGGATGTGTATCCAAGTACATACATGTGACATACATACACTCAGACACACACACACAAATAAATAAATAAAATAAAATAAATAAATAAACAAACTTCTTTTAAGGTTGTGGGTTGAGTCTTTGTTGCATTGATTAATAAAGTTGGGAAAGTTTTTTCCTCGAGGTAGAGGAGTACGTGGTGTCTCAATGGGTCATCCTTACCTCTTACCTCTTGTTTTCTCCTCTCTCATTTTGGATCCTATCAGCTCATGACCAACCCTGATGACATTTCATTCATAGACACTGAGATAGAATGAGCAAACAGGACCTCTGGCCTCATGAAGCTTGCACCTAAAAGGGCAGACAAATGTCACACACTTGCATGGGTGTGTGTGGGCACAACTAATAAACACATGAAGACAAAATCCAGGATGCTGAGAACACAGAGCAGAGCAGGGGAACTGACTTAATTGGAGGGAGGTGTTGACTTCCTGAAGGAGTAACATTCTGGGTGGAGTCGTGGAAGGAGAGTAGGCAGGGATCTTGTGTCACAGTTACTTTTTTCCTACTATGGCAGAACACCATGATCAAAACAACTTACAAAAGAAAGTGTTTAATTTGGCTCACTTGTTCAGAGGATTAGAGTCCACAAAGGCAAAGCAAAGGTGTGCCAGCCAAGGCAGCTGAGAGCTCACATCTGGGAGGAAGCAAGAACACAAGGGGAGTGGGGCAAACCTTTGGAAATTCTAAGCCCACCCTCAATGACAACAGTCCTTTAATAAGGCCACACCTCCTAATCCTCCCCAAACAGGTTCACCAATTAAGGACCAAGTATTCAAACATATATACCTGTAAGGGCCATTCTCATTCAAACCACCATACCCGGTGAAGCAGGCTGGCTGAGAGTGTTTCTGGTTGGTGAGCTAAAACCTCATAGCAGAGGAACAAAATCTACTATTGGGACCAAAATGAAAACAGTGGCCAAGTGAGCGTTGCCTTCAAATGACTGCTCTGACTCTCCAAGTCACCCAGGTGTATACAGGAAGCAGAATTAGTGCTGCTATCTGTGTGATTTGAAATGGAAACTCACTCTTGCTGCAGTTTGGATGAATGGCTCAGAGAGGCTCAGTCACACCTGCCCACATCCTACTTGGTTCCACAGGAGTGCCTTGATATTTGACATTTAGTAAGAAAGTTCCAAGTCTTTTTCAACTGAGGAAGTCTTGGTTGACACCATGCTCCTTCTAACCCCATGGATGCCTCATAATTTATGGCCTTAATGATGATCACTGAAGATACTGAGTATTTAAAGAGTGCTTCAAATTCAGATCATTATAACTGTCAACTTAGTACAACTATGATAATGATGATTTTGAGGGGTTAAAAAAATCTGCAAAACTTGGGAAAACATTGATAGTCTAATACAAAAAAAAAAAAAGAAGAAAAAAAAAAAGAAAGAAAAAACCACATGTAGAATAGTGCTCCGTACTTTAAAACTGGGTTTTCTCACATTCGTTGATGTAATTAAGACAGTTCCCCACAGACACGCCCCCAGGTCAGCCTGAGCTAGATAATCCCTCACTGAGACTCTCTTCCTGGGTGACTCTAGATTGTGGAAAGCTGACAGGGAAAACTAGCTATGGCAAGTGGTGATAGTTAGGTTTACTTTGACTGGATATTTTTTTTTCTTGGAGACAAAAAGTAAATAAATAAACACAAGGTTTAGCTAATAGTATTTCAGGATCCACTACAAAAACAAAAAACAAAACTAAAACCCAACCAACTGCACAGTTAAAATAAAGTTGAGAAAAGTCACTCTTAACTAGAACATTGGTAAACGAAACCTGCAAAGTCTCCTGCAGTCATGATGGTGTACATTAGGGGCTATGGCTCAGCTGACAGAATGCTTGTGTGACATGCACAAAGCCCTGACTGAGATCCAGCTTTCCACCGCATCCCATTAAACCAGGAGAGGCAGAACATGCATGTTATCCTATCGTTCAGGAGGCACAGAAGAGAGGATCAGAAGTTCAAGGTCATTCTAGGCTACTCATTGACTTCAAGGTCATCCTGTGATACATGAAATTCTGCCTATAAATAAGTAAACAAATAAATAAATACATTGAAATAAAAGACAGGAACTGGTGAAATGGCACTGGGAAAGATGCTTGCTACCAAGCTTGACAAACTAAGTTGGATTCCCCAGGACTCATGTTGGGGAAAGAGAAAACTTAAGAGCCAGAAGTTTTGCTTAGATGTCCATGGGGTTTGTGTTTGTGTATGGACTAATGATTCTTGTTTACATTGATATTCCTTTTACTTAAAATTATTTTATACATTGTTATTTATTTATTCCCTTGAGGTGCTGGAATTTGTTTGGTTTCTAATTCTGATGAAGACTTCTACATGGTTAAAAAAAAAAATAACAATTGCCCTCAGTAGGCATGCAGCCGGGAGTTAAATAAAAGCACCTACACAGCAGAAATTCTCATTGTGAAGCCAGAAACTCTGCTGAGGTAATAGCTCACCATTTGCTCTTCCTCCAGTCCCTGGACATCACCTGTTCTATTCTTTCTGTGAACCTGGCAATTCTAAGTGGACTCGTTCACTATTTGTCTTTTAATGTCTGACTTGTTTCATTAAGCATCTTGTAATTTAATTCATCCACTTTTTCGAATTTCCTTCCTTTGTAAGGTTGGATACTATTTCATTGCACTTCTACAGGATATGTGGTTTATCTGTAGCCCACAGTACATCTGAGGCATTGTGAACCATTGTAGAGAGCTGCGGCTAGTGGTGACAGCATTTGCCATTACAACATGGCGCTGGCACCTGGCACTTCCGTGGGTAAACAAGTAAATTGCTCATGTGCAAGTGGTGAAAGCCCGCCAAATCACTGCCCAGCCCGGGGCGTCATACGGGGTTTTGAGCAAGCAGCCAATCAGATATGTCCACGCCACCCTAGGGTGTATATAAATCAGCGCCATCTTGGGTCTCTCTCTCTTCCTCCTTTCATCGCAATAAATGCTTGCTGCAGAAGGATCCTGGTGCCCAATTGCGAGGGGCACAAACCATGCCACTTTGAATGGAGCTCTTCACATCTGTCTTCTATCTATGTTTTCGTGTTTTGGGAATCTTTCTGGGGGAAGCACTCCCACAACAATGAGATGGAGGAGAGGAGCTGTCACTGGTGGGACCGAAGCCAGGACAGCTCCTACAAGGCTTAGATATTGGCTCCACTTTGTATTCTCATTTTATACTCTAAAACCAGAAGGTGGGCTTGGCAAGCAAGCAAGATTTTTACAGAAGCAGACATGGCAGTCACCAGGTCATGAAGGGCAAAGTCCCATTGTTTGAGCTATTTCTCCAGGTCTTTCTGTTCCAGGTAGCAAGTGAAGTCAAGCTTGGAAGTGAGCAGAGCAAGTTTGATACCCTGTCTCAAACAAACAAACAAACAAGCTTTTCGTTTTCCTAATACAATTTCAGCTTAGGCTAATCTGTCCTCCACTTGTCATATATCTAGAGATGATTTTGTCATTTAACAACTGGGTTTCAGTGCTTTGATACAGGTAATTCAGCTGATCTAAAACTGATATTTAATTTTATACTGTTTATGAATTAAGATAGTGCTAAACAAAGTAGTCCTATAAACAAAATTATACAGAGACGGTGAAGAGCATTGAGACTGTCTAGAGGGACAAAGCACATTTAAGGATATTGGCAGTTTCATCTGCATGTAATTGATGTACTAATTATAGACAAATTCATCTACTAATTAGAGCAACATTGTTACAACTTCCACTTAAAACACGTTGGTTCACAAAAAAAAAAGTGCTTGGAATTAGCAAAATTACATTTCTTTCACAATTTAAGTATGCAAGCTGTCTCACTTTTGCTACTAGTTTCTATAAGTATTATTGAATGAACTGTTGTGAAGTAGTTAGAATTTACCAATGACAATGGTGTAAATCCTTCCTTGCCGCAAATGCTTTACTGAGGCCCTACTATGTGCCAGGCATCGTGTGAGTCACTGAATGATGTAGAATCGTAGACTTCAGGAATAAAAAAGATGCCCCACATAGCTAACTATGATACCAGCAATCAGCCCTGGTGCTGGTATGGATAGAGCTGTGGACAAAGGGCACCTGCTGGCCCGAGGGGTGAAGACTAGATTGCACAGCCTTAGAACATCATTAATGACAGTTGATGGGACCACTTCAACCTCACAGAGGCTGAACCCTGTAGTGATTCTTTGGCAGGTGGGAGACAAAGCAATGGAGTGACAACAGCCAAATGAGTGAGACTGAGCAAACTATGCCATTGGCCAAACTCTGGTCTATAGTGGTGTGAGTAGGAATCTCATCACTTCAGATTCTAGGGGCAAGGTCAGAAATGTTCTAAGTGTTTGAGAAAGTGACAGTGGATCTGATACCAGCAATATAAGGAGTCAATGGTGTGAACCTTCTGAGGTAGTGTCTCAGGGAACAGAAGAGGAATGCTAAAGAGCAGCAGGTTTCAGACACCAAGGCAGCTATTACTGGAGCACAGTAAGAAAAAGGACAAGCTGGATACGATGTGTATGACTGTAACTCAGACTGAGGCAGGAGGATCACTGTGAGTTTGAGGCTCATTTGCCTTATATAGCAAGACCCCTGTCTAAAACAAAACAAAACAAAAACAAGTGAGAGAGAGAGAGAGAGAGAGAGAGAGAGAGAAGTTACTCATTTGGGAAATATTCTCCCTGCCAAGGTTAATGACTCCATGATAATCAGAGACAAGTCTGAGAGGCAAGGTGTGGCTAATGTCTCAGCAAAATGGTAAATGCTGAGACCTTCAAGACAGCCCTCAAGGCTGTGGGAAAGAACTCTAAAAATATGAGTTTAAAAATATATAGTTTCTCAACTATGCAAAATATAAAGATGCACTATAAATTGTATAAGGAGCTTCACAGATCTAAAGGAACAGAGGCAGCTGCACTATGAGCCAGCTGGTCAGAAAAATACAAAGACAGGCAGATTCCTGAGTTCAAGGAAGGTCAACCTGGGACAGAGGAAGTTTAGGTCCAGGCCTAGGCATGGTAGAAATGGTAATTTCAGGGCAGGGTCCCACCCAGTCAGTTTATTGTCTGTGCACAACAGAAGCAGTAAGATCTCTGAATTCTTTTGTAATGTTAAAAAGAAAAGAAGTGCTTGCTATCTCTTTTTAAGAATCAAGGGGCTGGCATCAAGGGATATTCATGGGATTATCAAAAGGGAACTTGGAGTAATTGATATGTAAATAAAAGACTGGGCTTTTGATCTGCAAGAAATGAACTATCCAGAGAATTTTCAGAATTGCAAGAGAAAGCTGTCCCAAGAGAGAGCTGTCTCAGGCAGAACATAGGTCATCAGTTTATACCCACGATTTGACTTTGAGTGGTTTGTTTTGCCACTCTCAAACACCCCTTCTCTCAGAACCCCTCTCCAAGCTGAGGCTGGTCCTTGGCAGACAGAAAAAAGGGAAGGGAAAGGAAGAAGGGAGAAAGGAACGGTTAGAGGATTATGTGTGCCTAATGACACCAGGGATCAGGTGTTGGGTCAGCTGTGTGACAGGCTACATTCTGTGTCTAAGAGCATTTCATTCACTACATAGTGGTACCCAAACTGACATCATGGTTTTAGTTTGGGTCATCAAAAGGCATCCTCATAACTTTCTAGAGAATGAGGGGCCAAGAGAAAGAGATAAAGCCTGCCCACTCTGATGAAGGGCAGGTGCAGCAATGTAGGAGCCATCCCAATGCAGATTCTTTCATCTCTGTGTCTCTGCTCCATTTCTAAGTCCTATAGTCCCCAGGGCAGGGTTTTCATCCAGAAAATCCTTAAGAACTCCATTCCCAGCTGTCTACAGTGCAGGGCCCACTTTCAGCACTGGAAATTCTTGGGGATGGTAGTGAAATTGATCACATTTGTTTCTTTGATTCATACACACAGGTGACAGTGTTGGGTTCTGAGCAAAATGAAGCCAGGTGGTTTGGTTTTGTTTGTTTGTTTTTGAGACAGCTTCTCAGTATGTAGCCCTGTTTGTCTTTGAACTCATATGTAGACCAGGCTGGCTTCAAGCTCATGGAGATCAACCTGCCTCTACTTACAGAGTGCTGGGATTAAAGGCATGGGCCTCCAGGAAAGGTATTATACGGGGGTATTATACATAGAAGAAGAGTATCGCACAGGGGTTTACAAGCAGGAAGACTATTATACAGAAGAGAGAGAGAGGGAGGAGTGAGTGCCTGTGTTTTCCCGTGCACTCTCCACGCTGGTAGGACTCCGATGCCCTCCACAACTAACCATGACACCA
>JANHMN010000004.1:27878689-27941189 GCA_030674055.1 Rhabdomys pumilio | reverse complement strand
GCACCTTTCTCACTGCGCAATCTCTCAGGACCATTTTGCTGTTATGTTTCAGTGTAGAACAAATGTAATAAGAAGGTAATGACCATTTGTTCTGGCAGGGAGTCCACATATGATAGTTTTCTTTCCCATCTTCTGTGTAATTTGTCCCATTTCCCAGTGGAAACACAAAGCTGAAGGTGGTTCCTGTCACAAAGAGGACAGTGCTCTGCTCTGCACAACCGACACTATACAAGGAGCTGGAAGAAAGGTTGAAACAGTGCACTGGGTACCAAGGGGAGGGAAAGATCACATCTCCCTTGGGTGAATATAAATGGCTTGGTGGCAGCCCTGACATTGGAGGCTGGAGTGGGAAATGGGGTCCAAGATTAATTTGAAGCTACAGCACTTGGAGGAGGAGCCAGGCAGAGATGTGGGAAAGGGCTGGGCAGGAGGAACTGAACACATCACACGTGAGTGACAGAAACCCTTGCTGGAAGTCACCTGGAGCCTGATGGTGACAGGGCTGTGTTGCTTACCCCAGTGATGGCCGTTTAGTGGGGTGGCTGGTGCCTGTAGTGCCTGCCTCCTTTCCATTCTTGTACCCATTCTCCAGCCACGAAGCTCTCATAGGGTGCACATCTGGCTGTTTTTTATTGCATCTCCAGATGTTCTGTGAGTTCCTGCTGTCAATCACCTACTTGCCCAGCAGTAGCCCTTCCCCAGCACCCTAAAAGTGTTTTTTAATGTAAACAGTCACATTTAAACTGGCCACACCTCGTCTGCCTCAGAGGCCACATTCGGATAGATCTGTGTGGGCTCTATTCTGAGTGCCCAGCTTGCGCAGGGTCACCTGCATAGAAATGGGTGAGATGTCCTGGGGCAGTCCACAATGGCTCCTGACAGCCGCAGGAGGGACACAGATGCAGGCTAGCATGTAATTAGTGCCAGGAGCCCTCTGATCACTCTCCCTCCAGAGCGTGCCTCTCTGGCTGAGAGGCAGATAATGGACAATCACAGGAGATCCTTGATTATGGCTTGATTGAGCTGATGGGAGCTCCAGACGGCTAATGCAATTGTGGCTTCCAACCCATTCTGCGGAGGCCATTTCCATATGGCCAGGGAATTAAATAAAGCTGTCCTGAACACTTTGCTAGGCTTGTGCCTCCACGACAGGGCCGGATACAATTTTCTGCTTGGAGTGACCTCAACAGAGACTATAGGGAGTGGTCATGACCCAGGAAGAGAAGGCCAGCTTCCTCCTAAATTACTGTCACATTTCCCCTTTAGGGCTCTTGACCTGACTGGCATTAGCTTTTTGCTCTCTTTTGTGGAGCCAGACACCTACTCCCTGCCCCCAGCTCACCAGTCGCCAGCCCAGCCCCAGGCTTTGGGTTATTCCAAAAGCAGTGGCTTCAGAAAACACAGGTCTGGGCTGGACTTACATACTGCAGGGATATGGCTCACTGGTCTGTGGAGGTGATGTGATACAGAGGCTAATAGAGTTGAAGCACCAGTCCCAGGAGAGGGACACCTGGTCATGCCTTTCCTGTTTTTAAACCTCGGCCTCTCCTCAATAATCCAAGGGAAATGGACTGGGTACAGGTTTTTAACATTCATGAATTAAACTAATATCTTTACCCATGAAAACAATGATGTGCTGGGCAGTGGTGGCGCACGCCTTTAATCCCAGCACTTGGGAGGCAGAGGCAGGTGGATTTCTGCGTTCGAGGCCAGCCTGGTCTACAGAGTGAGTTCCAGGACAGCCAGGGCTACACAGAGAAACCCTATCTCCAAAAACAACACAAAACGAAAACAATGATGTCAGTGAAGCGAAGCCCATAGGTGACTTACCTCCTGCCTTGAAATGTTGACCCAAGATGGAGGCCACCGCTCATTGCCACTTGCCATTGTAGAGTCTTCTGGAAAGGGAGCCGGACTGGCCTCCAGTCTTTCCCCTCAAATCTCTCTTCAGGGAATACAGACAAGATGAACTAGAGAACTCACCAGAAGAGAGGATTTGGAAGAAGTGGAAGCTGACAGCCCAGCGACAAAGACCTGTGCCTCTACTATGGGCAGAGGCGTGGCCTTTCCCCAAGCCAAATGACAGCATTTCTAGAAGCTTCTCTCTGCACCTGGGGCACCAGCAACAGTGCACACAGCAGGGAGCTTTCTGGGTAAAGGCTGAGCTGGGGAAACTTTTGAGCTTTCTTAGTGGGGCTCTTGAACAGAGCTCCTGGGGGAGTCCGGCATGAGGGCCCTGGGATAGAAATGGGTGAAGAAATGAGTGCCCCAAGAACTCTGGATGTAGGTGGAGGTTGGAGTGTGCAGTTATGTGATCAAAGGCAGGACTGTAAACGAGCAGCTGGCAATCACTACATCACCGTGGGATGTGGTAACAATGTGTGAATGTCTCAGGAGGGAAGCTGACTTCTTGGAGGAGGGCAATGAGGAGGTAGGATGTGACAGGCCAAGGAAACCCACCAGTGGGCATTCTGGGGTGGGAGGACTGCAGGCACAGGGCACAGGGCTTGTATAAAGAGACTATCTTGTAGAAAGGCACTAGAAGAAACCTGGCATAAGACAGGCCTATTCCACAAAGGGCATTGGTGCCTGCCAATATTGTTCATGGGAAAATGAGTTAGTTAAAGATTTCTATTTTTCCCTCTAGTTTTCACCCATTCGCCTTCTATTCTAGAGTTGCTACGAGCACCAGAGGCATCGAATGAGTAGAAAAAGAAGAACAAATAGTTAGACCACACCCCTTTCCCCAAGGCCCTATAGACCACACTCTCTTCCCTATATCCTATAGACCACATCCCTTCCCCATTCCCTGTAGACCACATCCTCTTCTGGCCCTGAAGACCAGCCATACTTTAAGACACAAACTTGAATCCCAAGCTGAGCAAAGGAGATTCACCTTGAACTATATAACAAACTAAAAGCTTCAATTTGGGGCAGTTCTGAGTTGACCATCTTCATACTTTTGAATATCTGAAGTCTTACCTTTGAAGGGGAGAATTTCTTCCTGATTACAGCTGAGGGGAAAGCCCCGAATCTTGCCTGTGAGAGCATCAGAGGCCGGGGAGGGAGAATCAGAGGAGACTGGGCACATTCAGAGTGGTATGGCTGTAGACAAGGGAGGAGAAATCTGACTATGTGTGTGAAGGCAGTGGTTAGAAAGAGATAAAAGGATTTCCTGTTTATACGCCATCCAACTCACACTGCTCAATATGCGGTCTCTACCACAAATTGTCTAGTCCAACCTGTCACCATGTGCAGCTTGATGAACGCTGGAAAGGAAGAAGGTGAAACACAGTAGAGTCGCACCTTCAGCTGGGCAGATGCTGTCTTGCAGGTGCACAGCACAATGGCTGTACCCCATCAACCTCCTTGGGTTCCAAGGAGAGTTAGAAACCCCTGTTCTCACCTGCTGGCTCCATCATGGAGTGCCTCCATCCAGCAGTGTTTGTATATCTGGTCCAGCCCCATCTGGATAGCACACTGTTTATGAGCAGAAGTGCACCTTCAGTGCTTGGTCTAAATAGGTGCTTGGCACATGCTCTTCATGACCGTCTCAGCCTGGATCCTACCCAGTCCAGAGTGAGGCGCTTCAGTTTTCCCCTCCTCAGAGTGATGCCTTACGTTACATGCTTAAGCCCACAAGTCTTAGGATAGCAACAGGCCCTCTCTGTGTGTTTCCACACTGGGAATCATCTTGACAGCCACTGCTCAATGCTGCATTTCCTAGAGGAAATGCTTAGAGTAGCAATGAGTTTAGCTGTCCTCAGAGCTGACCACATTCTGTTTGGTCTTGGGGTACAGTGCCAGGACTCTAAAGCAAGACTGGCAAAATAGGAAGAGGTAGGAGTGAGAATTGGGGTGTCAGCCCTTCCCTTCTCCAACCCCATTCAAGCCTTGAGTGGGAGACAGACTGTGGATACAAGTCATATCTCTGTTTTCTGGTCTGAGTTTCATTGGAATCCTTGTCACTGGGAGTCAGTGACATTAAAAACCAACTGGAGCTTTGCCTAAGGAATTTTATGACGGAAGACAGGACTATTCAGAAAAATTGGAAATGGGCTGGAGAGATAGCTCAGTCAGTAAAGTATCTGATAAACAACCAGGAGGACCTGAGTTCAATTCTTGGAGCCCATGAGAAAAAATTAGGCACAGGAGCACACGCTTGTAATCCCAGTGCTGAGAAGGCAGAGGCACACAGATATCTGGAGATTGCTGGCCAACCTCTATAACCAAATCAATGAGTCCCAGGTCCAATGAAAGGTCTTGGCTCAAAAAAGAAAGTAGAGAATGTCCTGAGGAATGATAGATACATGGGTGTGTGGATGTGCAGGTACATACACACACACACACACACACACACACACACACACCACTAAGGAGAAAGAGGAGAAGTAAAGGAAGGAAAAAAGGAAGGGAGGAAGGGAAAGAAAAACCTGAAATTTCCCAAGGCTTAGGTAACAAAACATGAGCCTGAGAACCAAGGTCAAAGTCTGGCTAATGGGAAGGTGTTCTAAGCATTGATCTACTACCTGGGCTCAGGATCAGACCTTTTAGGGAGGCACAGATACTGGGAATACAAGCAGGGGTTAGCAGACCTAAAGGTACATGGCTGGCACGAGAGGATGCCAGCTTCCCCTCCACCCCAGCCACCACCTGCTTCTAAGCTTCCTGGTTGCCTGCTGAGGGTCTCACTTCTGAAGGAGTAAAGGCTGGGCAATATACATGCCTGTCCACATGTCCAGGAAAGCTTGAGGCGCATACAGGGGTAGTAAGCAGCCGATGCAGCAAGCTTTGGATCTTAAATAGTTCAAAAATGTTGGGAGTACTTTGCCGGGGTTTCATTTAGGCTACAAAGGCATCCTGAGATCAGGGAGGGGAAAGGGAGGGGGAGGGGGAAGGAGGGAGGGATGGAGGGAGGGAAGGAGGGAGAGAGAGAGAGAGAGAGAGAGAGAGAGAGAGAGTCTTTAAGCTGGGGAAATCCACCCACCACACACTAATCCTAATAGACACACATTGACTATACATAGTGATATGTGGATTTTTTTTTTTTTTTGATTTTTTTTTTTAGTAGAATGAATAGAATTGCAGTTCTGGGAGGTGAACATAGGTCAGAACATAGGCTCTTCTTGCACACAGTCAGGATGCAGGAAGTGAGAAGCCTGGGAAGCGGAGGATGGCTGGGGAGAGGTAAGTTTGTTGAATGACGCTGTGACTCTGACCCCAGCTAACAACTCAGGACTGTTTCACTTGCTTGAAGTGTGACTTTGGCAGAGAAATGCAAACCCCAGCCAGCCTAGGGACAGCTGGCTCCAGTCCTTCCCACTCAGAGATGACTCAGGCAGGGCCAGCTTCCCTGCAGGCTGCCTTCGCAAGGCTGGCTCAAAGAATGCTGTGTTCCAAGTCAGATTTCTTTGTGGCTTCACTTAAGGCCTCTTCAGCATGCACCAGCAACACTACTTCAGCCTTCTCTGAGATGCCTTGGGCACAGTCGACTTATCCTTGTGACAGGAACTGACTGTTTCAGAAAAAAAAAAAAAAATACAGGGCCAACACATGAGAGAAACGTTCAGCTTTCCACAAAAGGAACTTCTGAGGCATCTTGAGTCTATTTGGAGTCTTAATTCTAAAATAAGGCAAATGTATGGGAGAAAAATAAAGAAACTCAGTTTTATTAATGGCTTATTTTGGTTACAAGGAGTAGCACCATCACACCATCCAAGACACGCACGGGTGGAGAGTAGGGGATGTTGGGAGATGTGAGTGGAATGTATGGGTACAAAAGTGGGGCTTACGAGGGACTCCCTCTTGAGTACTTAGCATCCTGTAACCCTGGGGGCTGTAGCTGGACTGACTTTTAGCTACTCTGTTAATGGCCAGAGGAGATGGATTGAGTTGTGTCCCCACAGAAAGATGTCTTGGTACTAATAATGGTACTTATGTAGAAGTAGGGGTTTTGTTTTTACACTTAGGATTTGGTTTTAATTACATGTATGTGTATCTGTATGTTCGCATGCCTACAGGTGGCAGCAGAATGAAGAGGAGGATGTTGGGTTTCCTGGAGCTGAAGTTACAGGCGGTTGTAAGGCACCTGATGGACAGACCTGATGGACAGACTAACGGATACGGTTACTGAGAATCAAGCTCGAGTTCTCTGCAAGAGCAACGTGTGATCTTGCGTGCTAGGCCAACCCTCCAGCCTGTGAATGGGGTCTCTGAAGATGTGATCCATTTAAAATGATCTGAGTGAGTCCCAAACTCAATACAAGAAAAGACACAATGATACACAGAGCTCGCAAAGATGAAAGAGGGCCATGTGGAGATAAAGGTGGAAAATACAGAAATACAGTTACAGTCAGAGACCCAGGGACAGCCAGCAGCCATCATGAGCTAGGAGGCAATGGAAGTACAGCCCTGCTGCACCCTTGATTTTGGACTTAAAACCTTTGGCTCGGTAAGTCTACGTTGCTTTAAAGAGCCAGTGTACAGCTGTTTTTCATGGTACCTCTGAGAAATGAAGACTCAGCTACGGGCACGGCCTCGTGCAGCTGCCATGCTTCTTTGTTTCCTGCCCAAGCAGATGATATAGGTGGAATCCACTCAGCTTATCATTCGTTGCTGTGCTATAGACTGATGTTCCTCATGGCTGCCCTAGGCCCTGCAGCCAGGATGAGGTGTGGTAGAGTCACCAGAGTGGAGAAATACCTTAAGCTCAACTACCAGAAGGGAATAGGTCTGCTCAATGTGTCTGGAGTACCGGGGCACCTGGTGGTGGGAATGAGGAGGATGGGGGATGAGGTAGGAGAATGGGGGCGTAGAAGGATGGGAGGATGTCTTCAGGGAGGAGCTGCAGAGCTGTGAGTCACTTGCTATTCTTGTTTTATGTGCCACCCTTTTCCCTCTGCAAGCACCTAGTTCTGGAGTTTCACTGCCAGTGCCTAGAGGGAAGGATGGTGTGTGTGTGTGTGTGTGTGTGTGTGTGTGTATTATGAAAGTTTGGTGGCAAGTTATAGGGACTTGAGTTTTACATTTCATTGAAAGTTTTAGATTTCAAGTTGAAAGCTAGATTTTATTACTTACCAGGCCTCTAGACCTTAGCACAACTGACACCATCATGAAAGTACCATTCAGGCCATGGAACCTTGCATATGGGCAGCACCATCTGCTAAAGCAAGAGCAAAGACCTAATCCATCAAATCTATAGTGCTAGGCTTTGCTATTTGGCTTCTGTAGTTCCTCTTCCGGCTAACTGTTCTTGCTGACTGAGGTGTGTCAACACAGCGTATGGTTTTTGTGCTTAAAAGATCAATCTGAGGAAGGCTCAGAACTGCACTGGGGTCCCAAACACCCAGTGTAGTCATTAGCCAGCTAATAAAAACTTTCTATTGGCATGAAATTGTGTCTGAGTAGTCCTGGTAGATACCTCACAACAGTTATGTTGGTATCTAAGTCTCAAATGCTTAGAGGCAGTCTGAGGTACTACTGAGAGGTAGGATCTAGAAGGAAAACGTTAGGTCATTAGGGATGGGCATTTGAGGGAAGTATTGGGACCTTGGCCTCATCCCTTCTCTCTTGACTTCCTGGCTCTAAGAGGTGAGTCATCTCCTTCCAGCTCACACTCCTACATCCATGCTGGACTGTCCAGCCGCAGACCTGAAGCAGCTGGACCAAACGACCAAATTCTCTGAAACCATGAAGTAAAATAAGGGACTCACTGTCTGAAGCTGATTTTTCTCAGTCATTTTGTCTCTACCACAGTCCACTACTTCCCAGCTACAGGATGGTGATGCTCACAGAATTGCCCCTTCTCAGAGTTTATGCCAAGCTCCGAGACAGTCCATGCCACTGATGTGCCAAGAAAGAGAGAAGAAGGAGCTGGGTGTGCTCCTTGGTCTGGTAAAAGCTCTAAGTCCACAAGGAGATGCTACTGGTTGGCAGTAGTGACTGCCTAGCCCTGAGCAGGCTCCCAGCAGAAGACTGAGGGCAGGCCCAGGCCCAGGTGCCTGCTGGCTGCCAGTTTTCCCTTTGTCTTCTTCCGTAATGCTAATTTGGTTACTCTTGGTAACCGCTAGTCCCCATGACTATTGCTCATCCCAGGCTCTGAATCATTCTGATGGATACAGCTTGATGTGGACCAATTTGCCTAATTCATCACCTTTGCATTTCTTTCATGCTAAAGACAAAGCAGGAAGGTTTTTCAATAGGCCTTGTGATTTTTCTATTAAAAGGCTCCCCCTCCAAAAGGCTGCTGCTGGGGAAATGGGCAGGCCAAGGGTTCTGTAGCTAAAACCCACTCACTGTGTGCTCTCTCTACACAGTGAAGCCTGTTTTTGAGCATAAGGCTAAGCAAGGTTCCCCTTGGAAGAGAAAAAGTGCCCAGGCATCCTCCCCACTGGGCAGAGGAGGGACTCAGAGGCTCACTTGGTCTCAACAGCCCACATAGCTATGGCAGGTCTCTAGGTTCCAAGCACATGTTCCCTGCCAAATCATAGAGAAGACACAGTGGACCAAGGGATGTAAAAAGCACTTTATACCCCGCCCATGTGTTAGCTATTGCTACATGACTATCAGACAAGGACAGAAACGCCAGTGGTATCTAGCTGTGAGTGTTAAAGGATACATCTACAAAGGGATTTGGGTGAGGGAGCCACAGAAAAAGGGATGTTGAAAATAGCCAGTCACTATGAAGAGATGTCCAAGATCACTCGTCTTTAAGGAAATGGAAATTAAAACAGTAAACTGCCTAGAGCTAGGATGGCCTGGCTGTGTCTCATCCCTGTCTCTGCAGTCCCTAGACACAGTCATGGGTCACTTTTCAGTGGGATTAAGCCCATCCCGGTCAGGCTGATGATTCCTTCCTAACCTCTGTGTACCTCTGTAAACTTACGTATCCACGGCTTAGGGTTTGCAGTTCCCATCACAGAATCAGACCCACTCCTCCTACTTCAAGTGTTAGAAGGGCCTAAGTCTGTTCTCACTTCAGCCTTTCAGATGCCTGGCCACTTGCTCCATGGGAGACATTTCTGGATTTCTTATAGCCTTCCTTTTCTTCTTCAGTCTGACCCTTAATCCTTTCCTGTTATTCAAGCTGAGTGTTCATCCCAGCAAGTCAAAAAATATAGAGACATAAGAGTAAAGAGTTCATGTTTTGTCTTTCCCTCTTTGGCATCTCCTTCACTTTGGTGTCCCCTTGGGTGACTGATATTTTCCTTTGTGTCTGCATCTTTCAATATTTCCCTTGATGCTCAAACTAGTGCATTCATTCACACAGTTACACACGTAGAGGCGTCTTTGAGTTTGTAATGAGATCATATCATATGTATGACTCCTTCTTAAAGTAACTATACTATCGGGAAAGACATTATATTATGCCAATCATACACATCTAATCCATTTTTTAAAGATTTATTTTTATTTTATGTATATGAGTACACTGTAGCTGTCTTCAGACACACCAGAAGAGGGCATCCAATCCCATTACAGATGGTTGTGAGCCACCATGTGGTTGCTAGGAATTGAACTCAAGACCTCTGGAAGAGCAATCAGTGTTCTTAACCACTGAGCCATCTCTCCAGCCCTTTAATCCATTTCAATAGCTTCATAATAGCCTATACATTCATTCAATATTGTAGTTTTCCATTGGATAACACACACACACACACACACACACACACTTTTACACTTGCACTGTTATTTCATAGGAAAAGAACCATAGATGTGTGATTTCAGAGTCAGACAGTAAGCACTTTCTTGTTCTTCTAGTTATAGACAGATTGTTTCCCAAGAGGATCCCACACAGCTCACCTAGGAAATGTGGGGTGTGCCCGGCTTCATCACACCCTCTCAAGCCCTTTGATGGAAAAAACTAAAGTTTAGTGTTTTGTTTTGTTGTGTTTTTTAACAGCCATCTTCTGAGTGATGCATGGCATTTTTCTGTTTTAATTTCCATTTCCTTAAAGACCAGTGATCTTGGACATCTCTTCACAGCGATTGGCTATTTGCAACATTCGTTTTTTCTGTGTCTCCCTCACCCAGATCCCTTTGTGGATGTATCCTTTAACACTCACAGCTAGATACCACTGGCGTTTCTGTCCTTGTCTGATAGTCATGTAGCAATAGCTAACACATGGGCGGGGTATAAAGTGCTTTTTACATCCCTCGGTCCACCGTGTCTTCACTAGGATTCTGCAGGAAACACATCCTTGGAATCTAGAGACTTGCCACAGCTGTGTGGGTTATTAAGACCAAAGTGAGCTCTGAGTCCCCTCCTCTGCCCAGTGGGGAGGATGCCTGGGCACTTTTTCTCTTCCAAGGGGAGCCTTGCCCAACATTATGCCAGAAAACAGTTGCAGACTAAATAGAGGGACTCAGAACAGACAGGCGCACCAGAAGACTGGGAGACCGGAGGACAGATGAGAAGAGAGGAGCTTGTTGGATTAACTTCCCAGGATGTGTTTCTCTCCCATATGTTTCCTGGAGTTTTGTTTTTAAATGCCCTCCTTGTGTTCCTTATAGACGGCAGAGCCTTGTACGCAGCAGGGGAGGGCCTCTCATCTAGCAGCTAGAGTCTAGCTGCTGCCCAGCTACATTTTTATTCTCATTGCCAAGCAGGGACTTTCAAAGCCTTTGTTATCTTCCCTGACTTCCCTGCATGGAAAACAGCCTTCCCCCCCGCCCCCAGGTAGATTACATTTAAAGAGTGGAAATGTAGAAAGCAATTCTCAAGTAGAGGTTGGTTCTGCCCTCCCTCCCTCCTCTGGAGCCATCTAGAAACATCTTTGGTGCCTGACATCAAGTGGGTGCGGGCCAGGAACTACTAAGCACTCTGTGTATTCTGCAATGCAAAGAGCAGTGCCCACCACAAAGAACTATCTAGCCCCAAGTGTCCACTGAACCCCTGCTGGGAGACCCTGACTTAAAGTCACACTGAGCTCATTAGAACTAGTGGGATGAAAATGGGGTTCGTAAACTCAAGAAACTTAGCTTTGAGTATCCAGGGCTTTTACACCACTGGTCCGATCTTCAGCTGGTACAATATTGGAATTTTATCCCCTCTAAGACTCAAATATAAAATGTGGACCTGCTTATCTTCCTTGAAAACTTACAGGGATGATGGGACAGAATGATGTACATGGGAAGGTTCCAGATCCCCCGAAGGAGATTCTGGCTGGGTAAGCATGGGGTGGGGGTGGGGCAGGGATGAAGTCTTTTATACACCTGGTGTAGGTGTGAGGGAGCTGTGTCTGGATCTCTGGACCAGCTATGTATGTATAGGATCTGTAGGTGTGAAAAGACAGGGGAGGTGGTTTGGAGCCCAGTGGACTCCCTGAATGCTAATCGCCCTGTGTCCTTGTTTCTGGGCTGACTGTGTGTAGGATCTCTGGATGCGAAAACGCAGGTGTCTGTAGTTTGGACTCCAGCAGACTCGCTGAATGCTAATCTCCCCGCGTCCTTGTTTGTTCCTCTGCAAACTTTGCGGGCAGACAGCTAATCAATGGGGGGAAATGATGACTCCAGCACTGTGCACATACTAACTGGCAGGCCCGGAGCAGAGACCCGGGGCTTGGAGCATGCTTTTTCTCTCCAAGGAAGGCTGAGCAGGAAGCCATAATGCCATTTCCAACCTTCCATCTGGATGGCTTGGGAAAAAGATCCGAGCTGTTCAGAGCACCCAAAAGGGACCAAAGGGAAAAAAGAGGAGTGAGGGGCTTGGAAATCAGGCAAAGGGAAGAGAGGGGGAAAAGAAAAGAAGGGGGAAAAAGTCCCCAGGAACACTGAAACCTGGGAACAGATGGGTCCACATGGTGTTATGCTATGACAGACCTGGTAAAGCTGTTTTCTGAAATTCTCTGACTTTAGGAGCTGGGAAGAAGGCATGAACAGTAAAGTGCTTGCTTTGTCAATATGGGGACAACCTGAATTCTACCTTTAGGAACTACTTTAAATATATTTTAAATATATATATATATATATATATATATATATATATATATATATATATATGCATTGTGGTACACATTTGTGATCCCAGTGCTCTGAAAGTGGAGGCAGACATCCCTGGGGCTCACTGGTCAGCCATTCTAGCCTACTTGGTGGGTTCTAGACCAGTGAGAGATCCTAATTCCAAAATAAATAAGGGTGGATGGCACCCAAGGAATGATACCCGGTGTTCCTTGCCTTCACACGCACGAGTCCTCTCTGGTGTGCACTGTGTACGTACACTCCAAATATATTGCCTCTGTTTCATCCTTCAATGAAATGTTCTGCTTCAGAATACTGCTTCTGCTCCATCCCAACCCACTCTCTGAACTCCTTCCCTGTACTTGCCAGGATCCTTCAGCCCCTGGAGGAGGCCTGCTCAGAATCCTCTCCGGCCTCCCCAGAATCCTACTTATATTCCTTGGCTCACCCCCACTATGCTGAGTTTGAAGAAAAAGGGAAAGAGCAAGGGAGAAGCCAGAGAAGAGTGTCACTTTCTCTGAACTCAAGGGATTGGAGTCCCCAGTCTGATTCTAGTTTATTCTGCCCCCAAGAGTCAGAAGCATAGCCTTCTCCCTAGTGCTGTGAACTTTAGACCAACCTCTGCTCACTTTCATAGCAAGGAATGGTTCACAATGGTTCTGGAGCAGTGTGTGGAGTCTATAGCTTAGAGATGAGTGTTTCCAGCTGTGCCCAGGGTCTAGGCCCTCAGGCAGGTTCTGTGTTTTCTCAGCCAGCAAACACTGACCTCCTTGTTTTTCTACAACTCTTGGGCCAGAGTTGCCTCCAACTCCTCAGGAAGCTCCAGGCAAGAGCAGATAAAGTCAAAGATGTCAGGAGAGCTTGTACAGTGATTCAGACCCTGGTTCTAGGAAGGAGGAGCTCAGGGGAAATTCCTTTATCTGTGTTTCTGGTTCAGCAGTGGCAGTAGGCAGGGATGAGGGGACATGGATTGCTTGTCTTCCCATGTAGGGACAGGTCCTTCAGGGAGCTCCCGGCTGCTTCCAGCGTGGCCATGCTGGATGGGGCCCGAGGGGGCCGTTGTGGCAGCTGTGGGCTGCACCGAGGCCTGTCAGGGAGGAATGATTAATGAACAGCCACACAGCTGAGGCTAACCTTTGGAGAGCCGAGCAGGGCATCTGCAGAACTGTCAGGTTCTGACAAGGACAGAGCTGAACAACCAATTATGCCGCCATCACTAAGGTGGGCTGTCACTTTAATCCTAGCCATTCACTTAGGCAAGGACAGGGAAATTTCTCCTCTGCCGAGGGAGGCAAGCGCCTTGGCCACCTTAACCGTTTCAGGACAGGACAGAGACTCCTGGTAGGAACTAACAAGGTCGCCTACTTCTAGGCTCCCCGTGGTTCACACTCCCTTTCTTACTGGCCGGGGGAATAGAATGCCAGACAGTTGCCTTCCGTCTCTCTCTGCTGCCTTCCGCTGGGCAAGTTCCTTACCAAGCACTTCGGTGTCTCTCATCCCAAATGTTCATCCAACCATTCATTCGATGAGCAATTACCTAGAAATCCTTTGGTGTGGAGTGAGCATTCTGCTACCTACAGGTCAGAGTAATTAAGAATAAGAGAGTCCTTACCCTTTAGAAGCTTGCCATCTCAAAGCAGTGGCAGAGAAGTAAGTCTGCATAGAATACAGGATTGCTGATCAAAACAGGAATGGGAAGCCACAGTAAGGGAGAGGCAGCAGGGAACCGTGCAGCTGGGGCATCTGGGTAATCCTAGTCTCCATCTAAATGCTAGGTTGGTTCGGGGATGTCCAGTCTTTTCACATTATAATACAACATCGTTATCTACAAAGCTCATGTTCCTTTTGAGGGCCAGAGAGATGACCCAGTGGGTCAAGTGCTTGCCACACAAGTGTGAGGAATGGAGGTTACATCTTCAGAATCTGTGTGAAGTCAGATCAGGTAACATGTCTGTAATCACAGTGGTCCTACAGCAAGATGGGAGGCAAAAACATAAGAATCTCCGGAAGCTAGAGACTAGTTATCCTTATACACAAGAAAGCCTGTTGTAAACAGGACAGGAGACAAGACGATGCCTGAGGTCCTCTGACCTCCACACACATGCCCCAACCCACACATACCCACACTCATACCACAAACACACCAGATTGATTCAGGCAATCTTCCTGGGTAACTCTAAGTTGTGTTGAGTCAACAGTAAAAATTAACCAGAACACCAAATCACAAGCTAATCTTAGAGAAAAATCTTTAAAATGCCTCAATGATAAAAGCACATTGTGTATTAACAGACCCCTTTAAGGATATTCATAATCTTCTATTCAAAAGCTAACAGGAGGGAGTAGGGTTATATCTTTAATGATCAAAGCAATCAACCCACTTCAACAATTTTGCATTCTATATCCAAGGAAAACAGCTTTCAAATATAACGGTGAAATAAAGATTTTCATAAACAAAAAAGGAATTTGTTGCCAGCACAAATATCAGAGATAGCTATTTAAGGCAAGGGAGAATGAGATCGGGTAAGAATATGGATGAACAAAAAAAAGAATGAAGATTGCCAGAAAAAGTAAATATAAAATTATTTCTCTGTCATCCTTTAATTTCCTTAAAAGGTAGTTGTCCATTTAAAGAAAAAAATAAATATTGTATCCGGGAGTCAACTTCCAGCCTCCAGTGTGAATATACTAAAAATACACCAAACAATAAAATAAAACAAATACACTAAAGAATAGAATACAATATGAAGAAAAAAACTAACAGAACTGAAAGAAGAAATAGGCAGTCACAGATTTCTCCCCCAGAAGTTACTGACCAAGCAACAAGAAAATCTGTGAGCATGTAAGAGAATCAGTGTGGGGACAGTTAGTTTGATCTGTCTGACATTCGTAGAGAAACACTACTCAAGAACAAGACAAATGAATGGGAAGAAAATTGATCATGTTCAGGGGATATCAAAACTCCCCACTTGAAAAGGTTGGACAATGCAGAGTGTAAATAGAACACAATTCAATTAGAAAACAGTAACAAAACAAAATGTCCAGAAACTCTCCCAAATATCTGGTAACTAAGCAATGTATAGGTCAAAGAAAAAAATCATGAGAAAAATATGAAAATATTTTAAACTAGAAATGAAAACCAACATATACCACAGTTCGAGTACAGCCAAAGCAATATTGCGAGAGATATTTGTGGCTTTACGTGTTTATGTTAAAGAGAGGAGACTAGTATTGATCTTCAATGTTAGCCTAAGAATTCAGGGAGGGGAAGATAAATTAAGATGAACAGGGGTAGCCAGGCATGATGGCCCATGTCTTTAATCTCAGCACTCCAGAGGCAAAGGCAGGTGGATCTCTGTGAGTTCAAGGCCAACCTGGTCTACATGGTGAATTCCACCACAGCCAAGACTACATAGAGATAGCCTGTCTCAAAAAACAAAATAAAAAAAGAAGAAGAAGAAGAAACAACAACAGAAAGATAAAGAGAAGTAGTAGAGAAACAGTGAAAATCAATTAAGATAGAAAATAAACAGGAGAGAAAATTCAATAAACCTCAAGTCTGGTTCTTTGGAAAGATGGACAAAATTGATCAAAAAACAATTAACAACAAACCTCTAGCTAGATGAATCAAAAAGAAGAAACAGAAGTACAAATAGCCAATACTGTGAAAGGAAGGTATTGTTAAGGTACAAGGCAGAAATTCAGGGACTGGGAAGATGGCTTAGTCCCCAAAGGAACTGGCTTTGATCCTCAGAAACCAAGCAAGAGAGCCAGACATGGGGCCTGGACATAAGGCCCAACAGTGAAGAGCACTGACTGTTCTTACAGTGCACAGAACTCATATGGAGTGGCTCACAGTCTCCTGTAACTCCACCACCACAGGGGTCTGATGCCCTCTTCTGGCCTTTACCAGAACCTGCACACATGTGGTACATATAACACACACAAGTGCACACAAGACTCTAAGTAAGCAAATTAATCTTTTAAAAGAAGCAAGAGTAATTTCTCCTCCAAATTTATAAGAATTTGTATAGCAATTGAATTTGAAATTTAGGAATGAATGATTAAAAATACAATTATGGAAAAGGAGTCATTGTTTCTCCTTTTATTTCCTTTATCCTTAGCTGACAAATCTTTTCAGTTAATGTAACCAGCTTTGATTTCAACTCTGAAAGGTTTTCTTTACGTACTTTTTGTTTTGGAGTGTGTGTGTGTGTGTGTGTGTGTGTGTGTGTGTGTGTGTATGTGTGTGTGTTATACACATATGAATGCAATGCCAGCAGAGGCCAGAAGGGGGCATTAGATTACCTAGAATAGGAGTTGGAGGTGGTTGTGAGGAGTCCAACGTGGGTTCTAGGAGCCAAACCTGTGTTTTCTGGAAGAATAATTGCAGGCTCTTAACTGATGAGACACCTTTCCATCCTAATTTTTTCATTTTACTCTTTTAAAAATTAGATCTTTGATTATTGTTTTCTTACATATGTCTTATATTCATCCTTGAAAATATTTTTATTTAGCTGAATTTTCTTTTCTCTCCTCATAGGTGTCTTTGATTTTCATGCTTTATTGAATATTGAATATTATATTATCATTATTATTATTAATTATTTCATTATTGTTTTGAGGTAAAGTATCTCTCACTGTTAACTCATAGATCTGGAATGGACTATGATGGTCAGCTTTATCATCAGCTCCTGTGCTGCAAAAGGATATCTTAAGACACACTGACATGTTTTGTAATGCGGTGGCATCATGCGGTGGCGGTGGGAGGGGGTGCAGTGCCTTGGCAGACCCATGCCGAGGCATCTTCCCTGAGGTCAGCTATATGGACAGGTGTGTTATAAAAATAAAGTTCATTTGGGACATGGGAAGAGGGTGTGAGGAAGAGAGTAGAGACAGAGAAACAAAGGGGACAGAGAAGGACAGAAGGAGATGAGAGAGAGAAAGAATAGAAGAGGCCTGCCTGGAACATATAGGGGAAGAAAGGAAGAGAGAGAGACAGAGACAGAGACAGAAACAGAAACAGAAACACAGAGACAGAGAGAGATGAAGACAGAGAGACAGAGACAGAGAGACAGGGAGAGAGACAGACAGACAGAATAAGAGAGAGAGAGAAAGAGAGGGGGGGGGGCTAAACAGTCCTTTTGTAGCAAGCCAGGGACATACCTGGCTGTTGCTAGATAATTGTTGGGTAGAGCTTAGAAGAAATGCTAACACACACCCTCCATTTCTATTCCCACAGCCTCTTCCTTTGCTTAGACCTTTGGCCTTTCTCTTGGAGGTTGTGACAAAGACTTTGCAGTTGCTCCCAGCACCTTAAGACAATAGCCTGATCCTTAGCTGACCAAACAGACTCTTTATGCTTTCTGTCTATCTTCCTCTCCAAGAACATGTCTTTCTCTCTCTTCTCTTCAATACCTAAGGGCCAGTGTTTCTGAACTGGCCAGACTTCCTTCATCTTTGTTAGCTTTCTCACCTGTTTAGATGCTCCTTATACTCCTCCCTTGGGGTTCTGCTCAAACACTGGACACAATGGGATGCCTTCTCTCCCCTGTCCTTCCTTCCTCAGTGTGTCAAGCGTCCCATGCTTCTCCGTCACAGCACTTACCATGTGACACAGCAGTCCTCTGTTCACATCTATCTCTCAGCTCCAGATGCAAGTGCCTTAGGACAGGAATCATCATCGTACACATCTTTGCTTCTCTAGCCCTCTGTTGAACAGGACCTCCAGCATGATGACCTTGAAGCCAGTTCCCAGTGACGGTGCTCATTCTATACCTGTCCTGTGCTTCCTGGTGCTTAAATCTAGCTAATGATTGACCAACCGTGCAAGTAACAGGAAGGCCAGATGCAGACAGAGTAAGCTGTTTTTCCAGCTGCTGGTACAGAGGATCAGCCCAGGGTGCTGTCCATGGTAGAGGAGCCCAGGTTGGGGCAGTGACATGAGCCTCTAGGAAGGGCTTTAATGAGCAGGCAAGGTCCTTGGAGGATGTGTCCTCCACAGTCATGAATGCTTGGTAGACTGTTGGGTCGTCTTCTCTCCTTTTCCTACTGTTCTGGGACTATGACGGGGAGACTGTATGAGGCAATGTCTCCTAGAAAACACATAAGGCTGCCTGCCGCCATCTCTGTTCTCAGTCTGTATCCCTATCTCCTGGGTAAAAAGTTGGAAATCCCCTGGAAATCTGCCATTGTTGAACTGCATGATTCAGAGACTGTGATCCTTTGAGTAGGGACTTAACTTTCTCCTTTAGTGTGTGACACAAGGATTTTCTAACCATACAGAGTAATATGTCGTGAGTAAGGACAGATTTAAAGACTATTTTTTCAAGGCTCTGAGAGAATTCAGAGGCAAAGGGAGAGATTTGTGGTCATTCCACTCAGTCTTGTCGTGTGATGGAGAGTAAGCATCTCCCCGAGGTAACCCTTAAGACAGGTCCAGTCAGTCTTTTTATGACAAAATTCCCTGGTGTTGTCCCTAATCTTGGTCGTCTTTCTGGCCCAGGGATCTGCACAGTTTGTACCACAAGGCCGGCCTGTGATGGAAGATACACTCTGCGGGTCTTCTGGAGTTGTGCACGTGACACTCAGTTCCAGCTCAGAGTGTGCTCAGCTGTAGTAGGCTGTTGTAAACAAGTCTCTTGTCAGGGTATATGGCTCAAGATGGCTGCAAGGATGATAGCGGCCTTCTGTCAGCTCCCCACACTAGAGAAGATGGCTGTGAATGCCAGCTGCAGGGTCCTAGTCTGAGAATCTCAGTGAGGAAAGAGTTATGACAGAATAGGTATAAGCCAGCTAATCCATGAAAGTAGGCCCTTGAGAGTGGTTTGAACCAGCAGGCAGGAATGCACATGCTGTGGAACAGAGCTGTGCTTACAGCCTCTCCCCCACCCAGGGCAGGAACTGGCAGATGAGTTGACCAGAATCCTTTGTTGTTCCATCTCTCTTCTCCCTAAATTCTCATTCTTCCTTTCTTCAAATTCTTTCCTTACTCCTTCTATTTCTGCTGTCCTTGTCATTGGGTCTGCCAGTCTGTCTCTCTTTACCCTTCTCTCTGTCTCTCTCTCTCTCTGTCTCTGTTTCTCTCTTGTCTATCTCTATTTGTCTTTCTGCTTCTTGCTGTCTCTGTCTCTCTTTTTCTGTCTCTCTGTCTCTTTCTTTGTCTCTCTCTGTCTGTCTCTGTCTGTCTCTCTCTGTCTCTCTCTATCTCTCTCTCCCCCTCATCCCTCTTCCTTTCCCTCAGTCTCCTTCTCCCTCTCTTCATCTTCACCTTCCTCCTTCCCCTTTCCCTCTCCTTTCTTTCCCCTGCCCTTTCTTTTTTCCTTCATTTCTTCCCTTTCCTCTCTCCTTCCCTTCTCTTTTTCTCTTTCAATCCCTTTTTGCTTTCACCTTGTCTTCTCTTTGTCTCTTCCTTCAGTCTGATTCTATGGCTCTCTTCCATCGTTTCTGTGCCTCTCAGCACCTGTGACAATTTGAATGAAGTATACCATATTTGCAACAACTCGCAACTCAAGCTGCTTGAGACTTGGCTTGATTACCCGTTATCTTGGATGTCTCCTATGTCAGTGTCCCCTCCTTCAAGTGGAAGTCTCTTTCCCACCCCATCTTCTGAAGAACAGTCTCTGCATCCATTTTGCAGAGAGCCAAAAACAGGTGATTGTATAGTGGGCAAATAGTATTCATAGATAAAATTCATATCCACAGATATAAAAGAATTTGCTCTAGGAATTATTTTAAAGGCTAGTGCACTAAACTATGATACAATTCACAAAATTAGTTTCTGAGCAGCTTCTCTGCAGAATCCCTCCTGGGTACGGTAAGTTCATATCTGACTTCCCAGTTCCTGCAAGCTAGGGAGCTGGCTCATTAGGTAAAGCACTTGCCATGGCAGCGTGAGGACCTGAGTCTGGAGCCCAGAACCACGTAAAGCTGGGAATGGTCACATACACTGTAACCCAGGTGTTCCTCTGCTGAGACAAGATGTGGAGACAGGAGAGTGCCTGGGAGCTCATGGCAACCTAGCTTGGTATACACAGACAGAACAATGAAGAGCCTGTTCAAACAAGATAGAAGGTTAAGAACTGACTTGAGGTGCTGTCCTCACTCCCCCACCCACTCCCAATCTCCAGATATCCATGGAATGCTATTGGATGTGTGTACCTGTCTACACACACACACACACACACACACACACACACACACACTCACACACTCACACTCACATACACAAGAAGAAATATCTAAAAGTTTAGATCGTCGTTCCTTTGAGAAACTAAGGAGAGGCAAAACTTTTCTTTGAAGGCAGATTGATGTAGTAGGAAGGGAAAAAGAAAAAGGATTTTAAGTCCTGGCCTTTCAATGCTCTGAATTTAATTTCTCAGCCTCTCCCTTTTCATCTATAAAATGGGACGGATAAAGGTTCCTGGCAAATCTGTAGTGGGGAAAGAATCTATTGGCATGGGTAAGGCACAGCTTTGAAGCTGGTAGGACTGAAAACCAAAAGGGAGTGTTTCAAGAACCTTGAGAGTTTCTGATCATGCTTATCAAAACCATTAAGCTTTAGACACTGGGTGTGTTTGAACTTTCTCTGCAATAAGTCCTACAGAAGTGTCATCAATTCCTGAAACTAGATAGCAAGGAAATTTGTTTGCAATTGACAGGTAAGGAAGCTATTCACCACCCACTACTGTCCTGATTATTTATGTGTTATTGTAGGGGTGAGTGGGTAGGAGTGAGTGTCATGGTGCACAGAAGGAAGTCAGAGGGCACGATGCGTAGTAGGTTCTTTCTGTGCACTCCAGGTCATCAGGCTTTTGACATAAAGTGCCTTTTGCCCACCAAGCCATCTCACTAGCTCTGATCCTACTACTGTTAAGCTTTTAGTTACTAGGTGCATTTGAAATGATATTTGGAAGAACAGCCATGTTCTGGTGTGAGCTTCAGATTCAAACAAAAAATGAATCGATGCAATAGCATCTACCGTGTCACAAGTATTTGTTGATACCTCCACATGAATGGTAACCGCCTCCACAGAGAGGGAATTGGTGAAGGTGAAGAATTGATTGCAGCCATTTTTAGGGCTGGAGGGAACCTATTGTGGGGGGTGTGGTGGGCTCAGTCTCAATCAGAAGTTCTCAACTTGTGGACCATGACCCCGAGAAGGACCTTTTCAAGGGGGTTGTCAAAGACCATCAGAAAACACTGATATTGACATTATAATTCATGACAGTAGCACAGTTACAGTTATGAAATAGCAAGAAAAAATTTTTAATAAATAATTTTATGGTTGGGGGTCACCATAACCTGAGGCACTGTATTTATGGGTCGCAGTGTTAGGAAGGTTGAGAACCACTGTTACAGATGCTTCCAGTGACCACAGGAGCTTCAGCAGTTTTTTGCCATGTGGATGAGGGAAGAAGGGCCCCGCTGGAGGGGAGGATGCCGATGCATGGCTCTCAGCAGAGTCCTGTTGGTGACCTGAGAGCCACAGGGGGGTGGGGAAGCATGCTTCCAGGGACTCCCCCACAAGGCCATCTCAGTCAGCTGGGGACTCACTCTGACGCTTTTGACAACAGAGTCAATGGAAGGAGCTAAATGTTTGGGATTGATGAAAAAAAAATGTGTGTTTCTTGGAATAAATCCAAGCAAGCTGGGCTTAAGTAGTCACAGATACTAGTTAATAATTAGAACAAAAGATTAGAATCAGAGCCAACTTTTAATTTCATTCAATCCTATCCTAAATATACTAGCTTTTTAAAAATAGGTTTCCATCTCTACTGCATGTATTAACATTATTTTTCCAATCTCTGCCAACTAAAACTCCATCCCATCTCTCTAAGTGTGCTGATCAAGGCCACTAGTGACCATCAATGTTGCCAAATCCAGTGGCCATTCTTGAATTATGTGACCTACCAAAAATACTCAACACAATGACCCCTGCCTCCATTTTTTGCATACTTTAAACACTTTATTTTGAAAACACATGGATATATGTGGGGAGCCGACAGAAGGTGGCTATCATTCTTGCAGCCATCTTGAGCCATATACCCTGACAAGAGACTTGATTACAATAGCCTACAACAGCTGAGCACACTCTAATAACATCTTGTTTTAGATACCCAGGATTTTTTCCTTGGGTGTGTGAGACTTAAAGGTGTGATTTAGAGATAAGACCTAAGGACGTGACTTAAGGGGCGTGACTTAAGGGCATGGCTTAGAAGTGAGACATAAAAGGAGAGAGGCAGACAGAAGAAGTTAGTTAGTTATTAGGCATTAGGCACTGGACATTAGATACTTGGAAGAAGAGACTTCGAGCTGGAAGAATTATTAAGTATCAGGCACTTGGCATTTGGAGGAAGAACAGATCATTAGGCATTAGGTATTAGACATTAGCATTAGTTGTTAGTCACTTGGCACTTGGAGGAAGAACTTGGAATTAGACATTAGCCACTTAGCACTTGGAAGAAGAAACTTGGAACTTGGAGGCACTAGGGACTAGGAACTAGGGACTAGGAACTCAAGACTTGGGACTTGGACTAGGAAGAGAGACTGAAGAATAAATGGGATTAAATCACACTCTATCTGGTCTCTATTCCTCAAGTCTGTCCTCACTCTCTCTCTTGCTGAACCCTGACCCTCGGACTGGAGCAGCCTGGGGCAGTACTAGCCAGAACAATTTAGCACCCAAGGCTTTTGGCAGTGCGGGTTCAAATATTGACACAGTGGTCGTCACATTTTGGCCCCCAAATGTGGGGTAGCACGGGCGCAACAGATATACTCCTTATCTGGATCCACTTATATAGCAGCTGGATTAGTCATTAGCCACTATTTCCTTGCTGTGACAAGATACCTGGTTTGTTTTAGCTCACAGGTCACGATAGTAGGGAGTCACTCCACGGTGAAGCAGCTGGCTACATTGTATCTGCACTCAGGGAGCTGAGAGGAGTTTGGCTTCAGCTCAACTTCTTGTTATTCAGCCCAGGACCTCAACCAGTGGAGCGATGCTGCCCACAGCTGAGACTGCTTCCTACCTCAGTTCACCTAATCTACATAATGTCTCCCAGGAAAATTCAGAGATTTTTCTAAGTGATTCTAGATCCTGCCGGGCTGACAGTTAGTGTTAACCATTCCGCATCTTACCATGCTGGTGTCAGCTCCTTCTCTCTAGAAGTGTAGGCTCGATGTCATTTTAACTGAATTATTTAAGGGTAAGCTACAGACATCATGGCCCCCGCCACTGAGTCCTGCTCTCTAAAAACCAGGGAATGTACCATAGACACTGTGTATTAGTTAGGGTTTCTACTGCTGTAATGAAACACCATGACCAAAGCAAGTTGTGTGTGTATGTGTGTGTGTGTGTGTGTGTGTGTGTGCGTGCGCGCGTGCGTGTGGCAGCCGGGCAGGGGTGGGGAGTGAGGTAATCTAGCTTACACTTCCACATCACTGTTCATCATCAAAGGAAGTCAGGACAGGAACTCAAACATGGCAGAAACCTGGAGGCAGGAGCTGATGCAGAGGCTGTGGAGAGATGGTGTTTACTGACTTGTTCCCCATGGCTGGCTTAGCCTGCTTTCTTAAAGAATCCAAGGATAGGCACCGCCCACAATGGGCTGGTTCCTCCCCCATCAATCACTAAGAAAACGCCCCACATTTTTGCCTACAGCCTGACTTATGGAGACATTTTCTTACCTGAGTTTCCATCTTCTCAGATGACTCTAGCTTGTGTCATGTTGACATAAAACCAGTACACTATGCTAACTGAAGGACTGAGTTCTAATTTCCTTAAGCATCTCGGGTAACCTTAGACTACAACCTCTCCCGTGCAGCCTCCAGCTGGGCTTATGTGGTTCTGGTACCTACCATGGCTACTCAATTTCCTTTCATCTGGAACTGTCCCCAGTCACTCTTCGTTTTGCACGGCACTGGCATTTTTGAAGGGCTCAGAGAAAGCGTTTTGTAGAGCATCTGTGTTTTGTAGAGAGTCTAGTGCTTTCTCAGGATGAGGTTCAGGAGACCCATCTCTGGCATGAACACAGCAGAACTTGCACCATATTCTTCTGAAGGTGCCGGCCATGACAGCCCAATATCGTCTTCTCTGTCTCTGGTGCCATTCACCTTGATGCCTAATAAATGTGGCACCAGCCAGGCTTCCCCACTGTAAGTGGCTTATGTCCACTTTTCCTGAGTGTTCTGTGTGACAGACTTTGATCTGGAGCCTAGTGAAGTTTTAATTCCAACATTTTAAGATCCATTGACAATATTTGTCTGAGTCAATTACTGTAAAATAGTCTATTTTTAAATTATTTTAAATCTTATGTGTCAGTATCAGTATGAGATTTGTGTGCAAGCGCACAGATGAAAAGAAGTGAGGAGAAGGAGTCGGAGTCCCTAAAGTTGGAATTACAGATGGTTGTGAGCTGCCTGATTTGCTAGGAATTGAACTCAGGTCCTGTGCAAGAACAGCAAGAGCTCTAGGTCAAGAAGCTCTCTCTCCAGTCCTGTCCTCAACCTCTTATTCTGCCGTGCTTTCTGTATGTTTCAGTTGGTCTCATTCTGAAGGGAAAGCATGCAGAAAAAAACCCCTCCCTTGCTTCCTTTATTTTGTGTTAAAATAAACCTCACAAATCAATTTTTATCTGAATGAGTTATAAACCTCTACTGTTTTTACTCATTGAAATGTTTAAATTATTCCAAATAAAGCTTGCCTCTGGTGTCCCCTTTGATGTACTGAGAAATTGAATATACAAATGAGTGCTGGCTAGATTGCATACAAAACTAGACCTACAGCCCACAGTCTGGAGCCACCAGCCCCTAGCTACAAGTCTTACAACAATCTCAGCCCCCATTTTTTACAGGTCAGAAAACAGTCTCTAGCAACCCAAACCAGAAGCTAAGCAAGCCAGGCGGTAGCGGTGCATGCCTTTAATCCCAGAACTCAAGAAGCAGAGACAGTCAGATCTGAGTTCCAGGCGAGCCTGATCTACAGAGCAAGTTTCAGGACATCCAGGGTTACATAGAGAAACCCTGTCAAAAATGAAGGAAGAGGAGAAAGAGGAGGAGGAGGAGGGAGAGGAAGAAGGGGAGGAAGAGGAGAAGGAGGAAGAAGAGAAGGAAGGAAAGGAGGAGGGGAAGAGGAGGGGAAGGGAAGAAGAGGAAGAGGAAGAAAAGGAGGAAGAAGAGGAAGAGGAGAAAGCAGCTAAGCATCTCCTAATCTACCCCCAAAGCCTCTAATTTTGATCCTTGCTTCACTTTATGCCAAATCAAACCAGAGAACACTGATTAAGTCTTCCGCCTCCTCACACAGGGTGCCCTGCCTCCCCAGCTTCACCACCGGCAGATTCCAACCAGGACAAACTCAAAACCTACCCTTGCTTCTGCCATGTGGTTTTTCCACTCTTCCACTTGCTGAGTATCAGCCTGAGCACAGGTGACAGTGGCTGACTTCTCTGGCACATAAGCTCCACTAGCCCTGCTAGTGGCTTTGTTTAGCCCTGTAGTACTCCCATCCTTACCCCCTCCCCGATCAGTACTCTCACTGGTACCCCATTCAACACTCCATTGATGTGTCCTTGCCCTTTGACTCTAGAAGCTCCAGGCCCATCAGGTTCTTCCCTTGTCTCCCTCCTAGTTAGATGTCCTTCCGTTGAGGAACCTACACTCCATGTAGCAGGAACGGGTACTTAGAAATCGGGGTCTCAGGGTTGGTTGGGCCCATTGTCCCTATAGTCATTGTCTCCTCTTCAAAATACTTTAGGCAGAGGCGGAGGCGAAGGCGGGGGCGGGGGCGGAGGCAGGGGCGGGGGCGGAGGCAGGAGGCGGAGGCGGAGGCGGAGGCAGGAGGCAGAGGCAGGAGGAGCTCTGTGAATTTGAGGCCAGCCCAGTCTACATAGCAAGTTTGGGCCAGCTAGAGCTGCATAGTTAGAATCTATCTCAAAACCAACAACGCCATCTACTCTCTTCTCTAGGAGATGGTGACATTGCAGGCTCTAGGCTTTAATTCAACTTCATCCGACTTGCTTCCACACTCCACTGTGTCTCACCCTTCTTCTGGAACATTTAAAGACGTTGGTCTCAGTCTAAGCAGTCTTCTTTTCTCTAAAATAGGATGCCAAGTTTAATTTTTTATCTGTTTTTGCATTATTTATTATTTATTACTTATTTTTTTATTGTTGATACAGGACCTCAGGCTCACTGAGTAGCTGAGGATAATAACCTTGAGCTTCTGACCCTCCAGCCTTCACCTCCCAAGGGCAGGGATTACAGACGTGTCCCGGGCCTGGTTTGTGCAGCATTTGGGGCTGAAACCCAGGGCTTAGTGCCTGCTTTACCAACTGAGCTATTTAAAAATATTTTTATTGGACACAGGCAATGCAGTGGAAAGAGTTCAAATGACTGAAGTCCTGGATTCAAGTCTAGACATGTCACTGACCAGTTGTATGGCCCAGGGACTCTCCAGAGTTAAAACTCACTTCTTCACGTGGGAGAAGGTAATGAACGAACACATGCAAAAGCACTAGCAAGCATTGAGCCTCCACAAATGACAGTCATGGGACGCAAGTGTGCTGAAATGTGTTTGCCTCATACATGTGTGACCAGGACAGACAAAAGAGCTGAAGCTCAGGAATTGGCACCACCTGCATTTATTGCTATTCTTATTTTTATTATTAAAATGGGACACTTTGCTTGGATCCACATTTCTCTCTGTGAGGCCAAAAGCCTAATCTGGATAATTCAAGGTTAACCCTGTACTTCTGGATCTAGAGTGGATGTGACTCTCTTCCCTCTCTTTCCCGGTCTTTGATTGACATCGATGGAGGAGATGGTGATATCAATACAGGCAGAGGAAGAGGCCGGCATTGTCGACTTCAGATTCTGGTACGCTCTGTTTTGCTATTCCTTGCTGTGTTTTTGAGACAGCATCTCTCACTGGCCTGGAGTGCACCAAGTAGGCAGAGAGCCTCTGGGGTCTGTTTGCTCATCTCTCCCTTCCCAGCTGGGACTAAATCGACCTTCTCCATGCTCAGCTTTTGTGTGTGCCTTCTGAAGTGCAAACTCGGGTCCTCAAGCTTGCTTTGCAAGTTCTTTACCGACTGAGGTAACTCCTCAGGTCCAGATGTTGGAGACAGGATCTCGACGTGGAACCTAGGCTGACCTAGATCTCGCTATGGACAGAGCCCAGTCTTCTGTCAAATGTGAAATTCTACTGCCTCTGCTACTTGAGGGATGGTTTGTGCCACCATGCTCTCGCTACCCCAGTGCTCTGTAATAATAACTTTCAACCCTGGCTCCCTCGTCCCCACCGCCTACAGCTGAGGACTGCACACAGCACAGTGCCTGCTCACTGTCCCACCTCTGCTTCTTTCAGATCTTCCAGCCCTCTCCTCTTGGGGCCACAGGGGTTGCCTTATTCCCCCTCACCATGCTGGGAAGGCAAGGCTGCTAGCACACAGACCCGGAGCCTGTCTGGCTTTCCCTTCAGTCAGCCGCAGCCACCTCACCTCCCAAGACCAGGTGGGACCAGAGGTCCTCCAAGAGCCTAGCTCACTACCATTTACACCTGGGGAAGCCAGGTTGTCATCTTCTTCTCTTTGAGACTCGGGCTGGCGAGTTTTTATCAACTTGATGCAAGCAAGGGTTATCTGAGAAGAAGCAACGTCAATAGAGAAAATGCCTCCGTAAGAAAGGACATTTTCTTGGAGTGATGATTGGTGTGGGAGGGTCCAGCCCACTGTGGGCGGGGCCACCCTATGGCAGGTGGTCCTGGGTGATATACCAGACCAAGCTGCGGGAGAGAGCAAGCCAGGAAGCAGTATCCCTCCACAGCCTCGGCTTCAGTCCCTCTCTCCATCTTCCTTCCCTGCTTGAGTTCCTGCCTTGATTTCCCTCGATGATGGAGTGTGGTCCCGATGGATAAACCAAACAAACGTTTTCCTCTCCAGACTTCTCTTTTTTTTGGTCATGCTCTTTTTCACAGCAATAGAAAGTAAAGCAGGACAGAAGTCCACACACACACACCCTTCTCGAAGAGCATCTGACTTTTTCTTCAGGCTCCTGTGATCGCAGCTGCACACCCACCCAACCAAAGATTTAACCCAAACACCAGGAGGGTTCAGCCTCTTCCCAGGGACCAGCATCTACGCTCCAGACTCATCCCCTCCTACTCTCCATCTACCATCTGATCCATCTATTTTGAGGAAGGAAAATACACTTACATCATCATGTATCCCTCCCTACTGTGTGGTTTCGGGTATAAAAATCGTAGTCTCATGAACCAGTGAGGTGGCTCAGTTCATACAAGCACCTGCTGCCAAGTCTGATGACCCGAGTTCAAGTCCACGGGACTCAGATAGTAGGAGAAAAAATAACCAGCTCTCTTGAGTTGTCCTCTGATTTCCACATGCATACTGTGGCATGAACACACACACAGTAATATGTAAAAATAAATAAATAAATAAATAAAGTAATTCAAGTTATTTGAACAACATCAAATTTGTCTAAACATAAATAAATAAGGTCAGTGAGATGAGTCTGCAGAGAAGGCACCTGCCACCAAGCCTGACAGGCTGAGCTGGATCTCAGGGGCCCAGGAGGTAGACAGACAGACAGACAGGGCAAGCTCCTGCAAGTTACACTTGAACCTGCACCAAGATGCTGTGGTTCATGTGTGCACCCGTGTGCGCTCCTCTCTCTCTCTCTCTCTCTCTCTCTCTCTCTCTCTCTCTCTCTCATACACACACACTAAATAAATAAAAGTATACATAAAAGATAAGCCATGACCACTCTTCTTTTTTTTAATTAAAAAAAAAAACTTTTAGTCTTTAATACTAAATATCTCCTCGGGAAGCTGTTCTGGGGGTACTTCTGGACCCTTCCACACATAGGCCTTTGGAGAACATTGAAGGTCTGAAACTATAGCAACAAAGTAAGTCCCTCAATAACCAGATGCTCTGGGCTGGATACAGAATCTCTTTTGCTTCTCCCCTAGGCTCCTTCACTGACCAAGTAGAACTATGTGCTACTATCCTATTTGCCACAGTTGAATGTAAAATGTCCCCCACAGCTCACGGATTGGATTTTTGGTCCCTAACTAGTGGCACTGTTTTGAAGGTTCTAGAAGCTTTAGAAGGTAGGGCATAGCTATATGAAGGACACACTAGGGTTATGTCCTTGGGAGTTGTACCTTGTCCTGGACTCCTGTCCCTGTCCCTCTTCCCCTCCCTCTCTCCCTCTCCCTCAGTACAAGCATGCATGTGTGTGGGAGAAAAGAGAAGAGGGGAAGAAGAAGGGGGAAATGAATGGGTACTTGTCAAGAGGACATGGAAACCAAAGTTATAAAAATATTCAATCATAACATTCCCAAAATAAAATGTTAGCCCACACTGATATAAATAATATGGGGGAAAATAGCAAAGACATACATTTTACACACAGGAGAATCCTAAATAATTCATGTAGCTCTTTCTATCTCAGTGATATGGGCCGTAGCATCCCAGTCTTTTGTATGGATTATGCCCAGTAACTTCATCCAAAGGGAACTATGTAGAAGAGAGAGTAGGTGGGCAGAGAGGAATGTTAGTTGATGACAAACTGACAAACACTCCCTCACCCAGGAGACAAAGTCAACAGTGGAAGTCACATTGCCTGGATACTGTTAAATTGATGGGGTGAAATGGCACCGGACCCCTGTTTTCTTCTGCTCTGAAATCTTTAATGCACAGTCTGGAGATGAGCAAGATGTCAGAAGCCCTGAAGAAGAGGAGTCTACAGAAGTCCAAACCATCCATATTATCTCCTTTTCTTGTTGCTATAGCTAAATATGCAACAGAAAGCAATTTCAGGAAAGAAGGGGTTATATCGGCTTAGAATGTGAGAGAGTCCATCTATAGTGGTGGGAAGCATGGTAGCAGGAGGGTGAGGTGGCCTGTCATATTGTATCCATAGTCTGGAAGCAGAGAGGAAAGCTGGTCTTAACCATCTTAAGCTGGTCTTTTTAATTCAGCCCAGGATGGCAGCCTAGGGAATGGCACCGCCTACTTTTAGGGTAGGTCTTCCAGCTTCAATGAACCTAATCTAGAAAATCCCTCACATGCATGCCCAGGGGTTTCAGTGATTGAGGAGCCTGTGAAGTAAACAGTCAGAGTTAACCAGTACTTGGAGCGGTCAAGGTCATCCCAAAACAAAGAAGCCTATGACTCGTCCCAGACAGAAGGATCCTAAAGGAGGCATGATGACCACAGTGTCCTAGTGGAATACAAAAAGGGGACATCAGGTAAACAACTATGTGCCAGCACACTAATAATTAAGGGTATCCTGCTAACTTAGGGTTTTAATAATGGGGAAACTAGCCATAAGGTCTATGGGAAATCTCTAGGCCATCTTTTTAATTTTTCTGTAAATCTTAAACTATTCTAAAATAAAAGGGATTATTTCTTTAAAAAACTCACTTAGCAGTATTTTAAAATGTGTGCGTTTTATTGGATAAAAATAATACCTCAATTTTTAAAAATGAAAAGAAAAAAAAAAAAAACCCCAGGGAACTTGGGAAGATTTTTTTCTCAACGTAGTTAGCAAGTGGTAAAGATAGAATGGACTGAATTGCGCCCATGCTCCACCCCACCCCAATTCAGACTCTGAAGCCATAATCCTTGATGTGACTATATTTGGAAGTAAAGCTTTAGGACATAATTAAGGTTATATGAGGTCAAAGGATGGGGCCTTAAGTCTACAAAGGACTGGTGGCCTTACAAGAAGATGATTTATCCATCCCCACTCCCCACCCCCATAGGCAAGTAAGAGAAGGCCTCGTGAGGATAAAGCATTCATCTACAAGCCAGAGATCCAGCCGCCTTGCACACCCCACTCGGCTGGACCTTGACTTTCAAGTGTTCAGAACTGCGAGAAAATTAATTCTTACTACTTAAGCCGCCCAGCGTGCAGTGTGCATTCCATTATGGAAACCTGAGCAGATTAACACTGCAGCTTTAAAAAGAACAATGCTCTAACTCACTGAGCACTGTGTCCCGAGACAGTGCAGGGCTTTGCAGACAGCTAACCCTCACAACAACCCCCACAGGCACTCGGGATCCATTCCCTTCAGCCTACAGCTGAGAATCTTGATATTGAAAAAGGAAATCCACCTGCCTGGGTCCCACGGCTGACGAGAGCATGTGTGTAGTGGGACACATGGACCCACGTTTGTTGTCCTGTTTCTGCCACTCTCTCTCTACCTTATTTCCTGGAGACAGGGTCTCTCACTGAACCTGGAGCTTGCTGTTTTTATCAGCTGTGGTGACCCGCAAGTCCCCGGCAGAAACCCTCTGCTCCTCTCAACACTGCAGGTTACAGGCTATACTTGACATTACATATGGATACTGGGTATCTAAACTCACATCTTCATGCTTATATCACGATCACTCCTGAATCCCCCGCCTCCATAATACATTTTTTTTCTGTCCGGGTCTTAGAATCATCCGTATCTCCTATGATCCCTATTCTTCTTATGGAAAGTGGTCTTAGACCCCACACCCTGGCACAAAGCATTCATCTACAAGCCAGAGATCCAGCCGTGATCATTACTATGTATGTATCCCAGCCCCTAGGCCCTCCCAGTGACAGAGACAGCAATGTGCATGTGTGTCTATGCTAATCTATGACGATATCATAGCTGTACGTATTTTTATACATTGGCCGATATTGAACACGTGGGTTCACACTGTCTTCAGCGATGTTGTGTTTCCGCAGGATCTTTGGACCCTCCCCCAGTATACTTGTAACCTCTTCTACCCGTTCCCGCTCCCATAGACACCATCCATTTATCCTCCTGCCTCATCCTAGGACACGTGCTTAGCCTATAAGCTCACTGGCCCAAACCCCATGGGAGCCAGCTTTTCCACTGCAGTACCACGCTTGTTTACAGCTTTTTAACCTCCCCTTCTCCTCATTTCTAAAATTATTGAGAACAGGCTCTTTCCTACCTCCCGTTTCCATGGGGTTCTTCCATGCATGTGTAATATATTTAGATTGCTCTGTGACATCCCATCTCCATCTCCTCAGATTATTATTATTTTTTTTTAATTTGAGTACATTGAGCACACTCTGTGCTGAAAAGTTCTGTGACTTTTGATAAACGCATAGCATTACCTACCACAACATCACTCAGGGCATTTCTGCCCTTCTCCCTCTGCTTCACCCGGCCAACCCTTCCTTCCCCCAGACAGCTGCAGCCACTTGTCCCCTACCCATACTATAGCTTTGTTCTTTCCAGAGAGTCATGGAGGTTGGATCATGTAATCTTTCATAGCTTCTGTCATTAGCAAGACACAGTCAAAATTCATCCAACCAGCCATGATGACACATGCCCATAATCCCAGCATTCAAGCGGCTGAAGTGGCTCCGTAAGTTTGGGGCTAAACCTAGCTACATACAGAGACCTTCTTTCAAAACCAGGCTGGGGCAGCAGGAGCAGGAGGCAGCAGATGAGGTGGTTCCAAGGGTCACCAGACTTGACAACGCAAGTTCAGTTCCTGAGACCCACAGGTTAGGAGAGAATCAGCTATCACAAACTGTCCACTGACCTCACACAAAGTATAGTGTACACAACCACACAAATACACTAAATAAATAAATCAACCAACACAATGTCAGTGTAGAGCTGGTAAGAAGGCTCAGAGGGTAAGGGTGTTTGCCACCAAGTTTGATGACGTAAGTCCCAGGAACCCACATGGTGGAAGGAGAGAAAGGACTTCTATAGTGTGTCCTTTGACTTTCACACAGGTAAACACACACACATAAACTCACACAGATGCCGCATATGTGCAGTCGTACAGGTAAATACACAAATGTAGAACCTCTTTTGGATTAAAGATTTTTAAATAAATGTTTTTTAAAAGATTCATTCATTTTTCTATGCCTTGGCACCGCAAGCCTTTTCACTGCTAGATAATATTTCATTACAGGACTGAACCACCGTATATGCATTATAGGACTGAACCACCGTATATGCATTATAGGACTGAACCACCGTATATGCATTATAGGACTGAACCACCGTATATGCATTACAGGACTGAACCACCGTATATGCATTATAGGACTGAACCACCGTATATGCATTATAGGACTGAACCACCGTATATGCATGAATTAATCTGCTGAAGGACACTTGGCTTTTCCAGTTTTGATGGTTGTAAATAAAGCTGCCCTGGGTGTTTGTGGGAAGATTTTATTGTGGGGAACAGCCAAGAACTGTTGGCAAGGCTACAGTCAGCTCTGTGAGTCCTCCAAAGGGCATCTACAGCCAGTCTCTGTGAGTTCCTGTTGCCTGGATAATCTCCAGCACAGGAAATTGCCCTTGTATTTATTTATTGTTTAATTTGTCCATTTTGATAGGTGTGCATATTCCTAGAGTCATGTCTGTGTTCTGACTTCACTCCTTTAGCGACAGAGGATGACTCCAATTGACATGTTTTTATACGCTTTGCTGGATCTGCCTTCATAGAGGAGAAGTTTGGGTTAAATCACATTGTCCAGTGAGGTAACTCAGCAGATGAAAATGTTTACAGCCAAGCCCAATGACCAGAGTTCAATCCTTGGAACCCACACATTGGAGGAAGAGAATAGACTCTAGCAAGTTGTCCTCTGAAATAATAATAATAATAATAATATAATAATAAATTTATGAAAAATGTAAATGTAAAAAAATGCAAAGACTTTTCATTTTAGATACTGGTCCTTTATTATATAAATATTTAAAAAATATTTTCCTTACAGCAGTGCCTTTACAGGGCAGAAGTTATTAATTTTAATAAAATCCAACTTATCAGTTTTTTATTTCACGGATCATGTTTTTTGGGTGTTATATCTAAAAACTCATCACCAAGCCGAGGTCACAGATTCCCCTCTCATAAGTTTGGTTTTGATAGATAAATGCTTGTGTGTTATGGTTTAGTTGTCCCACCCCCACCAAAAGATAAATCCTACTTCTCCATGAATGTGAATTTACCTTTAAGCAGGGTCCTTCTTTGCAGGGCTGATCAAGTTAAGATCAGCTCACCTCAGCCAACGTGGTGTCCCTGGAAAGAAGGCAAGGCATGTGAACATGGGCCGCCATCAGAGGGAGGCATCTGCAAGCCAAGGGCCACCAAAAACTGAAGCCTTAGCCAGAGGCGCATCTTCCCTGAGTAGGAATGCTCCGGAAGTGTCATCCCTCTGTAGCCAGACCCCTGTCAAACTGCAACCTAAGGAAGGGTTCTTTTTGGTTCGCAGTTTAAGGAGACCTTCTATCAAGGTGCGCAAGGTGGGAGGTGAAACTACGGATCAATAGTCTCACTCATCCACAGACAGGAAGCAGAGAGTGGCGGATGCTGGTCCTCAGCCCATTGTCTGTCTTTTATTCAGCATGGGATCCCAGCCCGTGGGATGGTGCTGCCCAATTTAAGTGGCCTTTCTCTTATCATCAAAGCTTTCCGGAAGTGCCTTCATACGCATGCCCAGAGGTGTTTCCATGGTGATTCCAGGCCCCATCATGCCTGCTGGTGTTTGGAACTTCCAGTCAGTCTCAAGGAATAAATATCTGCTGTGATAAGATTCCTGATGTTAATCCTTGTGGGATTTGTACACACATGACCAGTTGACCTCCATCGTAGCATGAATGTTCCTGTAACTGCAGGGAGCTCCTTTGCCCTGTGTGTGTGGTGGCTAACTTCAGTTATCAGTGTGACCGGATTGAACGGTGTCTATTAAATTGGTAAAGCGTATGTCTGGGTGTGTCTGTAACGGTGTTTGCAGAGATCAACATGTGAGTCGGGGAACTGCATAGGGAGTGATCTGCCCTGAACTTGAAGGGCAGGCAATAGGCAGAGGACTTGGATGAAACAACAAAAAGTAGAAGGGGCTAGAGAGATGACTCAGCAACTACGAGATGACTCAGCAATTACGAGATGACTCAGCAATTATGAGCACTTGCTGCTCTTACAGAGGACTTAAGAGTTTGGTTCCCAGCACCCAGGTCAGGCAGCTCACAACTGCCTATAACTCCAGTTCTGTGGAATCCAACATCCTTTTCTGGACTTCATGGATACCTGAGTGCCCCCCTCTCTCTCTTTCTTTCTCTCTCACACACATTCACATATAATTTATTTTTTAAATAATTCTAATAATAAAAAAGGAAGAAGAGCAAAACTAACTTCCTGGTTTACGATTCCCTTTTAGACATTGTTGCTGTTGTCACCCATCTAGATAGACTCCAGGTTCTTCTGCCTTTGAACATGATTGGCTTCAATCACGTGGCTTCACCAGTGGTTCACTGGAAAGCATCCAGGCTGTCAGCTTCACATCGAGTCTGCATCCTTGGCCTCTCTCACTTCCAACCTCGTGCATGGGCAGCTACCAGGTACCCGGGCTCGGCTGGTACGGACATTGTGATACTGCAGCCCCTGGCTGTGTGTTTGCTATGTTGGAGACAATGTATCACTGATGCACAGCTGCTCTCACTTACCTGCCATTGGTTTGCTTTCTCTGAAGAACCCTAAGGAACACTAGTCTGTCCCTGGGAGGGACCACCGTTCTGACTTCTATCACCATGGCTTAGCCTATTCTAGAATATTTAACAAGCATAGTCATGGTGCACATGCTATATTTTTAACAAGCTCCTTTACCCACGTGGCATTTCCACACTTATCCACATTGCCAGACAGGACAGTAGTTTCTTCTACTCCAAACAGTAGTCAGTTTTATTAACATATTACAGTCTGTTTATCCACTCCCCTCTCCGTGGACCACTGGGTTGCTTCCAATTTGGGGCTATTATGAATAAAGCCACTGTGAATATTCTCCCACAAATGAGGCATGTGTTTAAATGAAGACACAATTGTGAACATATGGTTAAATGCACAGCAGAATTGCCAGATCATAGAGAATGTATGTGTTTAACTTCACACAAAATCCTCAAACTCTTTTTCCAACATGGCAAAACATTGACAGCCTCACACCCCCACTATCTTTAGCTGTATACCAATTGCTCCATGCGAGCCCACCAGGCTCCAGTGGATAGCATTCAACCCAAGGCCACACACGTGGCCCTGGTCCCTCTCAGTGAGCCACAGAATAAAATGTGTAAGAGATTTGTGGGGAGGAGATAGGATGCACGAGGATGGTAGGCAGGTGGGCACGAGAGCTGACAGCAGGCACTGTGAACATCTGTGCAACTGTCTACGGAGAAATTTAATTAATAAAGAAATAGCCAGACCTGCTCTCTTTGAGTTTCCATCTCTTCACTTTCAATCTATGTATGTTTTTAAAAGTGAGTTGCGTCTCTGGTAGACGACAGTTTGGATATGGAATACCCCAAAAAGCTGAGGAAGCTAAGTCATTGGGGTCTGTCCTTAGAGGAGATAGTAGGGCTCTGGCCCTTCCTTGCCTTTTGCTTCTTAGTCACCATAAAGTAAGCAGGTTTCAGCTATACAGCCATTACCCTGTTATGGGGTTATGCTTCATCACAGATGCAAAGACAATGGAGCCAAGTGGTTATGGACTAAACACACACACACACACACACACACACACACACACACACATACACACACACACACTCACACACACACTATGAGCAACATAGACCTGTACCCCTAATTAGCCATTTGTCGTAGCAACGGAAAGCTGACTAACACAGCAACAAATAGTGAGCCTTAGCTTTTTAAAAATCTATTCAGTTTCTATGCACATTTTGATTGGAGGGTTTAATCCATTTATGTTTAAATTAATATTGGTTAGTAAGGACTCGCTGTCATTTTGTTGCTTTCTGATTGTTTCATAGATATTTGTTCTTTCCTTTCTCTCATCCACTTCTAAATTATTTTCTGAGCTGCTGTGCTTGGATTTCTTTTCCATCCCTTGTATGCCTGTCTACAGGTTTCTGTTTGCATAAGAATCTGTCAGTTCAGTTTTCAACCTATTCTGTCTTTGAAGTCACTGTTTATACATTTTCATATTGGTAGCCCTTACCAACTTATCACAGATATCACTATTTTAAGGTTTTGTCTTTTATTCACTATCCTAAAGGTATATGTGGGATAAGCATTAGTGTTTTCTGGGCTTTGGTGCATGCTTATATTTGCTAGTGAGTATTATACTTTTCTATGTTTCTGCACTAGGAATTGGCTCCTGTTAGTTCAGCCTGAAAACCTCCCTTCGACATTTCTTATGAGGCAGGCTTGGCATGATGAGCTCTCTTGGTTTAAGTTTACCTGGGAAAGTCCACAGCTCTCCTTTTCTGACAAACTGTTTTGCTGGGCATAGTATCCATCGATGTGGTTGTTGTTTGTTTGTTTGTTGTTTTGTTTTGTTCTGTTTTTTTCTTCCAGGACTTTGAACATGTCAACTTGTGCTCTCCTGGCCAAAAATATAGAGCATTTTGTGAGCTTGTGTGTCATCCTTGAGCAGGGCCTGTGCACAGCCCCTGTGTGTAATGCTCAGACTGTAGTCTGTGCAGCTGTGTGCTCCAGCATACCTTACCTTCAGACATATTATCATGCCTTTCATTTATTTGAGGATATCTTGCTACCTTCTGATTTTCATATGGTATTTCTATTCTGTAGAGAATTTTGGATGGGTTGGGGTTTTCTTTTAGAAATTTTTTTTTATATGTATATGTGTGCCTGACTGAGTGTGTGCACCAAATACATGCAGTGCCCATGGAGGCCAGAAGGCAGCATGAGATCCCCTAGAAACTGGAGTCAGGGGCAATTGTGAGCCTCCAGATGTGAAAGTTAGAACTGAACCTAGGTTTCAATTCAACTAATGCTCATAACCCCTGAATCACCTTTCCAGTTCCTTCTTTTAGCATTTTAATCATGATGTCATCTGGCCCAGTTGTTTATGACAAGCAACATCCTCGGCTGCTTTTCATATATCCTGTCCTCTCATGTTTTCCAGGACTTTAACTTTGGTGACCCATAATATATGCTTTTCTTTAGATTTATCTTGTGGGATATGTGTTGCCCTTTGTGGGTATGTGGCTTGGCTTGTATTTTTACCATTTTGGCTTATTGTGGTCTTTGCTGTTTTGGTTTATTTGTTTTGTTTTGTTGTTTGTTGTTTAATCAAATTTTAGTATTGGGAGATGGCTCAGTTGGTAAAGTATCTGCCATGCAAGCTTTAGGACTTCAGTATAAAGAATATATTTAGAATCCCATATAAAAGAAACACATCTGCATTCCTAGAGCAGAAGGCCAAAAGTGGGCAGAGACAGGCAGATTCCTGGAGCTCTTGGGCCAGCCAGTCCAGTCTAACTGGTAAAAGCCAAGTTCAAGGAGAGACTTTATCAAAATGAGGAGGAGGAAGAGGATGGAGATGTAGGGAGTAACTGAGAAAGACACCAACATTGACCTCTGACCTCCACCTGCACCCATACCCACACATGTAAGTGCACATAATCACATAAGCACACATACAAAAAATTATTTAACCAAGTATTTGAACATGTATTCCTGACCAGCTCTCATGTTTTCTTTATTGAGAACTCTGGTGTCACACAAATCTCTCTGGCCCTTTGAGCTGTTTTAAGCCTTTCCCTCCAAGCTCCACTGGAAGCTCTCTCTCTCTCTCTCTCTCTCTCTCTCTCTCTCTCTCTCTTTCTCTCTCTCTCTCTCTCTCTCTCTCTCTCTTTCTCCATATATATATATGTGTGTGTGTGTGTGTGTATGTGTATGTATATATGTGTGTGTATGTGTATGATGTATATGTATATATTAATGTCTTCCAGTTCAGTGATATCATCTCTTCCTGTCTCCAGTCTACCACCACAACATTTTCTAATGATTTTTTTCTTTTACCTTTCAGATACTTTTTTTTAAGTTCTAGAATTTTCTTTTGATTCTTTTTCACAATGTTATTAACGACTCTCTTCTCAAACTCCCTATCTCTTCAAATATTAATTACAGCCGTTCCTACGGATTTGTTAGGCTTAGCATAGTTCTCTCAGTGTTCCTTGTCAGAACATTCAGGAGGCCGTATAACAAATGTCTTAAACTGGACCATTCATAGGAACATCAAATGCCTCCTCAAAGATGGTGCCTCCTGGCTGTGGAAGAGCCTGGAAGCCTACCTTAGACCTCTTTTGTAAATGGACTGTCTTAGTCAGGGTTTCTATTCCTGCATAAAACATTATAACCAAGAAGCAAGTTGAGGAGGAAAGGATTTATTCAGCTTACACTTCCACATTGCTGTTCATCACCAAAAGAAGTCAAGACAGGAACTCAAGCAGGGCAGGAACTTGGAGGCAGGAGCTGATGCAGAAGCCATGGAGGGGTGCTGCTTGCTGAATTGCTTCCCCTGCCTTGCTCAGCTTGCTTTCTTATAGAACCAAGGACCACCAGCTCAGGGATGGCACCACCCACAGTGGGCCCTCCCACCCATGATCACTAATTGAGAAATTGCCTTACAGCTGGATCTCATGGAGGCATATTTCCTCAAGGGAGGCTTCTTTCCCTGTAATAACTCCAGCCTGTGTCAAGTTGACACACAAAAACAGCCAATACAATGCACTAATACTATTCACGAGATCTCTGTCCTCAAGACCTAATGTCCTCGGAGGTCCCAAGCTGGAGATTAGATTTCAGTGATATTTGCTGTGATGCAAATATTTAGATCATAGCAGTTCTCTTGGGCTAATTTCAATCTTTTAAACATTTGTCAGTTAAAAATTGACTTTGTTTGTGGTGTTTATATATGCACCCACATGCCAGGACACAGGTGTGTGGGACTCAAAGAACAACTTCCAGGGACAAATCTCCTTTCTTTCTTTGTTTTTGAGGCAGTCTCTCTTGTTGCTTTACTGCACAGCTTCCTCCAAGCTAGCCGGTCCCTTCTCTTGTCTCTTCATCTCCCTACAGGAGTGTTGAGATTGCAGATGCATGCTATTGCATCTGGTACGCTCCGTACCCTCCGCTGGTACTATGGATCATGCATATTCTGGTATCTTTATTTGGACAGTGTTGAGTTCTGTTCTAGAAGGTACTTTTGGCCTCAAAGGAGATTGCCATTAGGCACCATGAAAGCAATAGGCTTTCTCCCCCCACCCACCCACCCCCTGTGAGACTCGACAACAGAGCCTCATGGGATTTGAACCAGCACGGGATGGGGCACAACCTTTTTTTTTTTTTTCCGTGAGTAGTTTTTTTTTTATCATTAAAATCTTTTTAACAATTAAAAAAATATATATGTGGACAAGTGGTTTGTCTGCACATATGTGTATGTACCATGTGCTTGCCTGGCATATGCAGAGGCCAGAAGAGTATTTCTGATCCTCTGGAAATGGAGTTGCAGATAATTGTAATTGTTACATGAATGCTAGAAACTGAACCTAGATCCTCTGCAAAAGTAGCAAGTGGTCTTAACCGTGCGTTGTTGTCTCTCCAGCCCCTTCCTTTTATTACTAAATTAACCACCGATCTTGAAATGTGCTTTTTAAGTCTAGAACATGGCCTTCCAGGTTCCAGTACAAACCTTGAGGTCTTTCCTAAGGGCCTTCTTGTCTGGTGGGATTTAAACTTCACTCCCTGCCTCTGTGATGGAAAACTCAGTTTGTTCCTCTTCAGAACTCTAGATATTATTTTTCCCACCTCACACATTCAGATTCTAGTTATCAGACGAGGGTTTTAGTGGAATCAGTGCATAGATTTGGGAGCTTCCTCATTTCTAGGTGTTTGCCCTTTGGTTTTCAAATCTTCCTGGAGGCCATCACCATCAGACTCATCAAGCGCACATGCGCATCTGTTCCAACTCCTCTAAGTACCACCATACCACAGAGATGAGCAAGTACCAGGGCAAAAGATGGAGGGAGTGGCTCTCAACCATGGTGACTCCCTTCTAGCAAGGATCAGATATTTACTTTATGCCTGATCTTGAGAATTTTTCAGTACTTTCAAACCATTAATTTTTCCTATTTTCTCCCGAATTCATGATTAATACCAGTAGGTGAGTCTGTAGAACAGGCTGGTCTGTCTTCAACCTAAGATGGAAATCTTCCAGTTTCTTGGTTTTAAGATGAAGATGAAACCTATCAGGATGCTTTCCCTCTGTGTGAGAAGTAAGTAGAATGTGTATCAGCCCATTTATTTCAGTCAAAACAAAATGCCCACGACTCAACAACTTATAAAGCAAAATAGGTTATTTTGCTGAATCCAAACAGCCTGGTGACATCCTGACAAGGTCACCCTGTCTGTGTCTCAAACATGGCTGAGAAACAGCAAACCAGAGAAATAAAGGGATGATGGTATATAATTAAGATGGAAGCACAGGGGTGGCTTTATCAAATGAAAACTTGTTCCTCAGATACTAATTTAGTCTCAAGAGATCTAGAGCTCCCATGAGGCATCGGTAATCAGTTCATGGGGGTGACCCCTGCCCTAATTCCCTCATGAAGTCTCGCCAAGACTTGGCCCATCCAGGCTCCACCACCTCCAAACACATCACACAAGGAAACTCTCTTCCAAAAATTACACAGTGTATTCTCATCTATCCCCATCACGACAGCTTTCACCTTTTTGTTTGGCAAATAACACTAGGTTTATGCAATGGGTTAACTACCTCCCATCTCCATCTAAAGTACAAAGATCAAACAGTGTATCCCCCCCCCCAATTTTCTCTTTTATCTGAAATTTCATTGTTGAAAAGAGGAATAAGAGTAATATGTTTACTCTCTGAGTAAGAGAGTAAAAGTGTAACAATCTCTTTATCAAGTCCAAACATACTCTCCAAACAGTAGACTGTATGGCCTGAAGTTATCACGATGCAGAATTACATTCAGACATTTTCAGGAAAATTGGAACGAGGATGGCATCGTGTGACTGGGTGTCAGAGGGTGTGACTTCTTATAAAGCTGGCTTCTTACCTGATCTTTAAGGATGGGGGACATTAGTCAATCAAATCACTGGATACAATGAACATCTTTTTTTGTTGTTGTTGTTGTAGTTCTCTGGGGAGGCCTTTTTCCTGGGAACTTTGATGTCTGGGGACACGTCCCACTGGTTCTGGGAGCTTAGACAGGATGGTCTGGACATAACCACCAGGGACAAGGACCAATATGCTCCCTTTGTCTGAAGCACAGTCTCTGGGTGGAGGCAGACTGGAGCTCAGATCACCTTCCGAGGAGTCAAGGGCTCACTGCCCCTCATTGGGCTGTGTCCTGCCTGACTAATACATATTTACTCACACAGGCCTTGCCAAAGGTCACTGCCTTCCCCCAGAGGTGCTCCTTTGCATGTAATGGAGTTTCAAAGTGACCCTCCTCTCCTCCAGTTCAACTCAGCCTCGGCCAAGCCGAAGGACCGAACAGAATATTCAAGCGACATACTGGTTCAACTCACACTGTTCCTTTCTGAACACAGGCTTTTCCTGCCTTAAACTCTTGTATGCGGCGAGCATTGTATCCAGATACCTGCCTTCCTTCTACCCAGTAGGTTTTGATTCATTCTTCAAGGCCCAACTAGAGCATCCTATGCTCCACCCCCCTCACCTCTGCTAATCAGTGTCAGGTGTCAGAATCAGTCACAATTTCCTTCTGCTCATTCAATATTTTCAAAAACATGACAGTGCTTTGGACAAGCACTTCTTGCCTTCCGTAGAAGCCACAAGGTCATAGACAGAGGCTGCTTTGGTGATGCCTTTGTGATATTGATTTAGTCTCCCACCTTTCTGCTTGACACTCCTCAGACCTGAACTTCCTTTTTAAGATCACCTGTGTGGTTACAGACAGCTGCTGGGGCTGTGGTTGTATGTCTGTCTGTATGACAGCTAAAGAAGAAACACCGGGAGGCTAAGGGGGCTTTCTAGCTTATTAGCTCCCTCTCATGTCTGTGCAAATACATGAGAAGACCTTTCCTTATGTTAAGCCAACCCTGAGTGACTGAGACTCCACCAGCCATGGATTCTCATTTAGACACATTGCTGGATGTCAGTTGTCAATACTTTCATGTGTTTACATTGTGGTTGTGTGTGTGTGTGTGTGTGTGTGTGTGTGTGTGTGTGTGTGTGCGCGCGCACGCGCGCGCGCATGTGTCAAAACACGTGTCTGGAGGTCAGATGACAGTTCTGTCCTCTCCTTCTGCCATGTTGATCCCTGGAATCAAACTCAGATAATCAGGCTTTGCACCAAGTGCCTCTCCCTGCTGAGCCATCCATCCGGCCTGTACTTAACAGTTTGTGCCTGTGGTTCATGAGTGAATTCCCACAATGTTCTGTTGATTCCCAGCACTAAAATGGCAGCTCATAACTGCCTGTAACTCCAGGAGCTCTGACACCCTCTTCTGCCTGTTAACTCCAGGAGATCTGACACCCTCTTCTGGCCTCTTCAGATATTAGGCCCACATGTGGTGCCCAGACATACATGCGTTGGTATCACACTTAACGCTAACTTCATGAAATAGGAAGAAACCTTTTCTGTTTTTAACCTTTTAGAAAATGAACCCAAGCTCAGAATTACTACTTCCCTGAAGTGGAAATCATGATAGAACCGTTTATACTTGGAGTTTTCTTTCTGAGAAGACAACTGTTCATTCGAGGTTTTTTTTTTTTTTTTATGATTATAGAATTATTTGGGTTTTCTGTTTCTTCTTAATAAATTATGCTTTTAGGAATATATTAATTGCACATTCTCACGTTCTTTAAGAAACACTATTTTTAGTTTTATTTGTATGAGTGTTTTGTCTGCTCTAAGTACTACTCTATCTACACGCTGTGACTTTGACCTTCAGAGGTAGATTAACTGTTTTACTTTCCCTTTTTGTTTCTTTGAACTATAAGTTATTTAACATTTTTGTGGGAGTGACTGTCTTAGTTACCATTCTATTGCTGGGTAAAGACACCATGACCAAGGCAGCTTAAAAGAGGAAGCATTTAGCATTTACCTAACAGCTGGCAGGTTGCCTACAGCTGCAGAGATAAGTCCATTTCGACATATTTGTAGACTTTCCATAGATCTCTGTTAATGACTTCTAATTTAATTAATTGTGGTCTTATAATAAATGTCATGGCTGTATCATGTTAAATACACTAAGATTTGCTCCACCATGTTGAATTTGGTCCATCGGAGTGAATATTCTCCCCAACTTAAAAAAAGTGATATTTCCCTTTTCATGATCTTATAAAATAAACTTTCCCGGACTTTTTAATTTTAACATCCAGAGCTGACTTAAAGTAAATCTTCCACCAGCAACTTCGAAACAACCAGGGCTCTCCAGTGTGTGGAGGATTGAGATGACAAAACTATAAAGTCTGTAACGGTTAGTGTGGTGGTTTGAATGAGAATGCCCCCACCCTGTAGGTTTAAACAACTCTTCTCCAGTTCTTGGAACTGTTTGGGAAAGATTAGGAGGTGTGACCTTGTTGGAGGAGGTGTGTCACTAGGGGATTTTTGAGGTTTCAAGTTTCTGCTGTGTGCTCGGAAATAGATGAGAGCCCTCAGATACTGCTCTAGGGCCATGCCTGCCTGTCTGCTGCCTTGCTCTTCTCCATGATGGTGATGGACCAACCCTCAGAATTGTAAGCAAGCCCCAAGTTAAAGATTTTCTTTTATAAACTGCCTTAGTCATGGTGCCTCTTCACAGCAATAGAATGGTAACTAAGACAGTCATTACCACCAGGATATATAACGAGTGTTAATGAGTATATCCCAGACCCACAGTCCCTTCAGAAAAATCTCCAACCTCAAAGGGTCCGATGTTCCTCGTGTTCTTGTTGTCTGTGTTCTCCAGCATGTGTCCGCATGTGCATATCTGGTTTGCCAGCACCATCTGTTGAAGGAGTTATCCTTTTTTCCGCTGGATGCTTTGTCTCTTTTGTCAAAAATCAGGTGATAATAGCTAATTTGTTTTGTTTATTTCCAGATTCTCAATTCTATTCTATTGGTCAGACAGTCCACTCTCATCCCAGTACCTGGCTGTCTTTGCCACTATAGCTCTGGAGTATAATTTGAGATGGAATACTATGACCCTTCCAGGTGTGCTCTTTTAATTGAACTTATATTAATGAGAGAGAGAAAAACACTTTGTGCCTACACCAGCATCTTGGGAGTCACCAGTAGGAAACAGCACAAAAGCCCTCACTGAGGGAGACTTAAGAATGTGTCAGCTGTAGAACTGGGCTTCTCTTTAGGGATGCAGCCAAAGCTCTGTCAAAGAGGGGCAAGAGAAGCCACTAACCACTGAGAGCAAGGATGGAGGGCTGTGTGGAGTGACTGCCCAACCACACCAAAGCGGCAGTTATGTGGGATGCCCTACACACAACTCCCCCCTACTCTCCCTGCCCCCCAAGAGCGCACACACACACACACACACACACACACATACACACACACAGTGTATAAAAGCCCAGATTTACAATTACTGTGGAAATTCAATAGTTACCGTCGTCAAGGCACGGGCATTGCCAGCACCCAAAGTCCTTCCAGAAGTTCATCCCTGGTCACCACTGGCCTTTCAATTTGCTTCACAATTACTGCTTGTTTTATTGACTATATTTCTAATTAAATGTGCATTGTTGGCAATATAACTTATTGTTTCCAAGTCAGATGTCATAGAGACTCTCCTTTTTTTTTTTTTTTTTTAAAGATTTATTTATTTTCTAACATCTGGACCAGTGGTTCTCAACCTGTGAGTCGTGACTTCTTGGAGACAAATGACCCTTTCACTGGGTCACCACAGCATAAGGAAGTGTATCAAAGGGTTGCAGCATTAGGAAGGTGAGAACCTCTGATCTAGACCAACTCTCAGTTCAAACTCAGATTTTGATGGAAAAAGAGGAAACAGAATTATATTATTGTTATTATCTATCGTTACTTATTATTCATATTGGTGTCCATGGTTAACTGTCATACAAAGCCTCAATGAGCCCCAGGGACCTGCCTGTGTCTGCCTCCCAGCTGTGGTGATGACAAGTACTTAACACCATATCCCACCCCACCCCTTTTTTTACACATGATTTCTGGGGATCAAACTCGGATCTTCATCCGTGCAAAGCAATCACTTACCAACTGAGCCATCTCCTTGTACAGTTTTTTTTTTTTTTTTTTTGCATATGTACAAAGTTTCAAATAAAAATAGAGGTGTTTCCAACTACTTTCCACCTATCAAGCACCACACACGGCAGACGTGGGTGATGTGCTTACTGCCTGGGCTTCTCTGGAGGAGAGGTACCACTCTGAGGTTTTCTTTATCCTGCAGGAGCAGGGAAGCTGGTGTTGACTGACCAAAAAAACAAGGGAAGCCTAACAGAGCTTTGTGTCTGCGGATCCTCACATCCACCCGAGGTTATTTCTCAGCAGTTCATACACTTTTTATTTTGTAACGTGCGAAGTTCTAACGTGGGAGCCCTCGAGAGACGCCCCTGTATTGTTCCCGTAAGTGAAATCAGACACCGACTGTGTGGTAGTCTCGAGCGCTGGTGGGGTCTGCAGCTGTCTTCCCTCTTTTACTCTGAGAAATATTATGAAACCGAGAAATGCTGTCTTTGATAGGGTCTCCTGGGAGCTGAGCACGTGATGAGCAGACTTCCGCCGTGGAAGAGATGGGTGAGGAGGTTAAGTAAATTTTCTTTGTGTAGTTCCCATTAAACTTCAATCAGAGTTACAGAAAGAAATTTCCTCCAGGCGGCGGCGAATACAGGTATTGGTTTGACTTTAATAAAAGTCATAACTGATCTCTCTGAGGTCTCAGGTGGGATGAGCTCAGCAGAATTCAGGTAGGTCCTTGAGAGGAAAAGCGCCCACTTAAACATCGCATTATCCTAATCATCCCATTCCAGAGCCACCATCCCACTATTTTAAAGGTCTTCATTTGCAAATGGTGGTATTTGAAAGTTTTCCTTTTACATTACTGCGGAAAGCCCACGGACCTTTCTGAGGGCCCCACACCTATTTACAGACTAGTTTTCCATCTGGGCCACTGGAAGAAAGAAGGCACTGTGGGTAATCCTGGCAGCCCGGTGCCCTTACTCCATGCACGGCTTGGGTGAAGTCGCTTGTTTCAAGTGGCAACTGCTTAGGTGGCAGGGCTGATGTAAATGAGATTTGTGATGAGATACAAAAATCAAGGACTTCTAAGAACACCCATGGTCGCCAGAGAGAACAGGGCAACATCATCCCAAGCCCCGAAGTCTCACCCATTCACATTTAAAAGATAGAGATATATCTTGCAAGCCTGCCTGGTTCCTACCGTGTGTTTCGTGCTGTCTTGAGCACATGAATAAAGTGGTCATCAGAACAGACAAGGGACCCACAGTCTAGTGAGAGGGGCTCAGAGTAAATAGTGAAAGCCACCGGGATGGTATCAGGCTGCTTGGCTAACAGTGTGGGTGATGGTTGAGGTTGGGGTTACCCTTGCAGTCAGGGTGGACAAAGGTCCTTTCAGAAGGTGACTTGGGAGTTGACAACTAATTGAAAAGAAGACCATGTATTTAGAGACCAGAGGTCAATGCCTCTATCTCTTTCTACCTTCATTTTTTTTTTTTTTTGAAATGGGATCTCTCACTGACCCCAGAGCTCAATAATGAGGCTGGGGAGAAGGGATAAAGGGTGCCAATTGCTTAGAGAAAGAATTTAGGTGGTGCCAGGGTATCTTGAATGAGGAAATAAAGCGACATGAGATATGTCTAGAAAAGCCTGTGCCCGGGAGGCTTGTGGACTATGACACGGCATCAGATGTCACCCAATGAGCGAAGCCTCTTTGCTCTTTAGTATTTAGATAACTGTTTCTTAGGATCGTGCCTGGCTTTCTTTCTGGACTGCCCTCTCTAGTGGGTGTGAGGAAAATACAGAGTGGCTCTGGCTCCTGGGGTCTGTGGGAAAGGAAGGCTCCCAGCCTCTCTAAGCTCCACTTAGAAAGTGAGGATGGCCACACTCAAGTCCCAAGTCCCCAAGCACATGAACTGTCACTGACACGCCCTGCCTGCCTTTGCTCACATCCACTAGGCACTTGATCATTTTCAGCAGAGTCTTAATCTGAGCGACCCCTAGGCCTGCTGCTCCTGGGGGCAGACTTCTTCCCAGTGAAAGCTCACTGCTGAAAATGGGGTCAGGGCCAGCAGTAATGCATCAAAAAAAAAAAAAAATCCTAAAGCCATTAACAGATCCTGGGCAGGTGGCCTTGTGAAGCAGGGGGGGGAGCACCGGGTTCTGACTGTGATTTTGCCAGCCACTCACACTATGGTCCTGAGAAACTAAGCCTTGGTTTTCAAATCTAAAAAACACAGGGACTTGCATCATCATGGCCCAGCCCTGCCCCCTCCCCCCACAAGCATTACAGGAGTCTGTGATACCCAATGATGATGTTAGCCACAATGGCTATGCACTCTGGGAACCATTCATCCTGGGGACTCCTCCCACTCTGCTCCTGGATGGAGAGAAAGCACCTGGCTTCCTGGGAGCTGAGGAGGAGTCAGCTCTTCTAGAATCTCTTACAGTGCCCAAAGAATTCATCTGTGAATTTCCTTGGTGACTTTTATAATTTACACTCTTGTCAGACTCAGAATGCCCTTAGGTCCTTGGCTAAATTTATCATCCCAAAGGGAAACACCCAGGTCCCCTTCTTTGCACTCTGGCCACCCAGGGTTTTCATCAGGAGGGTGACCATGACTCAACCAGTGACTGTAGCCAATGTCCCTTCATGCAAGACAGCAAAGAGGTGTTAGCCTTTCTTCATATCTATGCTTAGGCTGTGGGTAAGAGCAGAGAGGAGAGGACAGATCCCACAGGCTGAGACATTGTGAGAAGAGGACCAAGGGAGGTTTTGGTGACAGGCTGGAAACTCTGAAAAGGTGGAGCAACCCCAATACAAGGCCCACAGATCTATGTATTTGTACCTAAACAGAGTCCTGGCCCTAAAGGACAAACACACTCAGATACTGTGTGATACTGCAGGAGTCAGGGATTGAAACACAGCATCAACTGGCTTTGATTTTGTCTTTGTGTGGGGGCAGGGGCCAGCAAATACCATATGAATGTGTGTGTACACGTGTGCATGTACAGGGAGAGGTCTGAAGTCAATGCCAAGCGTCTTCCCATGTCACACTCCATTGTACTTTTTGAGATGGGGTCTCTCACGGACCCTCGAGCTCATCAATACTGTCAGTGAGCTCCAGAGACCTCAGTCGTCACCTCTTCGGAGCTGAGATCACAGGCATGTGGCACCACACCAGGCTTTTCATATAGACTCTGAGAATCCAAATTCAAGTCTTCATACTGTGAGCCAACTACAGGCATTTTGCTGCCTCGGATGCAGGGCTGTTTCCAGAAATTCTGATGGTGCAGATAGTGTTGGGAGTGGGGTAATGGAAGGGGTTGGAGGTCTCTCCGCCATGGAGGCTGACCTCATATGCTCTCTATTCAGGCAGTCAGGGCAGTCCTTTGAAGTAATAAAAGCAACAAGAAATTGCATTAAGGAAAAACTAGCTCCTTTTGATCAAGAGAATGAAATCTCAGGGTCTGGGTGGAGACCTCACATTCCAAGGTACCCAAACATAAACAAATGAATCCATTTGGGTCCACGAAACTCCCCCACCCCCCTGGCCGAGCAAGGAACCCTCCCATCTCAGGAAGATGGGTTCACTTTAAGCCACACTAAAGAAATAGGGGGAATAATTATCTCTTTCGTGAGACAGTGTATTTTTCCTTCTCAGAAATCCCACCCTCTAGCATATTCTCCAGGAGCCATGAGGTTAGTCTGAGTTTGTCCTGAAAAATGGGCCTATTTCTTGTATTTTCTCTTTTTCTTTCTGATGCAGGCCGGAGTCTAAGGCTGCTTTTTCTGGTACTTTGAGCTCCTCTGATGCGTCCCTTCCACAATATAGCTGACCTCCATGCCTGCTTAACACAAAAGGCCTGGCTTCTTCCCATCTCTCCTCCAGTCTCCTCCTCCTCCAGGCAGTTGCTAAGATTTAGAGCTTGACAACATTTGTGTGTTTCCTTCTTGAACACGAATAAAATTGTCTTCTTTGAACAAATGTTGGCTTTGTGGGGCTTTCAGATGTTTCCTGCCTTTTAATTCTTTAATCAGAAGAGAAAACAGACCTGTTCCTGTACTCCTTGATGGTACAGGACTGTCCAGTTCCTACTGAGAGCTGAGAAGGCATAAGACTGGTTAGTGTTGCCAGCTGTAGACCTGAGTCTGCCAACCACGACTCTAGCGAGAAACTCTCTTATAGCACACGATGCCAACTCTGCCTCCTCCTTTTCACTCTCATACCAGGACGCCCAGGGATAATGCAGGCTACTCACAAAGTAGGAGTAAAAAATGGGCCCATAGATGAGTTCCGTTTAAAGGTACAATTTATACTGATCGGGAAAGGAATTGGTTCAAATCCCCAAATCCTTTTTAGGGCTGAGAACCCAAGCCACACTGAAAAGGTGTGGACAGCTTGCAGCTGAAAGTAATTGCCAGCCCATTCTTGAAGACTTCTATGAAGTCTTTAGGCCCAGCAGTGAAGCTTGAGGGGGTGGTATGTGCAAGGCCACCTCTGCCCTGCCCTGCTCCTGTCTCTCCTTCCTTCCATACTGACCCATAGCCAAGCTTCTAGCTCCAGGAGAAGCTGGGACAGGGCCCAGTCTGGCCTTCAGCTCTTAGCATCTGCAGGGTGTGCTGTAGGTGTGCTGTAGGTGTGCTGTAGGTGTGTTGTAGGTGTGCTGTAGGTGTGCTGTAGGTGTGTTGTAGGTGTGCTGTAGGTGTGCTGTAGGTGTGCTGGACAGCGCATATATGAGAACTACCTGTTGCTTATCTGAAATCACAGTAAGACTGAACTTGAACTGGGTATCTAGTGCTTGCCCTTGCCAGGTCGGCCACCCTACACTCCACCCACCTCTTTCCCATGACTTTCTGTACCCTGGCATCTTCAGCCATACACAGTCTCTTGGGTAAGAATTTTTTTCCCTCTCCTGTGCATCCATGGTTTGAGTTGCCCAGAATTCATAGGGGCGAGGTGGGTACAAGTAGAGACTGCCAGCTTCTCTACACTTGGTTCCTTGCATCCCACGGTCCAAGCATTTTCTCGAACCCTATCCCTCAGAAACAGATGTTCTTAGCCTGACTCTTCTAAGAGGTGTCCTCTAGGTCAAATTTATTCTCACCTCAAGTAGTGTGATGGAGATTTGAACCCTTGTCTGTGGATCCCAGGGAGTGAATGGACATAGATCTGGAAAGTTCCCTCTCAAAGTCCATTTCCTTTATAAATCAAGAAAGTAGTATTACAGTTCTACTCACCTCTTAGGGAGGACTCAGAGACATTATACTAATGTCACCACCTTGGGGCCTGGCATTTGTACAGAACTTGAAATACATAGGTATTTCCATTTCCAGCAAGCCCAAGACCATCTAGAACCCTAGGCAGGGCAGTGCAGCCTAGAAGCCCCTGTTAGGCTGAAGCACTGGCTTTAGGGTTTCAGCTGAAGGTCCAGAAATTCTTGCCACTCTGCATTGGCAACAGGAGGCCCCAGGTACAACGTCTCTAAGCACCAGCTTTGGTGTCTATAAAATGCAGGATAAATTGTGTGTGCAGTGATGAGTCCATAGTTCAGTGGGATTTGAACTTTGAAGTTCCAAGGCCTAATGAGACTGTTCACATCACTGTGTGAGCCTCATCTGAGGTTCTGGGCAATCAGACCTTGCCCTCAAGAGGAGCTCGGTGTTCCTCAGACTCCACCCAGGTGGTCATGGACGCGCCCTGTCTCTACCTGTGTGTAATACTTTCCTTACCCCTTCTCTGTCTTGTCACCTGCTTCAGCTTTGTTTCAAAGCCTGAATGCAGCTCTTCCCAAGCTAGCTGCTGGCCCTTCTTCAAAGGATGGGCCAAGTTCTACATCCTCACACTCTCAGCAGCCCACTCAGCTTGGGCCATACTGCCTGGGGGGTCCCAAGACAGCATCCTTGAATAGTTGGATTTGTCACTTGTTTTTTTCCAGTCCCCCCAGAGAAACCATGAAAATAGGGCTGGAAAAAAATGTGTCCTAACAGTCATCTCTGAAGCTTCCAATATGTCCAGCTATTAGAGTAACTAAGCATCTGGTCGCTAAAGAAATAACTGGGAACAAAGAATATGAATCCCAACAATCTCCCAGGTCTTCCCTACATGATTAGAAACGCTATAGTATAAAAATTGGCAGGAAAGCCAGGATATAGGTGATGAGGTAGGTGGCAGGATCAGGTGGGAAAAGCAGTGTCTTCTTTGCACAAGGGTCTAGAAGAAGCTTAAGTTCTGAGACAGCAATGTTCAGGCTGACCATCACTTCCGAATCTCTCATGCTTAGACCACTATCTTCACAAGGCAGGTCTTCGGTAAACATTTAATTGTATGTGAATGAAAGGATGGGTGAATAGATGTGTGGATGGATGGATACATGGAGCAGTGGTTAGAGAGATGTACTGATGTTTGGTGGGTGAGTGGATAGATGTACCAGAGGAGAGATGTCCTGATGGTAGGTAGGTGGGTGGACCAGAGGGTTCAGAGATGTCCTGATGGTTGGTGGATAGATGGACCAGAGGGTGCAGAAATGTTCTGATGGTAGGTGGATAGATGGACCAGAGGATGCAGAAATGTTCTGATGGTTGGTGAATAGATGGACCAGAGAGTGCAGAGATGTCCTGATGGTTGGTGGGTGAATGGAGAGATAGATGTATCTCATATACAGGCTAACACAGCACTTCATCACAAAAAGTAGCGATTACACTGGGAAGAAGACAAAAACAGTTACGAGGCAGAGGGGAACAGTCCATCTGAGCCCTGTGCATGCCTTATGGGGAAGCGGGGAGATGAAGGGATTTAGACCTGAAATCAGAACCACATTAGAGAGACAGAGTCTACCTGTACCATCAAGCTCTCTGACGACATCCAGACTCCACTCTACTCCGTTGTACAAGGTCAGAAAGCCTTGACATATCTTGACTGTCCATAGATCTCCATAGTGTGTCATTCAATCCCATCAATGGTCCTTAAACCCACCCATACATACAGTACACTTACCTGTCAGTGGTACCTTAAACCCACCCATATGTATGATGCACTTATTCTCACCCTTGGAAAGGCTCCCATCTAAAGTCACACTGTCAACAGCTCTCCTCTGGAAAGATCATGTCAGGAGCCACTGACTTCTGCTCCCTTCTCTCCCAGAATGCCCTTCCACACACAGCCTGAGTCCTCAGATTACCCCCCTTCCCACTGCTGACCACTCAGAGTAGGAAAGGTCTCCACAGTGGCCCATGTGGCCCCGTACAACCTGGCCTTATTCTCTTGTCCATCCATTTCCCATACCCTACGACTTTCCTGCTCCTCTAGCCTTCTCTGACCCACTGACTCTTCCTCAGACATGTTATCGCATCTTCTGCTTCTCCTCGCCAGGCCTCTCTGTGTCCACCCTGCTTTATCTTTGATCTTTCTAGCATAGGGTCTGGCTGGCCCTGCAGCCAACTGGAGAAGAAAGCCCCTGTCTCACCATGATGTCTATCCCGTTCCTAGCAAACAGTGTCCTGACCCCTAAGCTGGCTCTTCTACTAGGTAGGCTTACCTAGAGTATTCTTGGGTTCTTGTCAAAAAGAGGGAAAGGAGGAAGAAGAAGGAGGAAGGAAAAGTAAAGGAAGGAGAAAAGGAGGGAGGAAGGGAAGAAGAAGAAGAAGAAGAAGAAGAAGAAGAAGAAGAAGAAGAAGAAGAAGAAGAAGAGAAGAAGAGGAAGAGGAAGAGGAAGAGGAAGAGGAAGAGGAAGAGGAGAAGAGGAAGAGGAAGGAAGAGGAGGAGAAGGAGGGAGGAAGGAGGGTGGGAAGGAAGGAGAGGAGGGAGGGAAGGAAGAAGGGAAGGAGAGAGGGAAGGGGGAAGAAAGGAGGGAGGGAGAGAAGGAGGGAGGGAGGGAGGGAGACAGGGAGGGAGGGCAGGAGGGAAGGAGGGAGAACTGAAAACCAATGGCTCACCTTCTGGCTCAGAGGACTTGATAAGAAGTGTCCAGCTGTTCAAGTTGTACTTTCTACAAGGACATAAGAAAGCTGATAAGGGCTGGCGTCCAGCCTTCCTTGCTTGCCACGATTTCCAAACGCCAAGGGACCTGTACCATCTTCTCGTCCACACACTCCTGTGGAGCAGGAGTGGCTGCTGGGGAAGCTCCCACAAGTAAGGACTGTAGGATGTCGAGCAGTTGACTTTCAAGCCAGGAGCCCAGAAGGCAGGTTCTATCCCATTTATCCTGATCCTAACCCACCTGGGTGGGCCTGGCAGCAAGAGGCACCAGCTTCTGTCTGGGAGTGGGAAAGGCTCTTGCCTCTTCCTGACCCCAAACAACATAAGCTGGCTTCCAATTCAGCTGAAGTGGCCTAAAACTCGCTCAGCATGTAATAGAAACTGTAGGCCCACACATGCATACAGACATACTCCATATCTTAAATTTGGCACACAATCTCAGAAGTACACCCCATACCTATGGTGTCTTCATGTATTCAATCAGGTGTTCCTAGCACTTCAAGGGTGTCATTTGATTTTTTTGTTTGTTTACTTATTTATTTACTTTTATTATTTAATGAAATACATCATAATTACATACAAATAATTATTTAAATTTATTTATTTACTTATTTTGGTCTATTAAGATAGGGTCTCATGTAGCTCAGGCTGGATCAAACTCACTATGAATAAAGCTAAGGACAACCTTGAACTCTGACCCCTCCTGCCTTCACTTCCTGAGCTCTGCAACTACTGGCCAGGACCTCCAGGCCCCTCTCCCAGGCTCACTCTGTCTTGAAGAGCCCTCCATCAGACTGTGGCCTCACAGAAGCACTGTAAGTGTGCACCTGCCGAGCAGCAGCTGCACCGAGGCTGGGGGCTGCTTTGAGCCACAGTGAAAACTTTAAAAATCCATACAAGGTGCTCCCCACCCCCAAGGTGAAGGACTCTGCTTGTTCCCAAACACCAAAAATCTTTAAAACTTCTTCGTCCTCTTTCTCTCACCACTCAAATCCTGTATCCACCCCTCTTCTTTCCAGGGGAAGCAGGAGATGCCCAGGCCTCTGCCTTCTCGTCACAGACAGCCTCCGTCACCAAAAGATCCAGACAATTCATTCCCCACCATCATGGGCACAGTTTAGCCTTCAATTTTCCTGACTACCTCAGGATTAACTCAGTGAGACTTCCCTGGACCATTTAAGAGAGCATCACACTTCTTTCTATTCCCCAGAAATTGTAACCCGGACTTGGTTTTGTGATGCTAATTGCCTTATCTTCATAAATTCTACAGTCTTACATAATTTACCCGCATTGTAGAAGGATTTCCCAAGAATAAAAAAGCAGGTGCCGTCAATGGTAATTTGAATAAGAAAAGACATGTTAAGTGGGCCCTCTCTCACTAGTAATAGAAATTAATTAGCTTAGAGCGGCTTTGGAGGTTTTTGCTTTTTTTTTTTTTTTTTAAATGCTGTAACCTGTTATGCTTTCTAATTGTATGGAAAGAAGGTTTGATTTGATCACATTATTTGGTGACGGAGGGGTCTCTGTTTGGAGTCAAAGGTGCAGGAACAGTGGCAGCCAGAGGGTGGGAAGCCACCGGAGGCAGAGACACGTTGAGAGCACAGGGCTTTGTAGTCAGATAAACTGAGTTTTGAGCTACTGTGAGTTGCTTGTTAGTTCTGTGACCCTGGACAAATCCGTTCCCCTCTTTAAACATCAGCTTGTACACTGCTGATGAACTAGAGGAGAAAGCCTGGGGCTGAGCACAGGCTCTGGAGTTGAAGTTGGACGTAGGCTGGGGTCTGTCACTCCATTGTTTTGTGACCGTTCCCGGAAAAATACCTTTAATATTGAAAAACATAGCCTGTTATTTAAATGAGAGCAAGGGGCTGTGGTGGCTCATACCTGTAACCCTAGCACTAGCCTGGGGAAGCTGAGATGGGAGAATTATGGTGAATTGGAGGCCAGCCTGGGCTATCGAATAACCCCACTCCCACCCCCAAAAAAACCATACCAGCTTATAATCTTGCTTGAATTGGCTCATTTCACCCACACAAAAATAACTTATCAGCAAGGACTCCAGCTTCCTGGAGCCTCAGCGCTGTCTTGGAGCAGAATCCGCCTCTTCAGCTTGTCTGAGCTGGTCGTTTGTCTCACCACTGACACCTGAAGCTCACAGGGATTGACTGACAGCCCAATGTGCAGAGCTAGAATGGGGTCTACTTCCCTCTGAGGCAGAACAAGCAAGAAGGGGAGAGCCCACATCTTGAACCTCAAGGGAGAAACAGAGAGAGCAAATTCAAAATGGTACCCGTCTTTAATCTCTCAAAGCTCACCTCCAGTGATGTATATCTTTCAGTGAGGCAAGACCTCCTAAGTCTCCGGAACAATGTCACTAACCGGGGACCAGACGTTTCTCATTTAAATACCACAACCTCCTAACTATAAGTATATCTTTTAACAAGAAGTGGGGCATACACTGGTCACTGGTTTGGATAGCTGGAGATTTCAACACAACCTTCTCATGAGTCAGGAAGGATGTAGAAAATCTGAAATCTGAGCAACACTATCGGCCAGCTTTGCCTAATTCACAGCCGTGGAGCCTTACCTCGGACACCCACAGTGTGCACAGTCTTAACATGCAAGACCTTAACGTAAATTCCAATAAACTGCAAAAGATTAAAAGTTAATGAAGTATGTCACCTAACAATGGTACATGTAGATTCCTCAAAAATAATAACTTGAAATGTTCATTTTTAAAAAAAATCTCCACGTAAGTCAAAATGGAAGATGGTGCTTCTACATTACATTTCCAATACAACCAAGAGATACCCCCAAAGGAAAATAAAGAATTCTGAGCAAAGGATGACGAGTGTTCAGTATATCAGTATGCACAATGTAGTGCAGCAGCAGTCAGAGGGAAACCCATCTCATGTGTGATTTACATACTCATCTCAGGGGCCTGGAGAGATGGCTCAGCGGTTATGAGCACTGACTGTACAGCAGAGGACCCAAGTTCGGTTCCCAGCATCCACATGGCAGTTCACAACTGTCTGTAACTCTGGTTCCAGGGGATCTGACCCCCTCTTCTGGCCTCTGAGGCACCAGGTGTGCCTGTTGTACATAGACACAGAAGCAGGAAAAACACTCAGAAATGTAAAAATAGAAAGGAAGAAATATTTAAATGCCCATGTTAGAAGTAAGGGTTTCTATATAAAGGATCTAATTCTGCCTCGATGCAGTAGACAGAGTAGAGGAGATTAAATCATGATTTAACACGGGAAGGAGATGGTAAAGACAAGAAATAAATGGAGGGGAAAAGCAAGAGAGTGGTAACTAAGTCAAATCCTTGCCTCTGGGAAGATTAATAAAAATTCAAAAATTGCAGGCAGAACTTATGACAGAGATGGAAAGAGGGAGAAAGAGATGAGGGAGGAGAAGGAGACGAGGGAGGAGAGGGAGATGAGGGAGGAGAGGGAAGTGAGGGAGGAGAGAGAGATGAGGGAGATGAGAGACATGAGGGAGGAGAGGGACATGAGGGAGGAGATGATGAGGGAGGAGAAGAAGATGAGGGAGGAGAGGGAGCTGAGGGGGAGGGAAATGAGGGAGGAGAGGGAAATGAGGGAGGAAAGGATGAAGGAAGAGAGAGATGAGGGAAGAGAGAGAGATGAGGGAGGTGAGAAAGGAGAGAATGAGAGAGGAGAGGGAAATGAGGAGAGAGAAGATGACGGAGGAGAGATGAGGAGAGAGAAAGAAAAATGGAAAGAGAGAAAAGAGATGGAAGAGCAAGGGACACCATTATTCATGGTTCAAGCATTAAAGGAAATAAATCACTATTTTCTTAGTAGATTTGACCACTTGGATGAAGTGGGTAAAGTTCCTTGAAAAGTGCACACAGCACTTCTAGTCCAAAGTGAAACAAGAAAAACTGGGAAGATTAAAGCAGGTGTGTGCTCATTTCCGACATCGAGTTTGTAACCAAAACTTTCCCATGAGGAAAACTCTAGACTCAGTGAAGACCTGGTAAGTTTTTCCTTTAGACAATATCTGACAACAGATAAATATCACAGCTGGTTACTATCAACTGTATGCAAAGTCTTTCAGAAAACAGATTTGCCCGCAACAATCCCCAATTTGGTTTTGTTTTTTTTTTTTATTCGATATTTTATTTATTTACATTTCAGATGTCATACCACTTCCCCATTTTCCCCGCCCCATCCATTAATCTCCTATCCCACCCCAATTTGTTTTGTAAAGTCAGCATGAATCTAATACCGGAAGCCAGTATGTTTCATGAATATTAAATATAACATTCCTTAATGAAGTATTAACAAAATTAATTCTAAGATATATGGAAAGGAGACTAAATTTGAGCCAAGTGGGACTTATTGCAGGAATCCAAAGTTGGTTTGATATTTGAAAACTCAGTGACATCCAGCACATTACAAAGGGAGAGGGGAAAACATCCCAATCGTGTAGAAGAGTCATTTGAGAAACTCAGCAGCCATTCAAACCCAGGAAACGCCCTTACCCTGGGGGGCGGGGTGGGGGGCGGGGTTTATCAATGAAAATAGTAACAAGTACACAGCACAAGCAGCAACTGTAGCAAATGGCAGTGAGATGCTGAGCACTCTCCAGGCAGTTCTAAGAAGGAGGAGGATGTATCTGCCGGCTCTGACTTTGTCCTGACAGGCAGGGAAGGATCAGTCTAATGCTGGGAAAGAATCAAAACTGTATTTAGTAATGGTAGGGCCATTTATGTTGAAACTGTTAACTTTTTTTTTTTTTTTAAATTTTTAAATCACTCAAGGGGACTGGAGAGATGGCCCAGCAGCTAAAGGCACTTGCCACTCCTCTAAAGGACCTAAGCTCAGCTCCCAGTGCTCACAACAGCCTGTAACTACAGTTTCAGGGGATCCAACGTCTTTTCTGCTTCCAAGAGCAGCACGTGCGTGCACATATGCCCACACGCAAACATGAAAACTAACTAAAAATACCGTTAAAATTTATTCAAACCAATAATATTAACTTATCAAGAGAACTAGTTTCCAAAAAGGCTATCACACAAAGGTGTTTCTTTATATGAAGCAAGAATTCAGAAATTTCAATTTATAACAGGAAGCAAAAAAAAAAAAATATTTAGGGATAAATGTAGAAAGAGATATCCAAACCCATATACTAAATAAAAATCACAAAATACTGAGTTAAATAAGTGAATACTTAACTAAATAGTAAAGAATTTATGTCTGGTAATCCTAATGTGAAAATACATTTCTCCTCCAGAATGGATACACACACACACACACACACACACACCCAATAATAGACATTTTTCTAAAGATTCGTATTTTTAAATATTTAATCATATATATGCATACGTCTTTGTGTGCGAGTGCATGTGTGCAGTTGTGTTTCTAAGCCAAAAGAGGGCATCGGAGTTACAGATTGTTGTGAACCTCATGCCGTGGGAGCTGGAAACTGAGCTCTGGTCCTCCACAGGAGTAGCACATGCACCTAACTGCTGAGCCACCTCTCCAACCCTCCAATCATATATTAAATGGTTTCTAAATAAACTCGACAAGCTGTTTCAAATATATATGATACTGCCAGGGATATGGAATAACCCAAACAATCTTGATATTATACAATCACATACACACACACTCACACACACACACACACACACTGTGAGTACATTACCTGATTTCAATCATTACACAAAGCTCGTAGGGTACAGTGATGAAGATAATAAAAAGAGTAGACCCTTAAAATCATAAAGAAAAGAGAGTCCAAAACAGACCACATAGACAGCTCTGTGGGTTTTAACAAAACATCAACACAATTTGACATGGATGTGAAAGTCTCAAGAAGTGGTGCTGGGAAAAAAAACTCTAAAAAAAAACAAAATAAAACAGCATGAAAACACACACACACACACACACACACACACACACACAAACTGACTTGACTGGATTTAAGAGTTGGAATGTGCTAACTCAGACTTACGAATCTAAGGAAACAGTGATAATCTTTGTAACCTAGGGTAAGACAATAATATCATAAGCATCCAGATCACACTGGACCCTTTATTTAGGAGCCTCAGTCAAGCTGGGAAAAGCCAGTCATCAGAGAACATAACTGACAGATTGACCTCTGTTGAAATTTTCTGCCTTGCTCATCCTAAGATGAGAAACAAGCCCATGACTTAAGAGAAAACACTCTTAGTCATGTGATTGTTTACTGAAAAGTCAAGGCTAAAAAGACACACCACCTGGGCGACTGAGCAAGATGCTTGGATATATACATATCACAAAATAATTGTGCTTGAATACACAAAATACAGGAAAAGTTGTTGGACATCAGTAATCATGAGAAAACCATGATACCACTCGATACCCAGTAAATAACAAAAACTCAAAAGCCAGAAAACATCCATCTTACTAAGTGCGTGGAGACCCTAGAATTCTTTACAGTTCTGGGGGACAGAACACTCTGAGCCAGGTGGTAAGAAAGCAAACGCTCACTGTTAGGTCCAGACAGTCCACTCCTCAGGTATTTACCAAGATGAATAAAAACACACATGTCCTAAAAGACTCAGACATGAATATTCTTAGCAATAACATTCATAACAGCCCCAAACTGAAAACACCTCAAACAACCAGTAACAGGTAGATCAGTAATACATGGTGATGTGTTCACTCTATGGAGTGCTAGTCAACAGGAAACAAGATTTAGCTGCTGATGTACACAACAGCTCAAACGAGTCTCAGAAGCATGTTGAGCAGTTGAGGTTGGCTCTCAACCTTCTAATGCTGGGACCTTATAATTCAGCTCCTCGTGCTTGTGGTGATCCCCAACTATAAATTTATTTCCATTGCTACTTCATAACTGTAATTTTGCTCCTGTTATGAATTATAGTGTAAATATCAGATATGCAACCCCTGTGAAAGGGTCATTTGACATCCCCCTCCTCAAAAGTTGAGAATATTGAGACTCTAGTAGTAAAATTCAGAACAGTGGATCCTTGCAGTCAATAAAAACTAAGTAGATGAAAACAAAAAAGTAGGAATGTCGTAGAAACATAGAAAAATCTGAGAAACATTTTAACTGAGATGGTTGTTTCATGAGTACGCACACATGTCAAAACTCATCACAGTATATGGTTACAACCTATGTGGTTTACCATACATAAATTCTGCTTAAGCCGGGCAGTGGTGGCGCACACCTTTAATCCAGCACTTGGGAGGCAGAGGCAGGTGAATTTCTGAGTTCGAGGCCAGCCTGGTCTACAGAGTGAGTTCCAGGACAGCCAGGGCTATACAGAGAAAACCTGTCTTGAAAAAACAAAAACAAAACAAAAAAATTCTGCTTGAGAAAAAGAGAGATAAAAACGATTTTGCTAGGTGTGGTAGCGCACAGCTGTAATCCCAGCACGCTAGTAAACTGAGGCAGAAGGATTATCGTGAGGTGGAAGTGAAGCTGGATTACATAGTATGTTCCAGACCCAGCCTGGACTACAGAGAGACCTTGTTTAAGGAAGGAAGAAAGGAAGGAAGGAAGGAAGGAAGGAAGGAAGGAAGGAAGGAAGGAAGGAAGGAAGAAGAGGAAGAGGAGGAGAAGGAGGAAAAGGAAGAAGAGAGGGAGGGAGGAAGAGAGGGAAGGAGGGAGGGAGGAAGAGAAAGAAAAACAATGGGGAGATCTTGTTGCAGAGACTGAATTTGGAGAAGCTGATCTTGAAAGAGTGGGAAGCAAGTCCTTCTGGCTCTACCTGCATGACAGCTGGTATTCCAGGCACACACCAGCATACCTGGTTTATGTAGTGCTGAGCCTTGAGCTCAGGCTTCCTGCAGCTAAGCTTGCAGTCTTCTGAGTTGTACCTCCTGCCTCAAGGCATTTTTATCTCAGAGCTTCTGTGGGTCAAGAGTCCTGGCCTAGCTCAGCCCAATTCCCTAATTCAATGTCACTCTGGGTTGTCTATCTGTTGGTAGGGCTTTATTTTCAGAGTCAAATTCCACTGGGGAAGAGTGTGCTCTAAGGTGCAAGTCAGGGGTGTTAGCTGAAGTCCATTCTGCTGCTCTCTGCCAGGTTGGGGGTGGGTGGGTGTGGATGTTGTCTTAGTTAGGGTTTTAAAGCTGTGAACAGACACCATGACCAAGACAAGTCTTATAAAGGACAGCATTTAACTGGGCTGGTTTATAGGTTCAGAGATTCAGTCTATTATCATCAAGGCAGAAGCATGGCAGCGCCCAGGCAGGCATGGTGCAGGCAGAGCTGAGAGTTCTACATCTTCATCTGAAAAAGACTGACTTCCAGGAAGCTAGGATGAGGGTCTTAAGCCTACACCCACAGTGACACACCTATTCCAACAAGGTCATACCTCCTAACAGTGCCACTCCCTGGGCCAAACATATTCAAACCACCACAGCTGTTTGTGTTCTCAAAGTCCATTGGAGAGAGAACAATCCTGTCACCAAGACAGCAATAGGCACACTCTTCAAGAAACAACTCACAATTACACACACACACACACACACACACACAGAGAGAGAGAGAGAGAGAGAGAGAGAGAGAGAGAGAGAGAGAGAGA
>JANHMN010000004.1:27842332-27871875 GCA_030674055.1 Rhabdomys pumilio | reverse complement strand
ACACACACACACACACACACACACACACACACACACACACACACACACTATAATATCTATTTATCTATATCATATATATATATATGTATATATATACACACACACACACCATATCACACACACACGTGTATGTGTGTGTGAGAGAGGAAGAGAGAGTGAGAGAGAGAGAGGGAGAGAGAGAGACCTAGAAAATGCAAATTAAAACCTAATTGAAGGCACAGTACAACACATCAGCAATCCCAGTGTTTGGGAAACTGAGTCAGGAGGCTCTCAATTTTAAAGGCAGTCAAGTTCAAAGTTGTAGGAGAAGCTAAGGTGGTAGGAGTAAGAAGAGGAAGAGGAGGAGAAGGAAGAGGAGGAGCTAGGAGGGAGAGAGAAGAGAGAGGGGAACATGGAGGCAGATGTTCACGTATCTCCTATAGTCAAAGGTAATTAGTATATCTAGGTTGGGTATTGGGTTACACCTCTGATTAAGAGGGCATCTTGTTATTGATCATTACCAAATATATAAGCCTTTGGATGATCTAAGAATTAGAGTTTCATTCGTACCGAGCCCATGTAGTTGGTGGGATGGTCTGGGCAATGCCCAGCCTTACGGAGACAGCATAGAAGATTGGCAGAGCTATCTCCCACGCTGGCGTCTCATGGGTGGCAGGGCTGGTGTTTCTGACTGGCCGTTTCTAGCTGTGGAGTGCATGTGGCCTCTGGCCATGGAACATGGCGACTGAGCTGGGCAGAGCCACCGCAGCTTCGACAATTGACCAGAGGCCTTTTAAATAATTACTTCAACACAAAGTGAGACCTGGACTCAAAAGAATAAGAAAAAAAAAACATTGAGAATACCCCAAGGGTAACTGGACAAACTGAAATACAATACACACAACTGAAATGAGCCAACATGTAGCAATAGAGAAATCATACACATAATGTATACTGTAAATGCATGTGCGTTGTGTTCTGGCAGACGGTGTTCATGTGGACTGATGGAAGTCACATCAGCACTTGGCTGAGAAAAATATGTGGAAATGAAGTTCATTTGGGCAAAGACATGCAGGTACTGTTTGAAGAGATGGGAATGTAATATATATTGATAGAACCAGCATGTGTGTGTGTGTGTGTGTGTGTGTGTGTGTGTGTGTTTATCAAAACTCAAGTTGGTTTCTACTGACGTCTGTAATCCATTACCTTAATACTGTGCTGAAATTTATTTTAATATATGAATGCTGTGGGGTTCTAATAATTAATTTCTAAATCTTCCCCCAAAGAAATCTGTGGGAAAAGAAAACACTGCCTCAGACAAACACATAAAGTCAAATTCACTCCTATATATTGCTTTTCTCCTATTACGTTCTCAGCCATGCTCACCCACTGGCCTGTGCTCACCCCTGCCATGCCCATGCCAATTCTGAAACCTCCCAGGATCTATTTAGGGTAACACTGAGGGGTTTGTGGAGTGTGAGAGCCACATTCAGCTTTGAGTGCAGAATCAGCTGGACAGGGGGTACCAGGCCTGATTACTCTAAGACTGATTCAAATCTCTGGTCCTTCTTGAGCTCCTCCCAGCTATCATGGCCTCTCCCTTCCGACTATTCCTATGGCATCCAAGATGTCCTTTTCCATTAGCTCGCATCTGTCTGTGATAGCCTTTTGTCAGTGTTGAGGAGAGGGTCACAGATCCATGCTGTCACCCCCAGCACTGAAGGTAATGCCTTAGTCTTCTAAGGACCTTTTAACTCAGGCGAACTTGGGATTTTTTTGTCTTTGATGGGGAAAAATAATTTCGGAACCAGCCAGTATGAAGCAGAGTTGGAGTTTCATTAAAAAGCGTTTTAATATAGTTCCTAAGCAGGGAGATTAAGAGAAAGATACTCAAAAAGAAAGACACACCCCGTGCTGTGCACATGGCTTCTCAGAATCTCCCAGCCCTTCACAGCCATCACAATAGTCACGGATGCCATTTTAGTGAATTTTAAAGCTACTGTCTTCTGAGAGCTGGAAGGAATCTAAATGAGATAGCAGGGTGACTCCTGAGGCCGCCTGGCAGGATTGTAATGCATGGACCAGAGGAATTCAAGAAGGTAGAAAGAGTCTTTACTGAAAACCAAGCTAACTTCTTGTTCGAGATCCTCAGAAGGCTGAGGTCATGTATTTTCAGCCCTTAAGCCAAATTTGTTGTTAGTTTAATATTTAAAGAAAAAAAAATCTATATATGAAAAGTATCATTTCAATGTCCACCATCCCCAGCTGGCCAGAATGTCTCCCGTACTCCAGGATGGAGGCTCCTCTCCCTCCCCGTGTCCCTTCCATTTGTCATTCTCCTGGATTCTCCTGTCCTGCCTCACTTTATCTGTTGAGTCTGTGTCGCTCCCCTGCCATCCTATCTGGTGTTGCAGCCAGGTCCTCCAGTTCATCTTCTTCAGGGCTGGGCAGGAGCAGATTAGGATTTGCTGGAACAGGAGGCATCCTGGAGAACAGTGCCCGCCGCTCATCAGCACGCAGCTACCTACTTATCCTGTGCCCGGCCATGCCCAGGGTCCTGAGAGATCTTCGGGAATCAAGCAGGCTTTCCCTAGTTCCACCCTTTGAGTGGGAGTGCAGGGGAAGGGCTGAAGTACATTAGACTGGTGCTTAATCCCAGCTCTCCTAAAGCACAGACAAATCTAAAGTGAATATTGATGACTTTACAAAGCCCAGTGTTTGGTATGCGCTGAAAAACCGTCGTGTATTCCCTAAATAGTTCGTTTTGTTTTCGAAAGTTCTAAAAAACTGGCTGTATTGAAATGCATGTTGTTGCATCGATTTTTCTAAAATACACCTTGTTATCTTTTCTTTGGTAATTGGTGACTGGTAATGACTTTGGCAATTTAACATGTTCTTGCAGACACTTTTCCCATTCCCCTTGATAACTGAAGTCAGGAGCGAGGGCCTGTCTGTCAATCTCTGACGCCTGTCAGCCTGCGTGATTGACGGCTTTTGGTCCCACAATAGAGACCATTTTTGCAGCCCCCATCCTGTTATTCCCCCCTCCTTTAATACTTGTGGGGGATGGTGTTTGCTTTATAATCTGCGTTTAAAATCCAACTTGGAATGAGGCCAACTCCAGAGAAATTATCACAATGTCTTGTTAGCTTTACATCAGGAAAATTCCCGGGAGAGTTCTTTAAGCTATGATTCCACCTTCTGAAATTACCTCTGCTCAAAAAACCTAAGCTTCATCCTTCATCCTGATCCCTTCAAATTCCAGGAGAAAGGCTGAGAGGTCTGCCCAGCCGTGTTCTAATAGAGGGCAGGACCAGGGGGACGGTGTGCATCTGCGGTGAAGCCCAGGCATCCTCCTCCTGGGTCCTCAGTATGTAAGCCCCCACATAATGAATGTGGTCTGTAAGCTGGTGACCGGCAGAAGGGCCAACGCAATGACTTTGCTGGGCAATTATATTCCTCAAAATCAGAGTGGGCAGGAACCTCTCCCATCTAAGACAAGCACCAGCAGGCTCCCCTGGGCTGCACCCGGTCACATGATTGGAGAAAAAAGTTCTTGATAAACAAGAGAACTGCAAGATTGGTGAGGGGCAAGGATTTAAGTGGTAATGTGTTTCCCTGTGGCTGGGAACAGCTTGAGGTTCACAGGTCTACTTTAGAATCTGGTCACATGTGACTACCCCCCTAGAGCACTGGTTCTCAGCCTTCCTAATGTTTGTGACCCTTTAATATGGTTCCTTATGATGTGGTGATTCTCCCAGCCATAAATTATTTTTGTGGCTACTTCATAAATGTAGTTTTGCTACTGTAAATATCTGATAGGCAGGAGATCTGATATAGGACCGCTGTGAAAGAGTCATTGCAACCCACAGGTCGAGTCCCACTGCCTCAGAGGGGAGGGAATAAAAGTTCTTCCATACACAAATCCTCACTGGGGTCTCCGGTGATTCCCTGGTCTGTGCCTGGGAGTACTGGATGCTGACTTTGGGATGACCCTGGATGGGAGCCGCCTCCAGGGAGTAAATGCTGGAAGGGGAGGCTTCTAGTCAGGTCCAAGCCTGAAATTGTTCTCAGCCAGGTTCTTTCGCAGTAGAGGCTCTAGGCAGGTGATAGAAGGCTTAGCAGACCCAGGGCCACAGGACATGAAGACTGGAAATTTCATCAAATTGAAAAGCAAAGCAGTATCAAGGGACCCGAGGAAAGAGGCTTGGCAGATCCATGATAGCCAGTTTCCGAGTCGCTTATAGAAAGACACCTCCAGGCCCCTCTGTCTCCGCTCATGGCACATCTTGGGAATAAAAGTCATTCTTAAAGGAACCCAGAAAAGAAAAGACAAAAAGTTCAAAAGTTAGTCTTAGTCCCTCCTTGCTCATTGCCCACAAAGGATTGTCCACATGGCTGCTCTCAGTCTTACAACCTGGAAAGTTTGTTACAAGCCATTTTCATCTTCACTGATCTAGTTATAGGTGCAATTCATGGGGCAAGTGTGACACTGTGAATATATCATCATCATCATCATCATCATCACAGGTCATTTTAATCATTCATGCAGGTGTGACGGGCAGAATATTTGGTCTCTATAGAAGGCCACATCCTTAATCCCCAACATTTGTGACTGTGTCACCTTACGCAACCACAGAGATTCTGCAAGTGATTAAGTCAGGAACCCTAAAATGGATGGTGGTCCAGATTGTGTGGCTGCCTCTAATGTGGTCAGGATGATTGTAAGAGAAAGGGAGGAGACCAGGGCCAAAGAAGAAATGAACCAGTGAGACGAAGGCTCAACTGATGGAGGCATAAGCCAATAAATGCTGGGAGCTGAAATAAATAGATAGATAGATAGATAAATAAATAAATAAATAAATAAATAAATAAATAAAGGATGGTCTCTTCCCTAGAAAGACACCATGATCTCAGCCTCAGCGGACACATTTGGGACTTTAGAGCTGCTCAATCTGAAACGCTGGTGTGTTCAGTCATCACATTGGTGGCATTTGGGTACAACTACATTTAGGATTAAATATAACACGGGTTTTCAACCTTTTCTTCTCAGATACAGGCATAGGATCTCACTGAGCTTATATGACTTTTCCTAGAGCTCTGGCATTTGCAACTGCGTTCAACCAAGTCTGGTTCTAGGATGCCAGAAGCTTGACCATCCTACCACAGGCTTCGGTGGGCCCCAGCCACATTATCAGACACTCATCCTGCTTCTCTTCTTACAGCACCTTCTGCCCAGAGCAGCCTGACCTTCCTCTCCTTATGCCATAGACATCCCAGGGATGAGCTTCCCAAATGAGGGGTTTCCTCAGAAAGAATGCAGCAAACCTCAAGCATTCAAGCTATTACAGCAGGGAACAAACTAAGTCTTCCTAATAAGATGGCACCCTCTGCCCCACCCCTGTCTTACAGTCTGAGAAGATGGTTCAGTCAGTAAGCTACTGGCCCTACAAGCCTGAGGACCTGCGTTCACAACCCCACCACCCATGTAAAGCCAGACACAGAGGTGTATATGTCTTAAACCCCAGCACTGGAGACCAGAACCAGGAGGATCCCTGGAGCTGATCAACCAACCAGACAGTCTAGCCAATGAATAAGTTCTAGGTTCAGTGAAAGATTCTACATTTAAAATAAGTCGGAGCCAGGCAAAGGTGGCACACTTTTTTAATCCTCAGAGAGGCAAGTGGATCTCTGTGAGTTCAAGGCTAGCTGGTCTACAGAGAAACTTCCAGGGAAGCCTGGGCTACAGAGAAATCTTGTCTTGGAAAACCAAAACAACCAAACAAATAAACAAAATAAAATGAGGAACAACTAAGGAAGACAGACAAACTGACTTCTGGCCTCCTCAAATGAGCAAATGCACACACACACACACACACACACACACACACATGCACACACACACACACACACACACACACACACACACACGTACACACACGAGGTTAAGAGAGAGAACCACAAACTCCTGTTTACACTTCCCTATAGTTCAGAATTCTCCCCTCTCCAAGCCAACTGCCCTGAGTACAGCTCTGAAAGCTGATTTGGGGTTTTCACTGGCCAGCATATTTAAGAACGGTGGTTTCGTTTGCTTTATATTCACCTCCCAGTTAGAATGTGCATTTTACAAGTGTGGTCTCTTTCTGTTTCAGTTCTCTATATTGGCCCATAGTGGTGATTATTTTTATGAATCAAATCAGCCTGCTACAAAGCCCCAGATATTTAGTTTTTATGTTTCTGTGAGGGTATTTTTGGGTGGGACTAATTTTTAAGTTATTAAATTTAACATTACATTGTCCATCTAATCCAGAGTCCTCTCATAAGAAATGGCCTCCTCCGGGAAGCAGAAGGCCTTATTAGAATGAAAACTGTCTCCCTGAGCAAGAAAGCATCCTTCCATAAACTTTCCCTTAGATGTGAACAGTAAGTCTTTCTGGCCTGCAGATTTTGAGTTTGCAATGCCTCATGATTGGAGTGAACTCCTTCAAATCCATACCCTTGGCTTGGGGAGATGACTCAGTCAGTAAAATTCCTGTCATGCAAGCGTGGGGATCTGAGTTTGCATCCTTAGCACCCACAGAGAAGCCTGACACATCACACACAGTCCCTCTGGGGAGGGGAGCAGACACCAGTCCCTAGAGCTCATTGGCCAGTTCATGCAGCAATCAGAGAACCCTAGATTCTATGAGACCCTGTCTCAACAGAAAAAGGTGGAGCACTGAAACCAGTTTTGACATGGTGAGAGGGGTTAGACTGATGGAAGGTGTGTAGTCTGATTTACAACCAAACCCTGAACCCTGTAAAAAGCAATACAACATGTTCTATTTAAAAAAAAAGATGCTGTGGAGAATGGTAGTAGAAGTCACCAGATGTCAACCTCTGGCCTCTATACCCATGCATACACACATTCCTGCGTACTCATACACATCTCCCCTCCTCTCCTTCTCTCTCCTTCCTCTCCTCCCCTCCTCCCCTCCATCCCTTCTCCCCTCCTCCCCTCCTCCCCTTCTCCCCTCCACACAACTAAGAATAATAAAGTCTACACCCTTTGCATGCACACACGTCCACACGTCTTCTTGGTTCTGTTTCCCTGGCGCATCTGACTAATGTACTCATTTGTTAGCAAGCGTTTGTTGGATGAGGTCAGGGTTCTGATTTTAAAAAATGCCCTTTAAATAAAAAGCGTAGTAAATTTTTCATTCAAGTGCCCGGACCCAGCAAAACTCGTTCCATAGAAAGTACAGGAGCACAGAATAGATGGCACTTTCCCCAAGTCAGATTTCCTGAGAAAGTGATACATGCTTGACACTGATTGAAGTTTCTGGAAACCAAGGTGACCTGAAGGCAAATACTTGGGGAGGTTCATCTCCCTGGGGAGCCTTAGGTGTGAACAAAAATTCCTGGTGTATGAGTGTGAACAGTAAATCCTGGTGCTATGCACACGTACCCTGGAAGGGCATGGAGCCTGGGGTCTGCAACATCCGGGTTAATGAACCCTAGGACCTCCAACACACAAATCCTAGAACTATCCTTCAAAGTTTCCAATGCTGCCTTTGATTAACCGCACAAGACACTGTGCTGCCAGCACCCAGGGGCCTGGCAAGGTAAAAGAATGCTGTGGGCAGAGGAGAGGGCAGCAATCCCAGGGCAGCAACACCAGGGAGCTCACGGCAGAGCATGCGCAGGTGTGGCTCAGGTGTAATAAACAAAAGTGAGGGAAGTTCAGAGGGTAAGAGGGAGGCCTCACCAAGAGCCCTTTAGCCAAGGTGATCAGATGTCCCAGGTCTCCTGGCATAGCTGAGTAAGTTAGATGGCTTTTTTTTCTGTTGTCATTGTTTTTCTCCCTTTGTTTGCTTTTGTTTTGTTTTGTTACTGTGACAAAGCGGGGAAACAACGTAAGGAAAGAATGAGTTGGTTCAGCTCACATCCGGGTCCTCTCAACCTGTTGCTTTAGACTTGAAGCAAGGTGATCATCACGGTTGCAGCAGCAGCAGCAGAGAGAATTGATCATCTCACGGTCTCCAAGAAGCAGGAGGAACAGAACTGAAGAGGGCTGATGAGGACAAGGCACTTCTTTTCCGGGCATGTCCCCAGCAACATACATCCTCCAACTCAGCTCCACCTTCTACTTGCCACCACTTCCAGTGACGGCACCATAACATGAAGCCGCCAAGGTATTCCTCTGTGGATGAAGGCTGAGCTCTTATGACCTCTCTGTGCCCAGACCACCAGCTGGGGACCAAGCTGTCAATTAGTGAGAGGAACACATTATGTACAAAGCACATCAGCAGTCCTGGTTCAGGATTATTGTTCTAGCAAACTGGCTAGCTCCTCAACCTATGGCTACAGGGACAAGCTCAGAGATCTCATGCTTATGGTTTCCCTCCAGCCACCCCAGTCTCCACACTAACTCCTGTGTCCCTCATTCTCCCCTTCCACACTCCACCCTGACCGGAAGAGACACCCCCTTTCTTTGTACGTGTCTCTGAGCCAATCTTGAAGCAAGATTTGCTTCAAGGTCAAGGAATCATGAAGAAGAGGAATCTATCTCACTAAGCTATACTTGGGTGGTACAGTTTCTTTGGCCTGTTGTTGGCACCATCTCTGGGGTGAGTAAACCTTTGATCATAGCTCTGAAGGAAAAGGATCAAAACAGTACACTGCCACCTCTTAGTTTTAAATCAGTGAAAGGGTAGAGATGAAAAGGTGGGTAGCCATGAAGGTATGAAGGGCGTTACTATCACCCCTGGTGACATCTCTAACCCTAGTTTTTAGTTCCCATGGGATGTGGCTAAGTTAGTTTCTATGAAACCTCAAAGCCATTACAGTACCTACTCCTGATCCCGGACTTGAGCTATCATCTTTATATCTAGTGATTCCAAGAAATCTAAAAAACGATAGAAAGTGCCTGGGTGTAGGGAGTCCCAAGGAAAACAAAATGGAATTTTCCCTGTAAGTGATGGAGGTTCGAGAGCAGCTGCTGGCAATGTGTGTAAAGCTTGGACCTATAGATTTGCCAGCCAACCGTCTGAGGAATCAAGAGCAGTAGGTGCTAGAAATGAGAAAGCTAAGTATCCAAAATCTGGTACATGAGAGAGAGAGAGGAAGCCTCAGTGCTGGAGGGTAAGGAACAGCCAGGTCTCTCCGCTCCAGATGGCTGGTTGAGGAGATAGGGCCCTATGCAGAGAAGCATCACTCGGGCTCTGCCACACAGGAATGACAAGGTCAGGGAAGATGAGCAGCTGGCTGATGAAGAAAATGGCTGCATCTCCCTGGAAGCAGAGACTGCAGACAAAGGGTGCTAGAGAGGATGAGCCTGGGGCTAGAGCAGGGTAGGACCAGGGCAGATGGACAGCAGAAACTGATTATCCTAAACCAACTGTAAGGCATGCTGTGGTTGGCCAGCCTGACTAGGTGCCTTGCCTGGGTTTGGAGATGTTACGGTGCCCCGCAAGACCATGTGGCTCAAGAAGAGAAGAGTTCAAAGATCTCAGAAGAAGAGCACTGTCAGACATGAAACTAGAACAGCACAACATAGGTCAAATTCAGAGGTCAGTGTAGAGGGGAAGGAAAAGGCATAGAAGTTCAAAGTCACGGATGATCACAGCCTTTTTCTCAGTAGTAACTACAATGCTGTATAATGAGGGCCGAGTTAATGACAAATCACACTCCATGAACGGGACCCCAGACCTTAAGAAGACCAGCAGCTTTATCTCTTTTTCTTCCTCTGACAAGCTCTCACTATGTGTCCCTGGCTCTGCTCTGGAACTCAGTTTGTAGATCAGGCTGTCTTCAAACTCTTAGCCATCCCCCTGCCTCTGCCTCCCAAGGGCTGCAATTAAAGTCAGATAGGCATGAGGCCACTATGCCCAAATTGGAGTGATGTGTTTGAATAGCCAGCCCCACAAAGGCACCTGTGAGCTTACAGGGTGAGGAGGTCAGGAAAGGTGGTTAACTGAGTGTGTTAAGTGAGTGTGTGTTGCAGGATCCTATTTATGTGGAGAGAGGCAGTGAATTCTCTCTTTAAAACTACAGCAAGTCTGCCTTTTGTAAGACAGCACTCAGGGGGAGCAGCTCCTTCTGGAAGACGTTCCTAAGAGGGAGGGCTCCTGTCAGTAGAGTTCAGGAGGGTACAGCCCAAAGAAAGCGGAGCTGAGTGGGAGGGCACCGGCAGAGACTTTTAGCAGCTGTTGGGAGTGAGATATGAGGGAGAAGAGACATGTGTCTCCAGACACAGCGAGAAGCCATGCACCAACCACCTATTTAAGGAAACCAACAATAAAGATTTACATTTTTCTTTATGCTTCCGGAGTCCCACTTGGGTTATTTTGAATGACTGTGGAGCAGAAAACCATCCTTGGAGGCTGCTATGATATATTTGGGTCACATCCAAATTATGTGAGTGTTAAAAACAAAAGGGAAAGGATATCTAACCATCTGTCAACAGCGGTTCTCTCTGGAGGATGAAATGTCAAGGGTCAAGGGTCAAGGAGCATTAACTTTCTCTGCGTTATATTTTACTTAATCATATGTTAATAGAATAAACAATACAGAGACAAAGAGAGGGCAAGGGAAATCTACGAAAATCAAAGGGCACAGTAAGTAAATGCACGTTGACCGCCGGCAGAGTCAGTAAACAGTAATTAAATGAAAGATTAAATAAAACTAGTAACAAAGACTGAAATAGTGAAAATCTAACACAATGGGAGACCTCTCACCTCTGCCCCACCCCTGCAGGGCCACACAGTCCTGCTTGAGAGCAAGGAGGAGCCTTAAATAGGAATGCATTGGCTCCTAGACTGTGGTTTCTTCCAACAAGGACTGCTGGAAAGAAACCATAGAGTAGATTGGGGCGTGGGGGAAGGGGGCATCTCAGAACCAGATGTGTGACCCTGCCTACTGATTTCTTTCACACACTCCCCTCCTCCTCTCCCTCCCTTCTCTTTCTGTCATTCATCCTTTCTCCTCTTCTCAGACCTCCACTCCTTCTGCTCGATCAGCACACACACACACACACACACACACACACACACACACAAACACACACACAGACCACGCATGATGCACACTTCCTCTTAAGGATGGGTATCAGTGATGGGGTGAAAGATTCTAAGAAACCAGGAGAAATCTATCTCTCCTTAGCTCCCAATCTTGAAGCAGGGACTCCCACGAAGAGCTCAGGTCTGTGGGACAAAGAAGGTGCCACACATCGAGTGGTACCTGAGCAGAGTGGAAGTTAACACCCTTCAGTAGTCAGAGGGCCTTGCACAAAGGAGAATTTATGTGTTCGGGGACGTGCATACCACTGCACTCGTGCAAGGAAGAGGGCAACCTCAGGGGTCAGTTCTTCCCACATTGTTGTGTATTCCAGTGTAGCTGGCTGAACAGAAAGCTTCCAGGTGATTCTCCTGTCCTCCCATTTCACTGTGGGAATGCTGGGATTGCCAGTGCAGAACGCTATCTAGCTAAGTAAAATAATAATGATGATGACAATAAATAAAGCATGGTCAACTTGACGTAAACTAGAGCCAACTGAGAAGAGGGAGCCCCAATTGAGAAGATGCCTCCCTAAGATAGGGCTGTAGGCAAGCCTGCAGAGCATTTCCTTAATTAGTGATTGATGGGGAAAAGGACCCAGCCTGCGGGGGGTGGAGACATCCCTAGGATGGTGGTCCTGGGCTCTATAAGAAAGGGAGCTGAGCAAGTCAGTAAGCAGCATTCCTCCATGGCCTCTGCATCAGCTCCTGTCTCCAGGTTCCTGCCCTGCTTGAGTTCCTGTCCTGGCTTTCTTCAGTAACAGACTTCAATGTGAAAGTATAAGCCAATTAAACCCTTTCCATCCCAACTTGCTTTTGGTCATGGTGTTTCATCATAGCACTAGCAAAGTAAATTAGGACATGCAACGACTAGAACAGCTCTCTGCCTCTTGTTTTTTATTTTATACTCCAAGTCTTGAGTGGTGTGTTATGATATTATTAGCTAACTAGTATGGTATGTGTGGTGGTTTGAATATGCTTGGCCCAGGGAGTGACACTATTTGGAGGTGTGGCCTTGTTGGAGTACCCTGTGTGCCCTGACATAGTAACCACTGCTATTGCCACAGTCATGAAGGTTTTTTTGTCTTTTGCCTGACATCACACACCTTCTGTCAACATCTGTGATACTCTTGGTAGATGACTGCCAAGTCTGCAAGCAGAGGGAGTCTAGGTCATTCAGAGTGATTGCTGTGAGCCCATCCTAACACCATTTATTCTAACTCCACAAAGACTTAGTCAGTGAAAGATTTCACTCAAGTTTCATTGGAGAGCAAAAGAAAGCTTTTCCTCCCATGCTCAACAGAACCCCCCCTTCCCCTGCTGCCACCACCCCAGAAACCGTTCCTCCTTTGAGTTGATTGCTTTTCCCCTCGACATAACAAAATGCTGAATGGAAACAGCTATTAGATTAAGTTTTTATTTGGGATTGTGGCTTCAGAGGCTCCATCCGTGATTGCTTGGCTCCGTGCACTTGGCCAGAACATCCCATCCGAGAGAACATACCGTAGAGAGCCATTCATGGCCAATATGAGGAAGTGAACGACAGGCAGAGACCAGGGATGTGAGCCTGTGAGAGCTGTCTCACAGTCAAGCCATAACATTTATGTAACCTCCCCAACTCTTCAGCTCTCAGCTGCCTTTTGACATCCCATCTCCACTCCAGGCTCTGCAGTGTGGCTGCCAGCCAGCTCAGATCTGCATCCTGACTCCAGGCCTTTCTAAAACTCTTTATTGCACATGTCTACCTCCATTTTTTCTAGGCCAACCTCCCGATACTCATCCCCCAGCACATACACATCCCCCCTCACTCTTAGCCGTAAACCAGGGAGGTTGAAAAAATATTTTCCCCGGCACAATTTATATCCGTCATAATGATTTAAAGTAGAGAGCTAGCATGGTGGTACATGACTCTAGCCCAGCATTTAGGAAGCTGGAAGAAGAGGACTGGGAGTTTGGACTACACAGTAACAGTCTGTCTCAACCAAATGAAACAACTCTAAGATGTAAGCAGTGTGCTTCATAGGCAGAAGGAAGAGACAAATATTCCTGAGAAGGAGATGCATTAAAATCAGGAACAGGGTGAGAGTGGAGGGAGGGGATAGGGGTTTTGTGGAGAGAAAACTGGGAAGGGGGAATAACATTTGAAGTGCAAATAAATAAATGACCAATAAAAATATGAAAAAAAAACAGGAACAATGTCATTAAGCCTTGAAGAGTGAGCAGGCTTTGCAAAGGCTATAGACAGGAGAGCTTGCCAGTCGCAAACGACAAAGGTGGGATGAAAGACCCTCCTCAGCGGAGGCCAGAGGTTAAAAGATGGCTTTAGGGGAGATGGATCAGCAGGTAAAGTGTCTGCCATGAAGACATGAGGATCTGAGTTTGCAGCCCAGTACCCCCATAAAAGTCAGGCTCAGTGGCAGTCACCAGTATTGGGACAGGGGTAGAGACAGATAGATCCATAGAGCTCCAAGTTCAGTGAAAGACCTTGTTTCAAAATATAATGTGGAGAATGATCGAAAAAGATAGTCAATATAGGCCTCTGGCCTCCACCCCATGCTTACGAACAGGCATGAGCATCTGTGTAAACCTATAAATATACTCACACATGCATACACATGTGCACACACACACACACACACACACATGCATACACACGCACACTCACATACATATGCGCACACACATACATACACGCACAGAGAGGAAAAGAGAGAGAGAGAGAGAGAGAGAGAGAGAGAGAGAGAGAGAGAGAGAGGGAGGAGAGGGAGAGAGAGAAGACTTCTGGGAACAATCACAAAGGCTGTAGAGAGACAATGGAATTTGGAGACTGGATTGCCCACTGGAGCCACAGTGAAATGCTGCCTGTCTCTGAGTACCAGGCACATCCTTAAATTCACACATGAAATATCAAAGCACAAGGACTTGTAACCAAAGGAAACACCCACTAATCTTAGTTTTCGCCAGGAACACCCTAACTGACATTTTAATTAACAAGCTGTTCCCCCCCACCACTCCATTTTTAATATAAGGACTTCTTGTTGCTTTAAATCTAAAATTAATTAAGTGAGAGTTCTCCTCTGGAGGGGAGTATACAGCTCACACTAAATGGACTGGAGTGATAAGGTGAGATATACAGCCGGGAGTGAGGGGGTGGCTGCTGAAAGATCCCACACCTCTGCCGTGGAGAACCAAACCAGGCACAGCCCTTCACTGGGGACCTGAGCTATTTCCAAGAAATCCTCCGTTAGAACTGACAACCCAGCTCAGACTTGGGATTACAGAGGCTTAAAATGGTTCTAGGAAGCCCTTCAAGCTCCGAGCCCGGTCTCTCTCCTTCTAACTCTAATCCCATGTTCTTAAGCCTGAATCAATCTGTCCTTCTTGCTGTTTCTAAGTGTGATAGACTGATTCCCAGCCATTTGCACAGGGGTCTCAGTTGCCACTCACCTCTCCTGCCACCTATCTACTGTACCCACTGGCCCCTGGCTTCACTGTTGTCCCCTTCTTGGCCCTTATTACTAAAAGCCCTGTGTCGTTTAAATGCTCAGTCTATCTTCCTCTGTCACAACGACAGCCTCAGGAAGGCAGGGCTGTGCTTTGAGGCTGATGCAATTCCACACCTAGGACACGGCTGGTGCTCAGTAGCCATTGGTTGGATGGATGCGAGCTCTTCCTTGGACTTCCTCCTCCCCTCTTCTCTCCCCACACCCTGCACAGCTTCTGAAATTAAACAACATTCCTTAACCTTTCCAGACTGTTCTAGGCTCATCTTTGATCTCTCCTTTACGGCATTTGTCATCTCTGAAACTAAGCTACTGTTAGACGGTTTATTTAATGTCTTTCTAGGGCATAAGCTCTGTGAGGACAGCACACCGATGAACAATCCGTAATTAGTGATGCTTTTCTTGTTTTATTTTGATGTCATCACAATTCAGGCCATAAGGCAAACAGAAGGAGAACTTTCCAAGAGTGCCTCAGACATAGCTACACTTTTCCTGTGATAGGTGAAGGTATTTGAGGACAGTGGGGTGCTACAGAAGGACTTTGACTGTACCTCAAAGGCCCACGTGTTCAGGACTTTGTCCCCTGGGTACCAGGGTAGTAAACTAGGATATAGCAGAACCCATAAGAGGTGGGGCTTGTGGGAGAACTTAAGTCACTGGGCTGAGACTGCAAAGGGACCTGGCTTCTTCCTCCCCTGTCTTTTGGCTTCCTTGGTGATGAGGTAAGCGATTTTGCTCTGTCACATACTCTCATCATGAGGAGCCGATTGGTCACAGGCCTAAAGCAATGGGGCTGACATATCATGGCCCAGAACCCTCAAAACTGTGAGCTGAAATGAACCATTTCTCTGCAGGGGTTGATATGCTAAGGTATTTGCTATGGTAACATATAGGGGAGTGGCTTTGTGGTCTGGGTTCAGTTTGCCATACAGGAGTTCTTGGCAGGCACATCAGAAAGCAGTACAGCTCTGGTCTCTCCCTGCTGTTGAAATTCCTCCCTCCAGGCAGTGAGTCAGCTGCATGGGATTCATTATTTTGAACATAGCATATTTTATTCATCTATTCTTCTCTTGATGGACATCTTAGGCTGTTTCTCTTTTTTGCTGTGACAAATAATTCAGTAATTATCCCTTCAATTTCCCCGCATCATCAGATCTTTTCCTCTCCACCAGATTGTTCTCGCCAGCCAACAAATGCATCGACTTCTCTCATCTCGGAAAAATAGTGAAAAAAAGAAAAGAAAAGAAAATCAAAGACTCTTTGTCCTTCCACACCGTGTTCCAACGGCTAGCCCACTTCCTCAGTCCTCTTTGCACTGTATTTACCTATTTGGGGTGGACACACAGTATCACTGCATACACATGGAAGTCAGAGGAGAGCTTGCAGGAACCTGTACTCTCTACTGTGAGGGTCCCATGGGGCCCGTGCAGCTCAGTCAGGCTTCATGACAGCCACTCTTACCTGCTGAGTCCTCTGCTCCTCTTGAGAGCACCCAGGGTTGCTTCAAGTTACAGCACATTAGATCTTCACCTTATTTTCTGTGGCCTCCTTCCATAAGCTCCATGCCCAGCACCCCACCCAGACAACAGGTACTGAGGTGGCCAGTGACTTCACCCCCACCCCCACGACTGTATACCACAGTGTTTGGTTCATGGGTTCAATCTCTTCCCCCCATGTATTCAATTTCCAAATCAGTGGCCTGAAAATATGTTGATCAAAATTCACACATAAACACACACACCAACAACCCACACATATACACAGCCCCCTCCCCACCCGACACACACCAACATTCATATATATGACATACCTCGGTCAAATCCACATACCCCAACAACAGTACACTCACATAACCTTCTCTCCCTGATTTCCATCTTTCCTCTGGGATTGTCCTTTCTTGGAAGCTTTCATTACTTTCCCTCTCTCGGTCTTCATTCTAAGAACGGCTGTTTCCTCCCATCTCCTTCTCCAGTTTTCCTTACCTCCCTACTCTCCAAGCTACTGCAGGTCTCAGTTCTCAGCTCCATTGAGACATCATCTGTGCTTGATGCCTGGCCGCTCCATCTGGCCCCACAAATCTGTTCATTTGTGGCTGACTCCAGGTTTCCTCCACCTCCCTCAACCTCATGGGTCCAGCCGCGGTCTCAGTGTCTTCACTTGCACGTCCAGTGGATATATTACATTTAGCATGCACACACACCCTGGCCTCGTTAGTTTTTCTTGTCAATTTGACACCAACTTGGAGACACCTGGGGCAAAGGAAGCTCAACTGAAGGATTGCCTCAGTTGGACAAGCCAGTGGCTGTGTCTGTGAGAGACTGTCTTGATTGATGAGGGAGTGCCCAGCCCACCGTGGGCAGCATCATCCCTAGGCAGGTGAGGTTATAAGAAAGCTGACTGAAAACAAACCAGAAAGCAAGCCACTAAACAGCATTCCTCCGTGATTTCTGCTTCAGTTCCTGTCTGGATTCTATCAATGAGGGGCTATGACCTAAAAATGTTGAAATAAACCTTTTCCCCTCTAAGTTGCTTTCTACTGTGGTATTTACCACAAGCACAAAAAGCAAAGTAGGACACATCCCTAATCCTGTGTTTGTGCAGGCTCCCCTTCTTCCTCAGAAAGGGCGATTCCAGTCTCCCTAGTGCTCAGACCGAAAGCCCCAGAGCCAGTCTGGGTTCCTCTTCCCACTCTGTTCCTTCTTCAGCAGCAGCATCTGTGTGCTCCCAATATGAACACATCTCCACTATCCCCTTAACAGAAGCCCAGCATCTCTCACCTGAGGACCTGCCGTAGTCACTTTACCTCCAGCTGTACCCCACCCCAGTCTATTCTAGGCACAGCCTTGGCTGCTGGAACGAGCTCTCTAAAATAACTGAGACCACTGCTGCTCCAGTCAGTACTCTTCAAGGCTTCTCCTCTCCCTCTTGGTAAAAGGAAAATCCCTGTAGTAGTCGGCAGGGCTTTGCATTTACAGGGCTCTAGTGTCTCCCCTCTAATGTCATTCTTCCTATTGAAAATCTCTTTGCTCTGGGTATTTGTTTTTCTTCAAATTCATCAGGCCCCAGCTGCCTCAGAAGCTCTGCATCAATTAGCCATGATGTCCTAAAATCCTCCTCCTCCTGTATGCGCATCTTTCATGCGTTTATTAAGAAGTCTTCCCTGGTAGGGCTATTATTAGTTAGCTTAGGCTACTGTAATAAGATATATTCCTTGCAGCTCTGGAAGCCCAAAGTCCAAGATCAGGGCGATAGCATCGCCGGGTTCTCTGGAAGGTCCTCATCTGGCTTCCTCCCTATGGCAAGTGATAATGAGCTCAGGTTTCTTCATCCCTTGGCATCAGTCCCATCCTGGGAGCTCAATCACATGATCTCCTCCAAACTTAATTACCTCCCAAAGTCTCACTTCTAACGCCATTACACTGGGGACCAGGGCTTCAACATAAATCAGGGGGTTCCATCAATAGCACTGCCACACAGAGACGGTAGCCTGCTCCTTAGCTGGTCTCAGTTCACCTTCCTCTGCAGCATCTTTCATCGTCAGACACGGTCTGCATTTATCGGTTGAATGAAGATTGCCTGTCTCTCCCCAACCAGAACTTAAGCGGTAGAAGAAAGGGCTAAGCATACCTTCAGCCATATCACCCAGATCGTGTGCTATCGTGTCTGATTCTGCAAAGCAAGCAGGGTCCTGCCTGGTCAGTACTTGTGTGGGACAAAAGGCAAACACATAGTAAATACATGACGACTATCTCTCAGTGTGTGTACCTCTGTGTGCTCAACTCTATACCACGGACCTCACCGGGTCAGAGACAGGAAGAGAACTGCTCTTCAGCTGACTGTGTGACCTTATAGAGTTCTTAGACACCGTTTGCACAGCTGTAGGAAGCCACTGGGACATGAGCCTCTCCTTTTGCTCAGAATCTTGTCAACACATTCAAGTCCAGACAGACAGACAATGAAAAAGGGAGCCTGCTGTTTAACTGATGTATCTCTGGCCATGTATGGAGCTGAGAATTTCATCGCTGTCTCTCAGGAGTTGCCTTCCTTCTTCTGTGTTCATTCCCATTTGCATGGAATATTCTAGGCCTCGGTGTCTTTTCACACTCAAGTAGTGGTCTTTAAAGCCGGTCATGTGACAAGTTTGTTTATATTTGGGTTTTGTTTGTTTGTTTGTTTGTTTGTTTGTTTGTTTTTGAGCAGTCCCAGGGCTCCAATCTAGGCATTAAAGGTGTGCTGGTAATGGGGCGGAATGAAGACTTGCTCTCATGGAGTTTGCCTGCTTGGAAAGGTGAGTAAAAAATAAATAAATAACCAAGAACACAAACAAGGAAATGATATAAACTCAGACCACGCTCACTTGGTGCCTTGAGGAAGAGAGGCTGGGTGGGAGGGTGGTTGCAGAAAGCCTTTTTGAGAAGGTGGAACTTGAGCTGGCAGCTGAGTGACGAGCCAGAGCCAGCAGTGGGATGATCCAGGGAAATACATTCTAAACACAAGCACCAGGAAATTAGGGGCCCCCAAACCAGCTTAGCAACTCTGAGGAAAAGGAAAAAGCTAGGCCAGCTAGAATGCAACTGAAAACAACATTACAGCCGGGCGGTGGTGGCACATGCCTTTAATCCCAGCACTTGGGAGGTAGAGGCAGGCAGATTTCTGATTTCGAGGCCAGCCTGGTCTACAGAGTGAGTTCTAGGACAGCCAGGACTACACAGAGAAACCCTGTCTCGAAAAACCAAAAAAAAAAAAAAAAAAAAAAAAAAAAAAAAGAGAGAGAGAGAGAGAGAGAGAGAGAGAGAGAACAACATTCCTGCCTGAAGGAACAGTGGGTACCCGGTCTCTTGGGAAGTGAGAAGACCACACCGGCTAAGAGGACCAAAAGAGATGCTGATGCTGAAAAAAATGAGAAGAGAAGAGAAAGGCACACTGGTAGGGAGGGAGGGAAGGAGAGAAGGAAGGAGGGAAAGAGGGAGGAAGGGAGGGAGGGAAATAGGGAGGGAGGGAGGGAAAGAGGGAAGAAGGGAGGGAAAGAGGGAGAAGGGAGGGAGGGAAAGAGGGAGGAAAGGAGGGAAGGAAAGAGGGAAGAAGGGAGGAAGAGGGAGAGAAGGAAGGAGAGAAAGAGGGAGGAAGGGAAGAAAAGAGGGAGGGAGGGAGGGAGGGAGGGAGGGAGGGAGGGAGGGAGGGAGAGGGCGGGTTGAGCCAAGAGCCTGGGCAGACCTCATCTGGATCACTGAAGGATGAAAGTGTCTCCTCTCTGAACGAATGCTCGAATCCACTTCCTTAGGAGAGGCTGTGTTTTTCCTGGACCAGGGCAGAACAAAAGCTGCTGCAGGGTGATGGACAGGAGGCTGGATGTAGCACTGGACGTGTCTATCATGCTGAAGTTCTGAAAACCCTTTAAGGGTTTGGAGAGCCACCATCCTGGGGGTCCTAGTAGCACCAAGGCACATTCTGGGTACAAGAAACTAAAGAGCGAAGACTTGCTTTCTTTCACCTCTCCAGGCAGAGGAAGGGATGAGGCCAGTCAGCTAGCTGTGTCTGCCTGGGATTAGGTGGAGCAATGGTGACACAGAACAATGAGGTGTGACAGAAGTCATGATGGCGGTGACAGCGTATGGTACCATTCACTGTGGCTATCAAAGGGGGTGCTGCTGTGACCTATGACATGGAGGATGAGCAGAAGGACATAAGACTGTTGGGAAAAGTACAGGTCCCATTCAAAGGAGTCAAAAGCTGCCCAGTCCTTTCCAGTAAGGCCAGGTTGGCCACAGAGCCCACTGTTCCCAGAGTTCGGGTTATCCGAAAGCAACTGGAAAGACACTTTTTAAAATGTAAAACAAACAAACAAAAACAAAACACCCTCTACTACTTTGATGCAGATCACAAATTCAAACTGAGTCAGAAGTCAGAGGGAACTCACCAACCACCAGTTTACACCCTTGCCTCTCATGTCATGTCCTTTTGTGATAAGGAAATTTTTTTTTAACATCTAACAGTGTCAAAAAGGGAGCCTTTGAGCAGAAGGTTGGGAAACTGTCCCCTAGAGATGGGAGTTTCGAGGCTGAAATGAAACAGGTGAACTCTAGTACTGCCCAAAGCACAGGTAGCCAAGGCTAGACTGGCTGAGCACAGAAGGCAGCAAGCCCTGACTTCTCTAGATTCTATGGCTATAGCTGGGGTGGAGAAGGCAGCAGGTAGAAAAGTGGACCAAATACACAGAGAAGCCACCCTCAACTGTGGGTGCCCTCCCCCCCCCCCAAGAGCACCTTAGTTTCCCTGGAGAGAGAAAAAGTAGAATTAAGGCCTATAATACCTGGACTATGCCACAAATTCCCAAATGAGCCCAGACCTGAAGCCAGGCTGCCCTGGCTCCCTGTAACCCCCATGGCACAGTGAAGGCGTGGGACTAAACACACCTTCTATGCACAGCCCCTTGATAGCTGTCTACTGCTGGCACAGCCGAGGAGAGGCAGCCTCCCTAGAGATGGCCCACGGGGCCGCTGGAGAAGCACACTTGCCTCCCACCCCCCGCCACACACTAAGCAATCATTTCTGGAATAACTTCAGATTCAAGCAGCTTTTGTAAACTGCCCCGTTTAAATTAAAACAAATCAATATGCTTTCTAAAATTTAGTCTCAGCTAAACAGCTGTGACAGTTCATAGCAACCTGAACTTACAGTGAACCCACCCTACGTATAAATAAAGCCTTTGATGTCTTCATTAGTTTCTCTCGTGCCATTTTTCCACACTCTATCAGGCTAAGTGCTTTGCAACTTATATATATTTTTGCAGGAGGAGTATTTAACCTTCTGATTAGTCACCGCGAGCAGCACAATGACAGAAACCCTGATTTTGCACACAATGAATTTATTGATAGATTTAGCCCATTAGCTGTATTTACCTGTCAGTTCTATGGACACTAATGAGTTGTTTTTCAAGGACTAATGAGAACTGTAATGGCTAATGGATGTTTACAACTTTACCGCGCCGCGCCATGTGATGCCGTGAACACCCGCTCCTGTCCCTCCGAGTCTTTAATTGGCACCATCAGAGGACTCTTTAATTACATTTGAGCAGACAATGAAGATCCTGGCCAAATCAGTGGGAGGAAGCGGCGGGATTCCACAGGAGACCGGACACTCAGATGGGCACCAGCCTGACCCGCCAGCCAGCTCTGCAACTCCCCTGAGGACACACTTGAGCGGGAGGAAATACTGAAGAATGTCCAAGCCAGACGTGTACCTCCCAAGCTGCCTGCCAATGTGCCCTCCGGGCTTTGTAGAGTAGGGCTGATGGTCATTGTCCAAACAGGGGACACAGACTACGAGTGGAGACCCACTCCGGGCACTGGGCTATGGATCCCCTCCGGGCTCTTGGGCTTTGTTAAACTTTTTGATCCTCAAGGTCATGTCTTCCTATGTGTTAGGTACAAAGATAGAGCTGTCACAATCGTCGGTGTCAGCCAGACGTTGTCATTAGCAAGAGAGTTGGCTCATGATGAACTTACGAAGAAGGCTCTGAGCTGTGCAGTATTTTCTCAGTCATTCAATGGATCTGTCCACTCATTCAGCATTTAGTGACAATACACTGAGGACAAAAAGAATCCCAAAGATGCTAGAAGCATGGTAGTTGGGAAAGACTACTAAAGGTATCGTTTTAAATTAAATTATACTATATTGTTTGAAAGAAACAAAAGCACACGCTTTTCAACTGCCTAAAAACCAGCTGAAGAAATCCTATTTTGATGCCGAGGCTTCATCCTTGCTGGCCCATTAGATGGTTCTGATCAGAATCTATATGCCAGAAGGCTGAGGAACACCTCATTCTCTTCAGTAGGTCAAGCTACCATTAATCGATTCTTCCCAGGAGGGCACAGATCAGCTCTGCTGATCAATTGACCTTCCCTGGGAGGAGCTGGTGAAAAGGAGGAAGAGCCTGTAGATAGTTTAGTCATGGGTGTGGTTATATGGATGGCAATCCTGAAGAAATTCAAACTGGTAGGATGACAATGGGGAGTCAGGGTGTTACTGAGAGAGGACATCTGCCTGTCAACCCAATGGAATCACACAAAGATCACTGGCTACAGAACAAGCGGCCGACTGGTTGAAGCCCAGTCTCCATGTGAGTGAAGGTGCTATGAAATTCTCATTGCTATCAGCCCTGACATTCCTCGGTGCCTCACCCAGCACCAGGAGGGAAGTCTGCCCTCTCTTGGTGCTTCCTATGAGCTGTGAACATATTCAATCCAGTGAGGATGCTGCTAGAGAAATGAGAAGAACAGTTTCCATAGAGAAGTGGGGGCGGGAGCCAGATTGCACAAGGATTAAGGAAGGAGTGGGCGGTGAGGAAACGGCAGCGGTGACAAGTGAGTGATGGAGACGGATAGAGCAGTCACTCAAGGGGGTCAGGGGGACCTGAACACATCTAGAAGTTTCTAGAAAGATGTCAGCCAAAAGGAGAAGATGGGAAATGAAAGAAAAGAAGGTGACTGATGTGGCATAGTCCCAGTGGGATCAGGGATGCAGTGAGAAGAGAATTACAAAGGAGGAGGGTTGGGCCTTACAAGAGAGAGATCCTGCAATACCGTTTGTGACTCGGAACTGGAGGACAGTAAGGCTCTGCCGCTCCTTATTTTTGTTCCCTGAGAAGACCAAGAGATAGCACTTGTCTCTGGTGCCTAGAGGAGAGCCTAGAAGGTCAGAGCAGTCCCACTTAGGCTGCCAGAGGCGTCACTCAGAACCAAAGGATTAGTGATATTCCTGGCTGGGGCCTTGCCGCTGTTATCACCGCCGCAGCCCTAACCACTCAGTCAACACGGTCAGCAGAGTTGTCTGCTCTGCCCAAGATGAGGCAGCCAAGTGGGTTTCCCAGAATCCAAGATAAGCAGGGAGCTGCAGGTCTCGGGTAGAAGCAGCTTAGGGTTTATAAGATGTAGACCATAGGGATTCAAGTTGTCAATCTAGAGATGGATGAAGAGAAACAAGGAAGGGGGAATAAGACCCTGTTGATGAACTCAAGGTTTGGGGAGGAATGGAACAAGATAGGAGAAAAGACTGTTGGGATTTCAAGATCAACTCAGTTCAAGGGCTAACAGCACTGCCCTGACCCAGAGTTGAGTCGTCCCTTGTCCCATTCCTAAAGGCCATCTTCACCTAAGGGAGCAGATTTTCTCTTCTCAGTGGCATACAGAGGTTAGCCTTCATTGTGCTCTTCACGTGATCTTAGCCAGAGACCAAAAACCGCTGCAGCTGATGCTCTTGTTTCTCAAGTCTCAGGCATCTTTGGGTAGCGATGTCCTTAGTACCTCAAACCTTCGAAACATACTACGACACCCTCAAGACTACCAGCCAGAGGGAAGATCCAAGCTCTCCAAGCAGGGGAGCAAAAACCACAAAACGGGCAGTTTGGCCCAGAAACAAAAGATGCTACTACCGTTTAGAGGGGAACATTGCCAGACATTGTTGTGCTCAGACTGACCGACTGACAATTGAATTTTTTTCACTGAGAGGAAAAGAAGGCAGAAACAAGGAAGTGAGGAAGGAGCTGAATCTTTCCCCCCACCCCCACCCCACCCCCCAAGTTGTGTGTGTACAGCTCCACTCTGGGTACTTTGAGAAGGAAGGTTCACTTATTTACATTTCAAACCAACGGTGAGTGGTGATGTTATCCCTGCTACAGAGGGAGAAACCCAAGGCTGTAGGCGGCTGCTCAAGCATCTGCAGAGGTGGCAGCAGAGCCGGGCTCTAAATCATGCCTTTCTTCCCTGGCAGGCAGGTATCCCTCCCACAGCATGCTTCACGGAGATTCTGCCTCCCCCGCTATCTTTCAACAAACTGGAATGTCGCTACAGCCAAGCCAAGCCACTTGCAACCTCATTGCTCTGTTGAAGATGCCCTGCCTGCCAGGGCCTGAAGAGAAACAGCAGGGCAGTCACACTGCAAAAGGTAAAAATTTAAATTTTGAGAAAAAAAAAAAGAAGAAGAAGAAGAAGACCAAATTTGGCATTCTAAGACAACAGTGAAATTCGTTTCTGGCTTACAATCTTGCCAGCGATGTGAGTTGAAGATACCACTTCCTGTTGTAAAGGCTGTTTCCTCCTCTGTGAACAAGAATTCCCTCCCAATGGAAATATATACGATTAAGAGCAAGTAACAAAGTATTTAACAGCCAACTCTCAAAAAAGATGAATGTCGGGCCAGTGAGACGCTCAGCGGGCAACAGCTTTTGCTGGGCAAGCTTGGCTACCTGAGTTCTATCCCAGAAACCATTAGAAAGGTCAAAAGGGGAGAACTGATGCCCCAGGGTCACCCTCTGACTCTCACATGTGCACTGTGACACATGTGTTTATAGAATCGTGTGCACGCGCACGCACGCGCGCGCACACACACACACACAATCATAATAATAACATCAAAAGTTTAAAGGAAATGAAACAAGAAAACAATGCTTAGATCTATACTGTCTACTGATTTCTACAACCAGTAGAAAGACTTCCACATCTGCTGATGTCAAGCCAAAAGTACAAGGTTCCATCTCTGTACCCCTGGCTTCTTGGGTATGTGAGTAGCACACAGTTATCTAGCATTCTCGCCATTCAGACAAACCAGATAGAATTGGGATGAGGAGAGCTGGCTCTAGAGCAGAGGTTCTCTGCAACCTGCGGGATGCAACCCTATTTGTTGGTTGAATGACCCTTTCACATGAGTCACCTATCAGATATCCTGCCCATCAAATATTTATATTACAATTCATAGCAGTAGCAAAATTACAGTTAGGAAATAGCAATAAAAATAACTTTATGGTGGTCACCACAGCATGAGGAACTGTATTAAAAGATCTCAGCACTAGGAAGGTTGAGAGCCACTGCTGTATAGCATCAGTCGTAAAATGATTAGAATAGTCAGATGCTGCTTTAGTGTTGGTCAAAAACAAGGTTTATGTAATTATAATTTTATATAAGTTAATCTTTAGTAATGATCATATTTAACGGCTAGTTCATCAAATTCCTGTAAACTGTAATTAGCAGTTCTTGCAGGCCACTGCCAGCATGCCACACATACTAGTGGATGTGCTAGGCTGAATCAGGTAGAGCTGAGATTTGAACCCAGATCTCACTGACTCCAGACTACAAGGTCTCATCAGCTTGTCTGTGCTGCAAGGTGGAGATGTGACTGGTTAGAACTACAAGCCATCCCTGGGCACCATTAGGAGAAATAGGAGGAGCTAGTGATCTTTAAGCACCCAAATAAAGAAAGCTAGTATGGCTGCCCTCCTGTCTCCACGTAAGATTTGGGCTCAGTCTACCCAGAAACCACCTGTCCTGCCTCTGTCCCAACTTCTTAATACTTTTTGGTGGCAAAGCTATTTCTGAATTCAAACATTTTGTTTTCTCAAGAGCTGGACCACTGGTCAAATTCCTCCATCCACTCCTCTCCACCTCTCAGGGCCTTCTTTTCCTCCCCAATCATACTGAGTGAGGTAGACCAGCTAACCTTGAACAATCCCCTCACCCAGATCTGAAATATTCAAATATGACTCACTACACAGGCAGTGCCAGAGGTTCTGACAGCTCAGAAAGCAGGTGCCAGAGTCATGGCTGCTGGAGCTGGCAGAACTGCTCAGGGGAGCTCGTTGGGAAGCAGAGACTTCATGGGAAACAACTGAGCCGGCTCAAAGTGGAACCGAACAGGTGACAGGAGTCCATGTTTTCTACAGAGTAGTGATACATGCCTGGGAGAAAGGAAACCAATTCTGGAAGCCAAGCCACACTGCTGTGTAGAGTAATGGGCCCCCTCTGTACACATGCCTCTTCATCCTCTCAAAATAGAGGCTATTGAACTCTGTGACCCCCTAACTTCTAATCTAATTGTTTATGTTCTCTGCCACATGACGGAATGCAAGAACAGAAGAAAAGAGTGACATCAGGCAGGTGGCTGCCAAACCAGATGGGGCTAAGAGTAGTAGGTACAGTTGGTACAGAACTTGAGCTTCAAGGGAGTGCAAAGATAGAGGACTTAGCACGTATACGTAGGTGAACCTGTGTACATGGTGTTAGGTAGGAGTGACCTCCCACCTGTAAACAACAGCCCAGGCCCGGGATGGTCCTGAGGCCTAGACCCAGGGTTATGTGCCGTCTGGTGATGCTAGCCAAGCACTGGGCTGATGCTCCTGGTGTTGCCATGGAAGCCCAGGAATAGTGCAAGCTGGGAGTGCCTGTCGGGTGCAGCTCCCTCAAAAGGAGCCTGTGTCACGCCTTCGGCAGAACATCAGGTGGGAGTCTCAGAGCACAGTGAGCTATTGTTCTTTGAGGCTTTACGCTAAACCCGTTTCCAAGGTTTTATGAATCATTTTGCTGCTGATCTTTTAAAAAAAAATAATATACAAGGCAGCAGTGGAAGCAGCTTTCAGCCTCTTCTCTGAGAGAGGAATGTGAACCCATGAAGAACTCCTTCCCACCTTCTGCCTTGATCTTCTCCACAACTATCAGAAAGGCCACTTGGAACACTTGGAAGGCTGTGACTCTGGATGTGGCACTGGGCACCCCAACACAGGATGGAGAGTCCTGAGGAGAGAGCATATAAGCATCCAGACTTTGAGGCTGCCAAGACAAATGAATGGCAAGTAGCTCAAACTAAGGCCAAGCAGTTGCTGGGTGCCTCAGGCAGTCCTCAGACAATGCTGCGTCCTCAGGAAGCTCCCTCCACAGGAGCAGCCCACATGGAGATGAGCCTTTGTCTTTGAGACGTGGCTGTCTCATCACCAAGGAGGCACATGCCGTTTCATGGCCAGCAGCTTCCTGCTCCGTCCCTTGTCCATCTACCTTTCTGTGCACTTGACTTTCTGGATATCTTCTGGCTGACAGTCTGATGTTCCACTCTGAAAGCCAGCCCTCAGAAGAGCCTTGGAGTTCAAGGCTGTGCCCCTTAAGTGTGCTCCCACTCCAAAGCAAAAACTAAAGGGGTGGGTCTTGTCAGGGCATCTACCCAGCCTGCCCTAGGGCAAGTTTCAGCAACTCGCTGAACCAGCCACTGCTCAGACAGAGAGCCTGCTCCAGACAGCAGTCTGTGGAGGTGCCCATTCATAGCAGGGCCTCTCCGCAGGCTGTTGTGCTACATGGGAAGGGAGTGGTTTCTCAGGAGACCACCTGGCACTTTCATCACAATGGCTGAAGACCCAGTCTTGAAACTCCCTAGCTAGAGATATAGACCTTCAACTGCTCTAATTTTGAAAGCTGATGTGGCTATAGTTTGTACTTCCCCATCTAAAGTTGATCCCTGCCTCAGTTTCTCTCCTGTCCCCCAGAGCCCTAACTTTAAAATACTTCCCAGCTCCTATCCAACACTTCCCTTGCCTCCCAGGCCTCAGTTCCCCACCTCCTCCTACTGGCTGGCTCGGATTTACAGATGGTTCCAGCCCCGGTTATTATTTAAACGAGCTGCTTCTGGCTCACATGTTAATTAAAACCCGCTGTCCAAAATCTCCTGGTACAATTTGCAGTGTAATCTGTAGCCTCTAGTGCATCATTGTATCTCTATTAAAAGGGATTCTCTGTAATGATGCGGGGATTTAATTAGTTTCTTTGCCAATGTTGTAAAACACAGTGATAAACGAGCCAACAGGTCCGTGGATCATTATTCTCCTCAAGATGAGCTTATTAGCTGATTATGAATCATTAACAAAGTCTACACGGGATTTTCTTATCTAATTCAACACAATTTTTAACATTCAATGCTCAACATCCATTCCTTTCAACCAGGAACATTGTGTGATGATTGCAATCTGTATGTGTGGCTCTCTGCTCTGGGCTTCGGTCTCCCCTCATATTTAATTTGAGATGTATGGTAGGAAGACACAAGAACAGGGACTGGAGATGACATTGTAATGAGTCCGGAGTTTTCTTTTATGACGGGAAGCAGCTACGATGAACTGTACCTGGGAGTCCATATTTTTGTGCTTGTGTGCCAGTGTGTGTGTATATTTGTATATTCTCAGATCTGGGGAGGGGGTACGTGCACTTTGTGCATATGTGTGTATCAGTAGTGGAGGGACAGTCTGGGGACATATGTGCTCCTGTGTACATGGAAGTGTATAAACTATATTCACATGAGTGTATGCCCATAGATCTTACTGCTGTTTGTATATCCTTCTGTATAGGTATGCATGTGTATACACACAAGTAGGTGAACGTTGGGGGAGATTCAGTAGAAGATATTTTTGAATAGGCTTTCAGACTAATGTTATTTCACTACTTCCTGAGATGTCTGAATCTTCCAGTGTTTCTCACAGGCCCTTCCTATCTCTCCTCTCCTGTCTTTGAGTTAACATATATTCTGAGTTTGTGGTGTGGTCCAAACACAGAGCTTGACACTACTGTCCTACAAACTCTTTCTTTTACAGAGAAGTAGAGTCCAGAGAGGCTACATAACTCCCTTGAAGCCGTAACTAGCAACCAGTGCAGCCACTGTCCAGCAATGGTTCCTGTCTCATTCCAAAGCCCTTTCTGAAATGCAAGCCTATTCTTGGGGTTTGTCTTCCCCTTCAAAATCCTATTGTTCTTTGGGATGATAAGGGCACTGCTCTCCCTCCCCAGGGTCCCCTCCAAGTGCACACAACCTAGGCCCTGGACCTTTATAAGTTGAATTTAGGAAGGGCTGTTTCTGCTTCCAGGAAGTAGTCTCCTCTGTGAGCTCTCCTGGGGTTGGTCCCAGGGGTTCACATAATTCTCTTGTGTTTTTTATTTTAGCAGAAAAAAATGGAATAATTTGGTGACCAAAATTATTAGTGCCAACAAGTTTGACAGCCATTAGGAACAAATGCCGTGAAACACTCCTATGTACTCCTATGCACTCCTATGCACTCCTATGGACTCCTGTGCACTCCTGTGCACTCCTATGGACTCCTATGCACTCCTATGCACTCCTATGCACTCCTATGCACTCCTATGGACTCCTGTGCACTCCTATGCACTCCTGTGCACTCTTATGCACTCCTATGCACTCCTATGCACTCCTATGGCCTCCTATGCAC
>JANHMN010000004.1:27788416-27842322 GCA_030674055.1 Rhabdomys pumilio | reverse complement strand
TGCACTCCTATGGCCTCCTATGCACTCCTATGCACTCCTATGCACTCTTATGCACTCCTATGCACTCCTATGCACTCCTATGCACTCCTATGGCCTCCTATGGACTCCTATGCACTCCTATGGACTCCTATGCACTCCTATGCACTCCTGTGCACTCCTATGCACTCTTATGCACTCCTATGCACTCCTATGGACTCCTATGCACTAACCTGCAGCTTCATTGCTCCTTGAGCCTCGGATAGCAGACCAGATGCCTCTTTGAAGCAAAGGCGTTCCTTTACCCCCATAGCTTGGTTCACGTCTTATCTCACAGTACCTTTCCACAGCACTTGTCATATTATCTTCTGCCTCTGTACTTATCCGTTCTCCCACACACATTAATCTCTAAGATCCTTCAAAGTAGAACCCATGTCTTGATCCCAGTATCAACACAGTGAAAACACAATGACGTATTGTTTAATAAACAAATGAAACCCACATGAGTCACATAGGGTTAATTTACATACCCCAAGGGGCTTTCCATCCACTCATATTAAATCTCTTTGTCAGATGCCAGGAGGTAGTCACCATTCATAGAGGAATCACATAAGTTAAAGTTTTTATATTTGTGGTTTATTTAAACAAGGTGCACTTGATAAACAGGGAGGCAGTTAACTAGGAAACTCTTTGCTTGCCCTCTGTGCATTCCATGCTCAATACCGAACAGGCAAACATCTGGAGAGGTATTGATTACAAGTTAGATATTGATCTGCTTTTCCAACTCCCCACCACTGGATTGCAAGAGGTCGTTCCATGGTGAATCATAGCATCCTTCATGACCTACTTACATTTAGACGTGGTGTCTAATCTAAAGAAAAAGACAAGCTGTCATCTCTGGCTTCAAGGAATTTTTGGAAGCAGATTTAAATCAGTGTCCTCAGAGGACACACCAGGACTGGAAGAAGATTTTGGCTCAGGAAGAAGGAAAAAAAAACTTTCTCATTAATAAAAATAGCATAATGGAATGAATTCTAGAATGGAGACAGGCAAAGAGAGATCAAGCAAAAGATGACAAATAACTACCCAAGAACAAAACAAATGGATCTGAAAGTATGAAAGAGCAGTTTGTGGACATAGAAGGTAGATTGAGGAGCAGATATTATTTCAGAGAAGAGGAAGAGATAGAAATATGACATCAAAGAATCAGAACTGAGCTGGGAAGATGGCTCACTCAGTAAAGTGCTTGCCACTCAAACAGGAGGGACTGAGTTTAGATCCACAACATCCACACAGAATTAAACACGGAAGCATAAGCTGTAATCTCAGCACTGGTGGGGCAGCAATAAGAAGATACCAGCCAGCAAAGCTGAACTGGTAAGTTCCAACTTTGGTGAGATACCCCGTCTCAAGATATAGAGTGAGAACAGTCGAGGACAATACCCATTGTCAACCTCTGGCCTCCACACACACTGCATGTGTGGAAACACAAACACACAGACACGCACACTTTACAGGAGCTATCAGAACTGAGACTTTTCCACAATTAAAGAAAATATGATTCATTATATCAAAAATAAAACAAGTGAAGAAAATGCTATGCTTACTGTCATATCTTATAAAAAGGGAAAAACAACTTTAAATTTTCCAGAAGAAAAGACATAATTTACAAAGGAGTCATGGCAGAGTGAGAATGAAGTTGTCAGCAGCAATTCTGAGATGCCAAGATCACAGTAAAGTGATCGTTTCAAAATGTTCAACAAAAAGAGTTGACGGTCTAAAATTTTATACCCAGATAAACTAGTATTCTATGGGGAGGGGGCACATTGCTCAAACATATAAAGGTATGACTTTCTCAACCTACTAAAAAATTAAAAGCTATTAGAGGTTTGCATTCTTATATTTGACATGAAAGGTGACATGCCCATCCTCACAACAATAATGCTAAACAGGACTGGGATGTAGCTTCAGTTACACAACACTTCCTGAGCATGGGTAAGACTTGGGTTGAACTGAAATTCTGAGATCCACTAGAGAATGAACTGAGAGGGTAAATCACCACCATGAAATCTGGAGGATACAGGAGTACAGAATAACCACCAATATCAGCTCACCCAGACTGGAAGTTGGTGGGAACCCATAAATGTAGCTTCAGTGGATTGATGAAGGTAAAGTACAGACCAAAGTGTGGCCACAAAATGCCTCAGAGCTGCAGGCTTGAGTGCCTTGTATTTGCATTGGCTCTGCCTCCCGGAACTCCATTGAGTTGTTAGGGTGAGACACCCAGGGGAAAAGAAGTTTCATGTTTCCTATAGAGGTAAAGGAAAGCTAGCTATGTTGAAATTTATTCTCTCTCTCTCTCTCTCTCTCTCTCTCTCTCTCTCTCTGTGTGTGTGTGTGTGTGTGTGTGTGTGTGTGTGTGTGTGTGTAATTGGGCGGGGGGAAACACAAACAACTAACACCCAACTAACTAGACTTCTTGTATCACTATAGGGGAAAGTGGAGGAACATTTGTGACGCTCAGTGACAAAAGCCGACTGAAAGACCCAGACTCAAAGTATTATAGAGCCCAATATCTTTATTGACCTCAATTCATATATCACCAAAACATTAACAGAGCTCCAGTCTAGTAACAGTAGGTTATATGTGAAGTAGCTCCAAGACTCAGAACCCAGAAAAGGAAAACACCAAAGATAACAAGAGAGACAAAAACTAAGCCACCGAAAGGACTAGTCTTGAACACCTGCAGTTACTGCAAAGATAAGCTATGACCAACTCCACACAGGTTAGCATAGAGCCTCATACAAAGTGCTGTTACCTCAGCTCCTCTTACTTGATACACCAGGCCCTGCTTTCAACAACAACAACAACAAAATTATCTGATAATACTGAGAAAAAAATTATCTAGAGAGATAGTACTTACCAGAGGACAATCATCAGACTCATAGAAAACAGAACATTTGCAGTCATCACACTGAGGGTGGAAAAAGAAAGGTACACAGGGAACCAGATGGGGATACAAGCTGTACCTGTCACTTTTCTATTACTGTGACAAAGCACTATGGCCAAGGCAACTAGGGAAGAGTTGGTTTTGGGTGTACGGTTCTGAAGGATTAGAATCCATGACAACAGAGTAGAGACAGCAGGTGGCTGGAGCAGAAGGCTGAGGCTCACATCTCAAACCAAAAGGAGGCAGGAAAGGAGGTGAACTCAAAATGGTATGAGACTTGAAACTTTGAAAGCAGGCTTCCAGGAACAAACTCCCTCCAATGAGGCTGCATCTCCTAAGTCATCATATGGGGACCAGGTATTCAAAACTCCATAACCATGAGGGACATTTGTCATTCAAACCATCACACAAGCAGAAAAAAACGAAATGCCAGAGATAAAACAGTACATACATTGTAGCAGTCATGACACTTACCCGGTCATGTTCATAAACTGGGCGGGGCCAGAAATAAGAATCACTGGAACTGAAAATATGTTGATAGATATTTTTCCATGTTAAATGCAAAGACGAAATGAAAAAGAAATGCAGTGTCCAGGAACTGTGGCTATTTTAAAAGTTACATGAGTGATTGTCTTTGAGATTGTATTTTAATTATACCATTTCTCCTTTCTCTTTCCTCTCTTCAAGCCCCCCTATATCTCCCCTACTCTGTTTCACACATCGTCTCTCCTTTCATCAGTTGTAACTGCACACATATATGCATTTGTGTGTGTGTGTGTGTGTGTGTGTGTGTGTATTCCCAAATATAACCTGTTGAATCCATACAATGCTTCTTGCATTATATGCTTGATTTTAATGCTAGAAAGTGAAGAAAGAGGAACAGAGCTGAAGAAATACTAGAAGCAGTAATGACCAAGGATTTTTAAAAGAAAAAAAAATTTAATGGCAAACATCAAAACATAGATCCAGGAGACCCAGAGAATACTAAACCCAATGAATGCTAAAAACTCAATCTATATACCACATTCAAGTTCCACAAAACAAAGACAAATCTTCAAAGTGACAAAGAAAAATTAAATCACTACTTGGAGAGAAAGATAGAAAAAAATATTGGGCATTTCATCAGAAATTATGCATGGTAGAAGATAACAAAAAAAATATTTTAGCATAGAAATAAAAAGGACAATTAATCTAGACTTGCATATCTAGTGGAAGTATCCTGAAAAGTAAAGAAAAAGTACTTTCTCCATCAAAAGGAAAGGAAAACTGCTGAGGATGCAACTCATTGGTAGAACACTTGCCTCCCATGGACAAGGCACTGGGACCAGTCCCAAAGAGAGAGGAAGGGAGGAAAGGAAGGAGGAAGGAGGGAAATAAAGAAGGGAGGGAGGGAAGAAAGGAGGGAGGGAGGGAGGGAAGACAGACAGATCAGAAAATTGACTCTATGCAGGAGAAGAAAAGCATCAAAGGACTCTCTAGTAGCAACGGTGCATTCCATGAGTCCAGTGCATGGGTAGATGACATAAATGACAGCGGAAGAATGAGAGACTAAGGGGGTGGGGCGCTGGAAGCTCCCATGTAAGTCGCCTTCATTAATTATAGAACATCATGGTACATCTGAGTGTGGGCTCAGACTAGACAGAAATGCATATTGAAAACTCTAGGGAAAACACTGAAACATTTTAAAAGAAGTGAAGCTGATATGTTGAGAGGAAAGAAAATTGAATCATATAAAATACTCAAAACCAACGAAGACACAACAGCTCTTTATATAGACATACCTTACAATACCGCATCAAAATATGTCATCCAAAATCCAACAGAACTGCCAGGAAAACCAGAGAAACCCACGATTATCATCTGAGGCTTCAACTCTCCCTCTCCAGTAATTGATAGATCAAGGAAATCAAGAATAAAATAGTGGAACTCAACAGTACCATCAAACAACCGATGCCATCAAGATCCGTTGATTGTTTCAATAACAGCACATTTTTACGCTCACATGGTCATCAAAAGAGAGTACATTCTGGGCCATACGGCATAAAGTTAAAGAATAAAAACAGTAGGTGGCTGCTCTCAGACCACAATGTAACTGAACAAGAAATCAATACAACTGATTGTTCTGAAGGACTTGGAAATTAAGCAAGTTCTGAATAATAATACATGAGTCAGAAGAAAAAAAAACTCAGTGTAAGTTTTATATATTTTTAACTAAACACAGAGCACAACCTATCAATCCCTGTGAGATGAAGCAAAAGTTGTGCTTAGAGGGAAATTTATGGCATTGGGTACATTCATAAAGAAAAACAGAAAGATCTAAAATAAAAAATTTAAGGTTAGAGTTTAGACATTAGATAAAGAAGGTACATTAAAATCTAAACATGAGTGTAAAAAAAATGGTGCAAAAATATAGGAAATTGAAGAGGATAAATAGAAGAATCTACAAAACCAAGTACTGCTCCTCAGAAAAGATCAATAAAGCTTCATGAAGAAGAAAAGAGAGTAACAAACTATCAATATCAGAAACAAAGGAGTCATCACTACCAATCCTATGGATATCAAAAGAATAATAAAAGAAATTATATTTTAAAATCTGTGACCAGAAACTTGGTAACAACTTATAGGTGAAACAGACAAATACTTCTAGAGATGCAAATTACCAAGGCTCAAAAAAAAGAACAATCTGAATAGACGTATAGCCACTAGAGAAATGAAATCAAATAATTAATGTTCTTTCAAAGCAAAGGAAAGCATCAGCTGGGGTATGGCTGCACTGGTACAGCGCTTGCCAGAAGCACGAGAACCCTGGATTTCAAAAAGCCTTTGACAAAACTGAACATTCACTATTCATTTATCTTAAAGAAACGAATAAACAAAAGAGAACTTTGACTTTTAAAAACTATATAGCTAATATCATAGTTGATAGCAAAAAATAAATCAATGTTTTCCCTAAGAATAAGAAAAAAGCAAGGCTGTCCCTGCTCATCACTCCTACCCAGCATTGGGAAGTGGGGGAAGAGGGAATCCTAAATAATACACACAAGCTCTCAAAACAAGAAAAAAATGGATACAACTGGGAAGGAATAAACCTTGCATTGATAGTTTATGAAGAGACTCAAAAAAAAAAAAAAAAAAAAACAGGAGAGAAAAATGATATTAACAACTTACTATGACAAAGTTGTAGAATACAGTTTGTGTTCAGAAGTCAATAATTTAAATATATCACTAATGACACCTTGGTATTTGATTTTTGAAATAGTATAATGTACAATAGCAGAAATATGTTCAGCCATAAACCTGACGGGAACCTATATAAGGAAAACTACAAAAGCTTGAAAGTGATCTAAATAAATAGAGAATAAATAAAGATAGTTCACCGTCATGGACAGCAAGACTCAACGCTACTAAGATGGTGACCTTTCCAACTTGATTTGTAGACTCAAAACCACAATCGAATCAGGATCCCAGTAAGACTCTGTGTGGATTGAATGACCATGGCCCCATGGACTCCTAAGGAGCGGTACTATCAGGGTGTGTGGCCTTGTTGGCTTAGCCGTGGTCTTGTTGCATGAAGTGTGTTGGAGTAGCTGGATCTTGTTGAATGATCCAGCCAGGCCCGGTGACTCTCTTTTCCTAATGTCTGTCTATCCGGATCTAGAACTGTCAACTACCTCTCCAGCACCATGTCTGCCTGCATGCTGCCACGCTTCCCACCATGATGGCAGTGGGCTAAACCTCCAAACTATGCGGAAGCCTCAACTGTTTTCCTGTATAGGAGTTGCCATAGTTATAGAATCTCTTCACAACAATAAAATATTGACTAAAACAAATACTTCATGGCTATCATAAAACTGTTTTTAAAGTCTCTGTCAAAACTCAAAATCCAAAACATAACACAGGAAGAACAAACACCGGGGAATAGTCTTTTCAATAAATACTGCCAGAAAAACCGGGTTTCCAAACTGGGAGTGGGAATAGGATTTAAATACAGGCATCACACCATTTTGAGTTAATCAGAAAATTAACTCAAAATGGATCATATACCTAATAGTAAATTCATTAATATAGTTTATTTAAAAAAAAAGAGACAGAAGACAAAAATCTATTTAATACTGGGTTTAGAAATAAAAAAGTTAATTTCTTTTATTTTTACTGACTGTGTGCATATATGCAAGTGCTCGCATGTATATGCCTGCACACATACATGCCACAATATCCACAGAGAGGTCAAAGGACAATTTTTCAGGAGTCACTTCTCTCCTATCACCATGGGATGTGGGGATTGAACTCAGGCCGTCATGTTTGTGCAGCAAGCTCCTTTACCTCCTTAGCCACCTTGCTGGCTCTATCTTTTTCTTTCTGTTAAGGTCTCCCTATATTACCCAAGGTGTCCTCAAACCCCTGGGCTTAAGTAATTAATCTTCCTGCCACCCTCTCCTGAGCAGCCAGGGCCACAGATACAAGTCAAAATGGCTGACTTGAAATTTTTGGATCCTACACAACAAGCACAATCTCAGGAAAGAAAGGAGGCTATCTGAGGCTAAATTCACATGAACACTTTTCTGTTTTATGAAAAATTATGTTTGAAGAATCAGAAGTTGTTGACTGAGAGAAAAGAGTTATAAAACAAGTAGCTGAACCCCCTGAATGTATAACAAAGGCACCTGTCATAGTTAGGGTTTCCATTGCTATGAAGAGACACGATGGCCAAGGCAATTCTTATAAAGGAAAATATTTAATTGAGGCTGGCTTACAGTTTCAAAAATTCAATTCATTATAATCATGACAGGAAGCATGGCATCGTGTAGGCAAACTTGGTGCTGGAGGAGCCAAGAGTTCTACGTCTTGGTGTGCAGACAACAGGAGAGGGTCTCTTCCACACTGGGCGGAGCTTGAGCATAGGAGCCTCAAAATCCACCCTCACAGTGACACACTTCCACCAACAAGGCCACACCTACTCCATCAAGGCCACACCTACTCCAACAAGGCCACACTTCCTCCAAGAAGGCCACACTTACTCCAACAAGACTACACCTTATAGTGTCACTCCTTGGGCCAACATATTCAAACCACCACAGCACCCAAAGTCTATTTACTCAAGAAAAAAACATTAACTGAGGGAAAAATATGAATAGATAAGATACTTCCCAATAAGTTAAAAATCAGCCTGTAGAAAATATCATGGTATCACTGGTTACCGAGACTTGCAAAGTAAAAGGAAGGGACCCAACTTTCAACTTGTTACAGTGGCTGGGATCAGAGCAACAGCAAGCCATATTCCTTGATCAGGTGAAGTGCAAAGTGATATCCTCACTTTGGAAGCCAATTTGGCAGCGCCTCCCCACCCCCACCCCCGCAGTGCCTAGCCTGCACACAAGCCAACAACCAACCGCTGTGAAAATTACACTCATGCAAAAACTTGCATGTGGGCTGGAGAGATGGCTCAGTGGTTAAAAGCACTGGTTGCTCTTCCAGAGGTCCTGAGTTCAGTTCCCAGCAACCACGTGGTAACTCACAACCATCTGGAATGGGATCCGATGCCCTCTTCTAGTGTGTCTGAAGACAGCTACAATGTACTCATAAAATAAATCCATATTTCTTTTTAAAAAACCTTGCATGTGGATGCTTATAGTGGTTTTAGCCATAGTCTCCAAAGACTGGAGCCAAGATGCCCTTCAACACAACCACACAAGGAAGAATTACGTTACAATCAAATGAGCTATTAAACCATGAGGAGTCAGATTCACACTACTAGATTACAGAGAGAGAGAGAGAGAGAGAGAGAGAGAGAGAGAGAGAGAGAGAGAGAGAATAAGGAAAGCTACAGAGTGTGTGCTTTTAATTATATGACAATTGTGACTTGAATATGAAATGTGTTGAAGGTCCAGTTCCAGCTGCAATGTTTTAGGGTAGAGATATGGAGAGATGACTGGATCCTGGAGGCTGTGACATAATCAGTGAATGAATTTATTGCTGCATTCACAATATGAAGACACCATCAAGAGGTGGTGGCAGCTCGGAAATGAAGTTGGAGCAATTAGGCCACAGATCACCTTTGGAGTTAATCTGGTCCGCAGCTCTTCCTCTAAGGAAATTTCTTGTGCTTCGGCCTTCACCTCGATGCTCTGTCTCACCATGGACCCAGAGATCATGGAGCTGAAGTAACCATGGACTAAATGCTATGAAACCACGAGTTGAAATAAGCTCTTCCTCCCTTACGTCATTTCTCAAAACTCTGATGGATCCAGTGGCATTCTACAAAAGACAGCAACTATCGGTGCTGGGAGCATGGAGCTGTGGTCCTGGCTGGAGGAAAAGAAGGTAAGCCCATGAGGTTTTATTATAAGATGCCGCCATGAGATGTTAAAATGTCCTTTTGTCAAACACAAAGAATTTTACAGTATGAAGAGTGAATCTCTATGCAAAGATTTCAAAAGCCACCTGGAAGGTCCCACATTGCAGCTTCCTGCATTGCAGAAATGCAGACTGAGGTATGAGAAGCCAGCAGCGTGACACATGCAGGAAACAGCCTCACTCGAGATGATGGGGGAAGAACATGTTGAGCAAAAGACCTTTGGGAAACATCGAGTCTCGAAGACTAAAGACAGCAGAAGCTGTGTTTAATCACTGTAATTGATTAAGCTATTGCTTCTCACAGGAGTTTGGGTCAACCATCCTGACCCTACTGGGCATGTATTTTGGAACTTGACAGCCAAGTATATAGGTTGTCGATGTCAGAAGAGAGGTTTCTCTCTGCTGAAGTGGAAATTTAAAGACACAGGGAGGAGGGCAGAATAACCTAAAGATGAAGGTAGATAAACCAGTATGAGAGGATGGTCTATTTAATATAGGTACAAGCCATCAGGCCCAGCAAATTGTATTGGTAAATCGAAATGGCTACTTTTGTGTGTCAAGCGGACTGGGCTGTGGATAGGATGTTAGCTAGAAGCATGCTTGTAGATTTGTGGTTGAGACAAACATTAGAACCAGCAGACTGGCTGAAGCAGACTAGCCTCCTCAGTGTGGATGGGTCTCTTGAAAACCTGGCCAATACAAGGTTACATAAGAAAGAAGTCCTTCTCTCTGCTTATCTGAACAGAGATATCGGACTGTAACTTAGCCATCAGCTCTCTTGATTTTCCAGCTTGTCAAGGCAGAACGTGGTCCTTGTCTCTTAGATGATCACGTGAGCCAATTCTTTACAGTAAAAACATGCAGTACACAAATCACATTATAGCACCTAATACTAATATGAGAGGGGGGACGGGTAGAGAGGGAGAGATGGAGGAAGAGAGAAGGACAGACATTGGTTCTGTCCAGAGCACAAGGCTAGCGTGTGGATCTAAACACAAATAATAGTGTAACATTAGCTGGAAAAACACAAAAGGCCCCGTAGTACCAGTGAGCACACAGCAACCAGATCTCCCCACCTAACTCCATTCTCCAATAAAAGCCAGCAAGTATCCCTAGAGAAGTGTCCTGCTCCTCGGACTGAGGCAGGAAACATACAAGATTCTGGAACTTTCTGTAGTGCCGCAAAGCAACACTGATGGGGAATGAGTCGAGGAGTGCTGGGGCCAGTGACCTCAGGGAGGAGGCTGAGAAACAAACCCAGTAAGATAATGCCAGATTATAATCCAGAGTAGAAAACAAAGGTTAATAAACTGACTTTTTGCATGAATAAATGAATTAACTAACAAATTGCTGACGTGACTCAAATCTCCCGGGCAGAAGGATTTCAAACACTGTATCTGGGTGCTCCACCCTCCATTACCGGAGGGGAGAATCACTTCCCACTCCTCAGGTGTGGGTTGCGGGCAGATCTCCCTTCCAGATGCACTCCGTGGCAGGGTGGGGAGACTAAGTGTACAATGGAGAAGCCTGACAAACACTTCCTCAGCCAGATGACCAGGGCCAACATCAACACTCACAAGTCATGCTGTCATGATGCAGTGAGGATGGCATTGTATACCGGGTGTGGTTGTGCACACCTGGAACCTCGAGACTCAGGAAGTAGAGCCAGGAGGTTCACCGCATCTGAAGCCAACCTGGTCTACATAGAGAGTTCTAGGCAAGCCTGGGCTGCAGAGTGAAAGCCTGTATCAAGAAAGAGAGAAACAGTAGGGAAGGGAGGGAAGAGTAAGAAAGGAAGAGAAACCAGAAGAAACAATCCAGTCTTACCATAAAAGTATACCTCCCCATAGTAAGGCACTTTAAAAAAACATTAATTTTTTTTTAATTGTCAAGACCATCATAAACAAGGAAAGTAGGAAGACTGGAGAGATGGCTCAGAGGTTAAGACTCGTGCAGAGACCCTGGTTTAGTTCCTAGCACCCACACTGTGGCTTACAACCCTCTGTAACTCCAGTTCCAGGGGATCCAGTGCTTTCTTCTCCGTGGGCACTAGGCACACACATGATGCACATGCATCCACGCAGGCAAAACACTTACGAATAAAACATAAAACAAAACACAGAAAATCAAACCAATGCCTCTAAACAAAATGCTTTTTAAAACAAAGAAAGACAGAAAATGTCACAGTCCGAGGATACTTAAAGAGATGTGATGATGTCTCTGTGTCATGTGAGGGTCCTGGGTGAAGTTCTGGACCAGAAGGACACTGGATTAAACACTAGAGGAAAAAAGGAAAGTTTTCTTTTTGTTAGCAGTGACCCATCAACACCAGTTCATCAAGTGCATCATACTGGGCAGCACATGGGCCGTGCTAACAGCCAGGGGGAGGAACTGTCACACTTACGGGAAACCTTGTGCCACCTTCCCAACTTCCTCCGCACGTCTAAAAATCACAACACACGTTTTAGAAAAGCAAACAAGGAAAAGATCTACTAAAGACTGTGTTCCGAGAAAGGTGGGTTCAGCCAGGCAACACTCGGGAGGCAGAGGCAGATGAGTCACTGGGAGTTTGAAGCTAGCCTGGTGTACACAGAGAAACCATGTCCCAAAAAACAAACAAACCAACCAAAAAACACACAAAACAAACAAACAAACAAAAAATACAAAACCAAGAAATCCCAAACAACCAAAAAGAAAAAAAAAGAGGAGGAGAAGGAAGAGGGGGAGGAAGAGGAAGAAAAGAAGGAGAAAGAGAGGAAGAAAGGTGGATTTAGCCAGGGAGCACTCCAGAGGCAGAGGCAGAGGCAGAGGCAGATGAATCTCTGTGAATCTGAAACCATCCTGATCTACACAGAGAAACACTATCCTGAAAAAAACAAAAAACAAAAACACAGGGGAGAGAGAGAGAGAAAGAAAGAGAGAGAGAGAGAGAGAGAGAGAGAGAGAGAGAGAGAGGTTGATTCATAGGGAAGTTGATGGCTTCATGGATAAAATGGATGGGTAGATTTAGTTGCTTATCAACTGAAGAGGAATAGACAATTGTTTTTGGGTTCATTGGTTGGTTGAATTTGTGTGTTTGTTTGTTTGTTTGTTTGTTGTTTTCAGAACTGAGGACCAAACCCTGGGCTCTACCACTGAGCTAAATCCCCAACCCTGGTTGTTTGGTTTTTTGAGACAGGGTCTCTCTGTGTAGCCCTGGTTGTCCTGGAACTCTTAGTACATCAGACTGGCCTTGAACTCATAGAGATTCTCCTGCCTCTGCTTCCCAGCTGCTGAGATTAAAGGCTTGTACCACCACCACCCAGCTTGGACAATAGTTTTAAACAGATAGAACTGTGATCAGAAATGAAAATAAACTACATATGACTGCATTGTGTGAGTTCAAGCCTGGGCCAGGCATAGGAAAAGGACGTTGGGTGGGGGGTGGGGGGGCACCATGTGACTTAAGTCTATGAGGAGAGCCTACTCCTGAGGGCACTCAAAGGACAAATACAGCTTTAAAACAATTCAGTTTATTTCCCAAACTGCATAAGGGAGGAATGGCAGGTCGGACATGGCTTCTCATGTTGTGGGAGCCTTCTCGGTTCAGCAGAAAGAGTAAAGAGTAAGAAAACACAGAGTCAAAAGTCAAGAAGTACAAAATAAGGCAGGCGACACATAATACAAGTATATCATTATAACAACGCACAGTCTACACATCCTGGGATCTCTCGGCCTCGCCTGTCTCCCAGCAGCTCCACCTCTTGATCCTCACACCCACTGACAAATGACAATCAGCTCCATGTGTCTAGCTGGAGGCCACTGCCCACCATCTCCCCGCCTCATCCCACTCAGAGGTAGCTCAGGGTGAAGTTCAGGGGAGTTAATCCCCAAGGGGCAAACTTTGACTAATTAAACAGGAGGCAGGAAGCAGTTGCAGATACTTTCCTTAACCTTAATTTGCTCTTGCAAAGCAGGAGTGTGTCTGCCCAGCATCTGTGGAGATGGGCCAAGCAGCTGAGCGAGTCAAGGATTAGCTTTGCCTCCCAGCTTCCAGGATCCTCTGCCTCGGCTCCTTGTTCTTTCTCTTAATGGCTGGAATAGCTTCAGGCTCTGCTTTTAAGACAAATGTGAAAAGGAAAAAAAAATTGTCTACTTACTAAGATACAGAGACTATGAGATTAGATTTATTTATTTTTATAGTTGTATATTCTTATTTATGTGAGAGTGTGTACAATATTAATATCAGGCAGAATAATATTTGACAAAATAAACTATAATGATTTATGTGTATATGTAATTCTTATGTAATATAATATATTATATATAATATGTGTTACATACAGTTGTGTGAAGAAAGCAGTCTACCAAGGAATAAAATAAAATCGCTTCAAGGAACAGAAATAAACAGAATTAGTAAGAAAAAACATTACTAATATAGAAGCCTACCAGGAGGAGATCTGGGTAAAGAGGACAGACTAGAGGCTGCCTGTGTTTCTATGAAGAAGAGTCAGAAAAAGTAAACTTGACTTTATTCATGAGACAGAAATAAAGGAAAGGCTTTGGAAATCCACAAGATTAATGAAAAGGCACAGGCAAGGGTCAGAGACAAAGATGGGGCGTTGCAGAAAAATGGGTGGAACATGGCTTCTGCCAGACAGTTCTCTAGCCAAAGAGACGACCCTTCCAAAAGCAGTTTGTTTCCTCCTTGCCAAGTGATATTGGGACTGAGTCTTCAAGAGTAGACTATGCAATAACAAGAACCCTCCCAAACTCCAGAGGAGATTTCCAAACCCTAAATCAGATGCCTAAATCAGAGCATGGAACAGCAGGAAACATGAAGGAACTGGGCTCCTTCAAAAGACCATAGCCCCTTAGCCACCAAAATAGAGAACATTCCAGATGAAGATTTTTGAAGGTGTCTGGTTAAAATGAGAAGATAAGTTCAATCCAGGCTCCAGAGACTAAAGTCAGCAATACCAAGGGGAAAACATGGTAGAACACGTAATAACGTCGGCAGTATGAATGAGAAAGTCAAAAACGTGGGAGAGATTCAGAAACAGATTGGGAGGGGGATTAAGAATGTTGGAAACCAAACTGTCAAAAAATCAAATTAAACAAAACACAATGGGAAATATCACCAGTAGACTAAGCTGAGGAGAGAATATCAGGAACAAAGAAGACAGTTGAAAAGATACTGAAAACTCCAATTAAAAAATAAAATAAATTAAATTAATATGACTATGACATATAAGAACACTAGGAAACAATCAAGACACCAAAACTAAGAAGCCACAGGACAAAAGAGTTTTGATAAACACTAAAGGCAGAAAGAGGCTAACCCGTGAAATCATAGCAAAATTATTTCCCAAATCTACAAAAGAAATAGACACCTAAGTAGACATGAGCAGAGAGCTTCCCTTGGACATATAGTTGAGATGTCATACATACAAAGCAAGGAAACAATCTCAAAAGCTGTCAGGGGAAAATGCCAACTCATCTACAAAGCAAAACAAAACAAACAAACAAAAAAACAAAAAAAAAACAAAAACTCAGAATAACATCAGATCTCTCTCAGCAATCCTAAAATCCAAGACAGCATCGAATGACATTCAAGCCCTAAAAACAAAATAACTGCTAGATGTGACTGTTCAATTCTGCAAAGCTGACTTTTTAAACTGACAGGAAAATAAGGACGTTTCAGAAGCGTCACACGGTCCGTTCATAACCACCAAACCAGCACCGCACACTGCAGAGGATGCTTAGAGGACAACTGTAGACAGAAGGAGAGTTTCAACCATGAGACAGGGAAGGAGAATGTTCATGAGAGGAATGGCTATGCAAAGGAGAGGCGGGAGAAATATGCCACGTCCAACACAGTAAGCCGTCAAACCTCTAATACCAATACAGCAAAAAGAACATAGCAAATAACCAAATAACCAGAAAAACAAATAACAAAATCACCGGAACCCATAAGCATCTCTTAGGAATAACCTTGAATAACCTTGAATGTAAATGGCCTCAACTTACAAATAAAGAGATACAAACTGGCTAACTAGATAGATTAAAAAAAAAAAAAAAGCTAGACAGGATTGGAGATGGTTCAAAGGACAAGATCACATACAGTTCTTAGCTGGGTGGTGACGCACACCTTTAGTCCCAGCACTAGGGAAGCAGAGTTAGGTAGATCTCTGAGTTTGAGGCCAGCCTAGTCTACAGAATGAGTTTTTAGAACAGCCAGGACTACACAGAGAAACTCTGTCTGGGGAAAAAAAACAAAAAACAAACAAACAAAAAAAGAGAACAAGACAAATGATAATAATTTTTTTAAAAAAATAATAAAATAAAAGAGTACACACAGTTCTTGCAAACTGCATTCAGTTCCCAGTGCCTATGTTAGGATCCTCACAGTGACTACAGCTTCAGGAGACCTGACACCTCCACTGGCCTCTGTGGACACCTCTACTACGCATATCCAGACACACAAGTACACATAACTTTAAAAACTAAATAAATCTTTAAAAATAAACCCTAAGCACGACTTTCTTCTGTTGTATCCAAGAAGACACTTTATTGGTAAAGACACAGAGTGACAGTCAAAGGACTTTAAAAAGTATTTTTTTATGGGACAATGTCTCACTAAACCAAGCTGGCCTTGAACTCATAGAGATCCAATTACCTTTGCCTCCTTAAAGTCTGGTGTTACTTCACACAGCAGGAATGAAAACTATCAATCACACTGAAACCAATGCCACACTAGTATAGCGATTCTGGTTTCTGATAAAGTAGACTTCAACTCAAAATTAGTCCAGAGATAAGAAGGTCACTATTTAAAAAAAAAAAAAAGACAATAGCTCATTCAGAAAATTTAACAACTGTAAATGCAGGTGCATCACACATTGGGATCTATGCACATTCTTACACACACACCCACACACGTACATATGTGCATGCTCACTCTATGCACACTTAGATACACACATGCATATGCATACAGGTAGACAGATGGATAGACAGAAAGACAGATATACAGGCAGACAGACAGACAGACAGACAGACAGACAGACAGACAGACATTCTCCCTTACACAGAAACTTGTAGTGTGACCGACATCACAAATCACCAGAAAAGGAATGTCCTCTTCCCTAAACAGCTCTGCAGTGACAGTGACCCTCACTGAAAACAATAGAAAGCAATATTTATGTTTTTTACCATGAGAAAAAACTCATTCCAAGTAGACTAAAACTCTAAATAGAAATGATAAAACTTTAGAACATTGAGGAAACCATCTTTAGGTTAAAAAAGAATTTCCTACCAAAGACACTGTAGGAACACACACACACACACACACACACAGGCACGCACGCGCGAGCGCGTTTGACTTTTGGTTGACTAGTTTGACAATAGCTCTGATAAGCACAGGGAAAGACAAGCCGCAACAGCTACTTTTGAACAGAGTTTGGCACAGGCTCCCCAAGCTGCATTCCTCGCGCTTAGGAAACTCCCCTCCGAGGAGTGACTTCTGAGAAACTCACCCACGTGTGTACCAGGGGACACACACAAGAATGTTTGGTGTGGTGTTGATTGAATATGTAAATAAAAAACTTGAGGGGGAAAATCAGATCAACAGTAGAATATATTCATAAGCAATGACATGTTTGTTTGGTTAAAAAACAAAAACAAAAACAAAAATCCACCAGTAAAAATGAGGAACTGGAGCCCAAGTCACAACAAGTGTTACTCTTATAGACAGGCTGAGTCACAGCAGCAAGACAAAAAGAAATGGCAATCTGTGAATGAAAAGCTAAAGGGAGCGGGTGGGGAGGGGGGAACTATCCACTCACACTTTGAGTGTTTAAGCAGTGGCTAAGTCCTGGAGAAAGGCAAAGAGACTGCCAGAGAGATGGCTCAGCAGTTAGAATTTATTCTGCTCTTGCAGAGGACCTAGGTTCGATTCCCAGTGACAGCATTAGGCAACTCCCAAATACTTCTAACCAAAGATTCCAAGGGATCTGATGTCCTCTTACCACACTGGGGTATAGCCAGTCTTCCCACTCATGACCAGGAAATGAAGAAAAGAGAAACTTGGGAATCTCCCAATCCCTTTAAAGATAGTACGCCATCATCCCCTCCCACACTCCCCATGAGCTGAAGACTAGTCATGTGGCCCCCACCTCACCTCTTAAAGGGTCTACCAAGCTGGAGACCATGCCTTTGCCACATGGATCTTGTAATAGTTAAGATGTAAGCATCTTGTCCCATGTTTTTTGTTGAAAGATGACCTGTCAGCAAAGACTGGAAATAGGTGAGAACCCTCTTCTGGCCTCCATGAATGTGTGGCACACACAGACTCATGAAGGCGTACATGCATACTTAAAAAAAATTTTTTTTTAAAGAATTACTAAACACAGCCGGGCAATGGTGGCACACACCTTTAATCCCAGCACTTGGGAGGCAGAGGCAGGCGGATTTCTGAGTTCGAGGCCAGCCTGGTCTACAGAGTGAGTTCCAGGACAGCCAGGGCTACGCAGAGAAACCCTGTCTCAAAAAAAAAAAAAATTACTAGACACACAAAAAATGTGACCAATAAAAACAACCAAGATCATAGTTGTTCTTAGGAGAAGAGCAATCAACATGATTCAAGATGGACCCATAGGAGGTTCTGGAACATGGCACTTCCTTCTTCTCCAGCTGATCTATGGTATCTATGGTATCTATGCGTGTGTACTTGGTAAGTATATGAATATTTAACTCTTACAGCCTTTGCTGGATGACAATTTCCTTTCTTAGTTTTGAAAGAAGAAAACTCCAAAGGCTCTATCACGGCAATGTGTGTAATATTTATATATGTTGTTTAAAGTCTTCAAATCAACAAGAAAAAGAGGACAAACTGTACCATCAGCCAGGTCTGGAGATGCAAGTCTGTAAACTCAGCTGCTTTAGAGGCTGAGGCTGATGTACATGGTTATCTTGGGTAGAGGCAGGTGGATGTCTGTGAGTTTGAGGCCAACCTGGTCTACACAGAGAGTCCAAGGCAAGCCAGAACTACAGAGTGAGACCCTGTCTCTCAATAAATAAATGAGGAGTTGGAGAGATGGCTCAGCAGTTAAGACAGAGGTCCTGGGTTCAATTCCCAGCACCCACATAGTGGATCATGACCATCTACAATGGGATCTGGTGCCCTCTTCTGACACACAGATGTACATGCAGATAGAGCACTCCTATACATAAAATAAATAAATAAATAAATAAATAAATAAATAAATAAATAAATAAATAAATCTTTTTTAAAGAAACGAGCTGAAGACTGACTGGAGCTGTATTTCAGTGGTAGAGCATTTGTCTAGCAGGACTGAGGCCCTAGGTTTAACCTCCCATCATCAGACACGCATGGATGTGCTCACATCTGCGTACACAAAGAGAAAGAGAAAGCACATGCAAAATGTTGTAGTAATATGAGGTTTTTCTACCTCATTGCTAAGTTGGGGAACTAATTCAATTTAATACAATGATGGGGTAACATTTTGTACCCATCAAGTAAAGTATTGGTGAAAGCAAACAAACAGAAAAACAAATCTCAAATTCTACGTGCAGACAAGTACCTTAGAAACAATTTGGCCATAGTTAACACCATGACAGAGGGGACACACATATGTGGTCTAGGGCAGTTTTGCATTGTACAAAAAAGGGGGGAGCTGGAGAGATAGCTAAGTGGTTAAGAGCACTGACTGCTCTTCCTGAGGTCCTGAGTTCAATTCCCAGCAGCCACATGGTGGCTCACAACCATCTGTAATGGGATCCTATGCCCTCTTCTGGTATGTCTGAAGACAGCTACAGTGTACTCATATACATAAAATTAATAATTCTTTTTTTTTAAGTGTCTTTTACAAAAATATATGTCTATGCTATTGTCTGCAACAGTTAAACATTTCTTAAAGTTCCATGTTTCCAAACAAAAGAATTAATAAGGAAATGGAAGCAGAGTAATGACCCTGTGTCACTGTGAACTAGAGCGGTAATATCGGAACGGAGAAGTAAACTGTGGAATGTGCACGGTGAGGCTCCATTTATATAAACTCACGTACAGCACCACACATTGTTTATGGTCCATGCATATGTAGCGGCGGCATGAAAATATGCGTGAGCATCATAAGCACTGAATTTAGGGTGGTGTCTGCTGCAGGAGAGGAGCGGGGAGCAGATCACGGGAGGAAGCAGGGCTTGGGTTACAGCGGAAACACGCTGTTTTTAAAAGAACCTGTGCAGCAGGAAAAAGGAAGACCCACCTCTTAACTCACCAGATGAACAAATGAGAGCCAGGAAGCCACAGAAGTGTCTCAGTAGGTTTAGAAAAAACATTTGAGGATTCACTGACATTAGTGTGTTTGTAGAAAAGCCTCTTACCCTAGGAGGAGGGCTTTAACCTGGTAAGAGATACTGGGCCCTGCATAATGCTAATATATCAGAAACATTGCCTCATTTATGTGGTTATGTGGGTAGTGTATGTATGAGTACATGTTTGTGTGTTCAAGTGCAAATGGGTGCGTGTGTGTGTGTGTGTGTGTGTGTGTGTGTGTGTGTAAGGAGAGAGACAGAGAAAGTGAAAGACAGAGAGACAGAGAGACAGAGAGAGAGGGGGGGCACCAGAGATCAATGCCAGAGTATCTTCTTCTGTCTCCTTCCATCTTACTTGAGATTGGCTCTCTCACTGAAGTCCAGAACTCACCAACTGGCTAGACTCCCTGGCCAGAGCACTCTGGAGATCCACCTTTCCCTGAGATCTGAAGCCAGGTCCTCTCATGCTCAGCAGGCAGTTTCAAAACCAAGGCATTTATTTCTCCAGTCCAGGAAATTTTCTTTTAAAGTCAAGAACAGACAAGATGTGTGGAGGTTGAGGCAGTGCAATAAGAAAGATAGCATGGGATGTGATAGCCTATAGAGGGAGAGAAAGAAAGGGACACAAAAGGGAGAGGAAGAGGAAAAGAGGGAAGAGGAGACAGAGAAAGAAATAAATTTAAGTAACACTGAGGTGACTTCTCAGACTGGCAAAAATTAGAGTGATGGATAACATCACATATACAGAAGACAGACTGAGCAGGAGCGCCTTCCTGTTAGTCGGCTACGCAGGACACATCTCTTGGAAGAGTGAACAGCTGATACCTGGTAAGGACATGATGTACACCTCCTACGGCCCAGAAATCTCACTCTCAGATACTACAACAGAGAAAAGTTGGGAAGCAACCAAGATATCCATAAAGTAAGACTAAATAAATCATGTGTGTGATTCCCTCGGACAGTGAACAACATTGCCAGTGTTGAAATAAATGAGCTACATTTTCATGCCTCCACGTGGCCAAGACTCAGGGCTTCATGTTCAGTGGGGAGCACCAGCTGCCAAGGGCACAGCTAGTGCCTTGACGGTCATTTTCAAACCACACACTGCAATGCACTGTTTGTGGATTTACAGAGGCACATCAGGACTAGAAGAACTGGTACATGGTGATTTTAACATCTTAGAGCTGCTTTAGGGGGACAGGGAGAGTAAGAAAGCAAACACGAGGAACTTAGCTTGTATCTGTGAGCTGTCTTCCCTAGGTGATGGGGGAAGGGTAGAGAAGGAGGGAAGTAGCTGCAAAGCACAGGAAATGTCAAACCTCTTAAATTTGGGAGTAAGTCTCTATCGTGTCACTAGACCATTGTCTCTGCATACTTAGAAAGATAAAATATTTCAGGGACCAGTGACATGGCTCAGTGCGTGACAGTGCTTGCCTCTAAACCAGGCAAGCTGAGTTCAACCCCTAGGAGAGAGCCAGCTTCTATAGTTTGTCTTTTGACCTCCACACCGACACCATGGCACACATGTGCACAAGCATGCACACACACACTCACATGCACACACACACACACACACACACCAGAGAAATAAAAGGTAATGCAAAAATTTTAAATATTTACGAGGCTGTTAAAATGATTTCTTTTACTGGGTATGATGACGAGCCTGTAATCCTAGAATTTACAAGTCTAAGGCAGAGGCTAGGGTGTTCAAGGCCAGCTTGAGCTACATAGTGAGACCCTGTCTCACAGAGAGGAGAGAGAGAGAGAGAGAGAGAGGGAGGCCTGGCAGGGCAGTAGGAAGAGGCTATCCCAAGACCAAGCAGCCTCCCTATGTGAGGCTAGCCCCTAGGTAGCTCGATGGAAATAGGGGTGGAGGGAAAATGTCCAGGTACCTTGTCCCTAACCTTTTAAGGGATCCTGGGGAGGAAACTCCTTACTCTTATTCCTCTGAGTGAAGCCCTTTAGATCAGTGGTTTTCAACCTCTGGGTTTCAACCCTTTGGGGGTTAAATGACTGTTTCATAGGGGTCCCCTCAGACCATTGGAAGACATAGATATTTACATTATGATTCATAACTGTATTGAAATAACAATTATGGAGTGGTAACAAAGTAATTTAATGGTTGGGGTCACTGCAACACAAGGAAGAGCATTAAAGGGTCACAGCATTAGGGAGCTCGAGAACCACTGCCTTACATCATTCAAAACCCAAACAATTCTGTGGAAACAACAGTAAATGCTACCGCCATCTCTTTACAGCCAGCCCATCCCTCCTGCAAGTCAGCAAAGTCCTCTTCACGCAGGCTTCTCCTTGGATTTCAGCAGCGCTGGACACTGTGGCTTCACAAACAGACATACTTCTTGCTCTTGGGATGAACATCCCACACTCACTTCTTAGACGGAGATGACCATAGACACCCACCGTACAACAGGACCCTAAGTCTCAATGACGTCCCATCTCTTACCAGAGCGTACAGAGCAAGATTGTAGCAGGGCCGGGTTTGGATTCATACAATCTAAACCCTGAACGTGTTTCTTTTCCTTGGGCTCCAGGTCATGTTTGAGTTGTTTAAACACACGTCTTATCGCCCTCACTAATTTATCTGGTTTTGTAACCTGAGTTTCCCTTACTTAACAATCATGTACATCTTTCCATGCCATTAAATGTTGTATTCTACAACATTATTTTTTTTAATGACTGCCCTAGTAATCCACTGTGATGTATACGCAGCCTGGGTGTCAGACATCCAAGTGGCTTTTGCTTTTCTGCTACCCTCAACAATGTTTTGGTAAATACACTGATAGTTAAATCGCTGCATGCATCCTTGACTGTTTCCTTAGGATCTGTTCCAGAAGGAACTGCTGGATCAAAGCAGACTTTTACGATGTCTGGTCTTATTGCCAAAATTATTGCCAAATCACCCCCTGGAAAGACTTCCCCACAGTGAGGTCCCAGCCAAGCCAGCCACAGTTGCACAAGGCAAGCGGAACAGGAGAAAGCATATGGCCACTTTCAGTTACCTTAGTTTGATTACTCTAATGAGGCACTTTTTTGAATTATTGATCGTTTGTATTGCCTCTTTTGTGGCTGTTCTTTGCTCACCACTGAAATCAATATGCTTTCTGCACGCACACCCCACTTTGAGTTTGCAAGAAGAGAGAGAGAGAGAGAAAGGGAAAAACCACTCAGAAAATGAGGCTCTATCCCTCCTCTGTGGACAGAAATTGGAGCTCATACATAGTGTTCATTTCTAGACTTTTACCAAAAGCTTTAGCAAAAGTAAACTACAGAGATAAAACTTGGTACAGCGCTTGTGGTGTGCTGTACCAAGCCCTGGGACCCACCTCCAGCACCCCATAACCTCAACAGGGCAGTGAATGCATGAAATCCCACTGCATGCCTGTAAACCCAGCCCACCAGAGGGGATCAGAAGTTCAGGGTCATTCGTGCACATAGAAAATTTGAGGCCACTTGGACTAGAGACTTTGTCTTTAAAAAGAAAAAAATAAGTAAACCTTAACCATTTTCTAGCCTCCACCAACTCCCAGAAAGTGAGAGGCTATGGCCCCACCCTGTCCTGTGCTGTTCTCTGAAGTCTGAGCAACAGACACATGTGCCCAGATGCAGGGGTCAGACCACTACCTGGGCCAAGTAAATCCCTGCTCTCCTACTCACGAACATGTCTTCTACTTCCGTTCTCCATTTGTGGAATGGGGTCCATGCTTTATTTGGCTGTTTGAGGGCCAGGTGAGTTCACTATAGAGATTACTCCTACACCACCTCATACCCAGCACCATGTGGGTCTGTGCTTGTACCGTCTTGTTCAGGACTCTGGGTATGGCTACATCCTGAAAAAGGATTTTTCTTTTTTTCCCCGGTGGAGAAAAACAATCACCTCAACTTTTCATCTGCTCGGCATGGTTAAGCTCCACTGTGTAAGAGGACCTGTGCTGGGTATTGGGAAAAGCTGTAATCCTTACCTTTCTTAATGAGGAAAACATAAACAAAATCAAGAGTACACACAATGGAGAGTGGCTGTGGTTTGGAGCCCTCTTACACAATGGGGAAAGCACCCTGGAGTGGCTGTCACTCCAGCCACTGCCAGGTGACTAACTCTGTTCAGGCTTTGATCAGCTCCCTGCAGGTGAACCCATCAAAGCCATGTCTGAACCTTGACACATGCATCTCACTTCCTGCCTTAGGCCTCTCTGAAGTCTGAGGGACACACCCAGCCCACCCTAAACACAAAATGCAGCCCAGAAAGGAGAGTAACACCATCAGGGCCACCTTGTCCTCCTCCAGCAGACAACCTAAAGCCATGGAGACCAAGACAGCAGTCCATCCTTGTGTTAGCTGTCTCTCCTTCAATGCTTCACCTCCCTGGTCCTTCTTCTTGCTCCCTGGCTTCACGTCCCAAATCCACTGTGCATTACCTTCTCATGATGAGTTCAGGGCCCAGATGGATCCTGGCTCTGTAGCAGAGTAACGTGACTCACTGTCTGAGCAGTTGTAGGATGCTTTCTTTCCAGGAGGAGTACAAGGCCAGCTCTACCAGGCCTGAGATGTTACCACTTCTGTCCATCCTAAGACTGTTCTAGAAAGCTGCTGGTAATGAAAAAGAAACTTGTTTCTTAGCTGCTTTTTCCGAGGTTGGAACAGAACACCTGACCAGAGCAGCTTAAGGGGGAAAGAGTTCACTTGGGCTCAGGGTTAAGGGTGCAGTCCCCCATGGCAAGGGACATGTGGTGACTGTGGTGGCAGCTGGTCACACTGCATCCACAGTCAAAAAGGAGGAGGGGGAGAAAGAGGGGAGGGAGAGAGTTGCTCATCTTGCTTTTGTTTTCATACTGATCAGGACCCCAGCTGGTGGGACAATCCCAGTGACATTTAGGGTGGGTCTTTCCACCCCAGTTAGCCCATGCTACAAACTCCCTCACACATATGCCCAGGGTTTGTCTCCTAGGTGATTTGACATTATAAACCATCACACGTTTGGTTCAAGTCAATGCCAAGAACTGGCCTTTAGGGGTGCACAAGCATCCTCAAATAATCAGTAGACAGTGTAAGGATTTACTTTACACATAAAACCCAAGGCACATGTTCCGTTTGGGCTTTGTCCAAGAGAACTCAGCTTCAGAGATAGAGAACTCAAGGTGTGTCTGCCCTTTAAAGCATTTCACTGGGCCTTCTGTGTCTGGTTAAAAAAAAAAAGGTGGAAGAATGGAGTCCTCTGTTTCCCTTTGGTCCAGTGGGGATACGTGGTACTGTCCCTCATGTTCTAAAGCAGAAGGCCCCAGGAATGCAGAGCCAGGCTAGAAAATGCAGTCCTGAGCAAGGAGACCATGACTCCTTGGCATTTGGCTATCAGTCCATATCATGAACAGTGCCACCCCAGCTGCCCTCTTAGACAAAGGCTATAAAACCAAAGTGGGGGTTAAATGCTGTGAGAGTGGATGGGCTTCAGGACAATGGCCAGGGAGGGCTTCTCAAAAGTAGGGACCAAGCAAAGCTATCGGGAGGTGACAGACACCGAAGAAACAGAGTATGCGCAGGAAGCCTAGAAGCAGCGAAATGTTAGAATCCAGAACTCAAAGCCATTCGATCAAACCAGTGACAAGGTGGACCAAGCCCTGGAGCTGGAGACAGAGGCAGAGCCAGAGAGCTCTTGCCGAATTCCTTCACTCTGTGAACAAGCGATCACTGGGTGTCTTGCAAGATAGATAGACCAAGTCCCAAGAAAGGTGAGAGAGCCTTCTCAGCCAGGGCCAGGAGATTCCCTCACAGTTGTCTGATGCCGAAACTGTTAGGAAAGAACAGATGAACCCACACCGGTCCTCTCTGGCCATGCTCAGAACACCACACTCAGAGCGCCACGGAGCCAGTCGGCAGGGATGCAGTCTGGAATTGGCAGCTGTGTGCGGCTACAATTTCCTGCTTTTGGGCAGATGCCCTTTGCTACAGATGGATTGTTTCCTCTGCCGTTTGTTGTAATCATTTCTGATCTTTTGCTTATTGTGTCAAAGATAAGCACCGATTGGCTGTTCCCCTGGGAGCTGGACGCCCGTTCCTCGAGGCTCTCTGTGAGCTGGCGCTTCGCACTCGAAACAACCTGTTATTTCCTCTCTTGAAAGAGGCTCATAAAATGATAGATGAATCTCCAGTAACTATAATACCTTCCTAATGGTGAGAGAAACTGGAGCCATATAGCAAGAGTGCAGTCTAGAAGAAAAATAGGAGAGTTAGAAAGACAAGCTTTAAAATATAATGGTGTCGTAATGGGCAAAATGAAACAGGAGATGCTGTTAGAACCCTGCCCAGTGCATCTTAAGCACAGCGTGCTCTGTAGAGTGGGCCTTCCTTCCAAGAACCTCTTGCTTTCCCAGGGTGGATGCTGTAACGTATTTGTTGAGTGACTGAACAATGACAACATGAGTTAAATGACAAAATCAACGGATATTGTTTACTGTGCCCTCTGACCGGTACACTCCTAAGTGTAGTCTCCCGGGCCTCCTGAAGGCACTGGAGAAATGTGTGCTGACTAAATAAAAAAAAAAAAGTGACCATAAATGCCCAACTCTCAGGGCATCTGAGAACTATGGGCACTTACCACGCCTCTCACCTGTGTTGATTGCTCCAAGAAGAGTATTGAGCTCAGAAGTCAAATAGCTAGCGGGTGAGAGGTGTGGTCTTCATAATGGATAACCCAAAGATCATTGCTACTGAGCCCCGCCTTCAGAGATAGCTCTGTTGTTAGAGTGCTTTCTCAGTATCCATGGAGTTCTAGGCTTGAACCTAGCGTTAGCACTGGGGATGATCCTGCCACTGGGGAAGATCAGAAGTTCAAAGGCACCCTTAGCTACATAGTGATTTCAAGGCCAGTGTGGACAATAAGAGATGATGTCTTTTTTTAAAAAAAAAGAAGGTGTATCTTTGCAAAATCAAATAAAACCTAAATTACTTCCCCACCTGCAATAGACCTTACGTGTCTGGGAGGATGGCTGCAAAGTGTCCCTTCGAGTTGTGCTTATTTCAGGTGTGGCAGATTGAATTTTCCAGAACAAGATGACAACGGCCACCTCTCACCTCCCACACACTCTTCCTCAGAGTGACTTTGGAGGTATCTCTACAGTAGACGGTATCAGCGTCTTTTCCCATGACTTTACTCATTAGAACGTTTTTCTCTTGGACCCCTTAAATGTACAGAAAAGAAAAGCATTAAGGATACAGTTCACTGACAGAGCACCTGCTTAGCTGTGCCAAGCCCTAGGGTCAATCCTCAGTATTGGGGTTTTTGGAAACATCCCAAAGCCCTCCATGCTATGAGGAAGTCAAGACATCAGAGTTTCAGTCATCACCTGAGATTTGTGTCATCCCAAGCCACAACCCACCTGCCAGCAGTCCTCAGAAGACCCAGTCTGAGATCCCTGCTGGTTGAGCCCATCCATCAAAGGGCAGAAGAAGTCAGCCCGTCCACAGTCTGACTATTAGAATTCATGTGCATAGTAACGTGTCTGATGTAGCAAAATGGGTGCTTTCAATACAGTGTTATGGGCACAGCTGAGTCTGTCACAAAATACTTAATTTGAAGTCCCAACTCCATTGCCTCAGAAAACAACTAGAGATGGGCCTTCACAAACATGGCTACAGTAGAAGAGGTCACGCAGATGGCTCCTAATTCAACACAACTAGTGTCTTTAAAAAATTGTGTGTGTGTGTGTGCATGTGCTAATGCACGCATCTAAATGTATGCACACATGACACAGTGCAAGTGTGGACATTAGAGGACAACTTGCCTGGGTCGGTTCTCTTTTTCCACCATGTGGGACTCAGGGATCGAACTTGTGCTGTTGGACTTGGCAGCAAGCACCTTTACCCACTGACTCATCTTGTCAGCACATGGTTGGTGTCTTCACAAGAAGAGATTCAAACAGGGATAAGCACAGGAAAGCCATGTGAAGTCGAAACTTAGCAGAAACCAAGCCTGCTGACACCTTCATCTTCAGCCTCAGCCTCCAGAGATGGAGACAGCCAGCTATGGTCTGCTGTCGTGGCAGTACTGCACACATGAATAGCAACAGGGACATCAGTCCACAGTGTCTCCTGGTCCCTGCATGATGCCAGCCCCTGGGACCTGGAATTCTCCTGAGACAATGGGGTTGGGACTTCTTTTTTTTTTTTTTTTTTAGTTTTTCGAGACAGGGTTTCTCTGTGTAGTTCTGGCTGTCCTGGAACTCACTCTGTAGACCAGGCTGGCCTCGAACTCAGAAATGGGGTTGGGACTTCAAATTAAGTATTTTGTGACAGACTCAGCATCCCAGGAACCCGGGATGCTACCTGGCCTCAGAAACTGTCAGTGGATAAAGGGAAAGAGACTCACAAACAAAAGTGAAGTGACAGGGTGTTATCCAGTTCCTGGAGAAGGAAAAAGGTGCTTTGGGCAAGGGTACCTATGAGCTGGGCTTAATAGACAGATAATCAGAGAAGGCAGGAGGGAGCCCTAGATGGGAGGACTAGGTGGAGCAGATGCACAGGAGCAGAAAAAGTCTGGAGGATGAAAAGTTTAAAAAAAAAAAAAAAAAAAAAAAAAAAAAAAAAAGCCCAAGAAAAAAAAAATAAAAAAAAAAAAAAAAAAAAAAAAAAAAAAGCAAGCTCCAGATGCAAGCACTCCCGGGGAGGGGGCGGGGTCAGCTCACAAAGGGCCTGGAACGATGTGTCTAGCATCTGCTAGATCCCCAAAGAATAGAGCGCTGGGAACAGAGGAAGATTTGGGTTGGAAATCGATGGAAGTGGGACATGGCAGCTTTCAGCCTACCTCTACAGGAGGAGCCTGTGGTGGGAGAACCGGAGCCTGCAGATCAAATGTAGCAAGAGGGCCGGTCAGCGTGCTGGTGGGGAGCCTGGGGGCTGGAGAGGGTGGGCAGCCGCGGAGCCCCATGAATATACATGATCCCGTCCTGGAAGTTGACTTCCTGCGGTGCATTCTTGCCAAGCTCTATCTTGACAAGGTGATGTCCTTCAGTAGAGGACATGATACGGCTGTTAGTTCAGCAGTTCTGTCAAGTCCGAGCAGGCTTTGATTTCGCTTCATACATATGCTTAGGTGCTGAGAAAAGCCTGTGCTGAGAGGAGCAGGGAGGCCAGGGAGGAAGGTCAGTCCCAAGGAGGAAGATGCTGGTCCTCCTCGGGCTGCTCCCCCAGCTCTGACTTACTGTTGACTTTGGCCATGCTGCCCGTGGGCTGCATTTTAACACCGTGCACAGTAATTCAGGGCCATGGGCCAGCCAGGGAGTCTTCTTCCTGCCTTCAACTCTGTCACTTGTGCTCGGTGACCCTAGAGAAGTCTCTTTTCCTCTCTGGGTCACAGGTGTCTCCTCTGACAAATGAGGGAATGCCATCAGTGGTCAGCAAGTTTTTGTCTTTTGGATTTTTTTTTCCTAAAGCAAACGAATCCTGATTCCATACACAACTTAATCAGATCATAGTACAAGGACTCTAACTGAAATCAGAGGCCTAGAAACCCCTGTCCCTGATTTCTCCACAGTGTCTGAGGCACCCCTGACAGCTCCCACGGAGAGCTCCTGCATTCACCTGCTCACCTAAATGCTCTTTGTGAACGTTTGGGAGGACTTGCAAACTCCTTGTTCATTTCAGAAGGCCTCACTGACCTCGCCTCAGGAAGGCAGTTACCCTGTAATCCTCTGTGATGGAGGACATTAATATCACTGTCCAACTGGACTTAGCAACGCTTCAAGTATGTTAGTATTTTGACTGTCACTTCTATTGGAATCCTAGAAGAGCGGCTCCTGGAAACCACTGGTGTATCTCTTCTACCCACAGCGGCACCTGATGAAATGGGTTTCTAGAACACAAGCCCTTCTAGCAGAGCAGTTATTAAAGTTGTGCTCACACTAGGTGGGCCCAGCAGTCTGCCTAGGAACTTTCAGTGCATAATCAGATAGTTGGATGGGAATCCCAGGCCCAAATGTTTAACATTGGCCGGGCGGTGGTGGCACACGCCTTTAATCCCAGCACTTGGGAGGCAGAGGCAGGTGGATTTCTGAGTTCAAGGCCAGCCTGGTCTACAGAGTGGTTCCAGGACAGCCAGGACTACACAGAGAAACCCTGTCTCGGAAACAAACAAACAAACAAACAAAAACAAAAAACAAACAAACAAAAAAGAAATGTTTAACATTTTAAAAAGTTTCATTTTTTAGGTGGAGGTGGGTGGGTAGGTAAGTGAGTGGGTGGGTGGGTCAGTAACAAGGCAGAGAAAAAGAAGAACCTTTCTAAACAGGTCCACCTTCCCCATAGCCTCTCTTTTCTACTGCTGCTGGTGAGTGGTGGGCTACAAGGGAAGTTAAAGTGTTTAAGAATCATTATTAAAAATAGGTTTTTGCCAGGCAGTGGTGGCACACGCCTTTAATCTCAGCACTTGGGAGGCAGAGGCAGGACAATTTCTGAGTTCGTGGACAGCCTGGTCTACTGAGTGAGTTCCAGGACAGCCAGGACTACACAGAGAAACCCTGTCCTGAAAAACCAAAAAAGCAAAAACAACAAAAAAAATAGGTTTTGAAAAAATTAAAGCTACACTTTCTGCTTCGTTTCAAACCTTAGCTACCAGAATCAACTGTCTCCCAGACCAATTAAATCAGAACCTCTGGAATGGACCCCAAACATTTCCATCCTAAGCTACTGAGTACAAGGCCTGTACATCTCCTTGTTCACTTCACAGCCTGCATCTCTCTGGTCCTCTTCCAGTCCTGCTCCTGGTGAGAGGTATCAGCCAGCCTGTTCATACTACAAAGGGCTGGCTTCCTCCACCCTCCCTCCCATTCCCCAGCACCTGCTGAAGATCAAGTGTTTCTCCATCACTCTGTCCCTACCTTCTCCATCATCCAGTCCAAGGTACCAGCCTCCTCACCTGCGCCATGGCAACCACCCCACTTCCTGATTCATTTCCATGTGTCCTTCCAGATGTTTGACAAAAATTCAATTATGTATGCGTGTGCACACACACGCACATGCACACACACACATGTAGGCAGGGGGAAGAGAGGATCCCACTTTTTAGAAAGATTTCTGTTTATAAGTGTTTTGTTTGTCTATATGGCTGTGTACCACATGCATGCCTAGTGCCCAAAGAGGCCAGAAGAGGGCCTCAGATTCTCTGGAACTGGAGTTACAGATGGTTGTGAGCCACCATGTAGGTGCTGGGAACCAAATCCTGGGTCTTCTCTACAAGACCAGGCAGTGTTCTTAACCTCTGAGCAATCTCTCTACTCTCACTTCCAGTTCCTTGTAGGGAAAGGGCTCCTCACCTTTGCTCCCTATTGTTCAGCCTCAGTCCTTTTGATGGCCACGCCCCTTCCGCCTCCCTATAGTGTCAGCAGATGCTGTTCCCTGTGCTTGGAGCACCTTGCCTCCCCATTTTCCTACAAAGCTGCTACTCAACCTTTAGAATCCATTTCAAGAAGCTACTCTAACCCTTAAGACCAGGCTAACCCACCTCCCTCACTCACCAGTACCTCCCTGCCCTGCTCACCCATCAGAGAGTCTTGGGTATCTTTCATCTGCAGGACTATTTGATTAACGGACACACCACAACCACCAGACTCCAAGTTCCTTGAAGGCAAAGCCTATCTGCTTGGTTTCCTTTTGTTTTAAGAAGTTTAAGAACACAGTAGGCGCTGATTAAATGTGTGAGTGCCATTCAGGCCACTCCACCACAAACTGCCTTCCAGGGACGTTGCTGTCTGTGTTTTTACTGGTGGGCTTTAATGAGGATTCCCAAAGCACATGGAGTCATAGGTATGAGTTTAATTAACTCCAATAGGCATTTAATGTAGATTTAATAAGACAGTTATTGTATGTTAATTAAATGTCAACTGATTGCTAAAAGGTTTTTGCAATTATTGAAGTTTACTAATTATCTAATAGATAAATCAGTTTCCCATGTAAATAACTAGCATCTACATAAGCAATAAATATGTCATTAGTTTCCACACATTAACATATTGAAATGAGAGGTTAGCCCCTCAGGGAATTCTTGAAACCAGTGTCCAATAGAGGGAAGGGAGGTAAGCACATCTTGCTATCCTTATGTCCCATCCCCACAGAGCAGGTGAGAAATGAGTTAGAAGACAAGTCTGCTATTTAAGCCCATTTCCCCAAACCAGCCAGCTGGCTCCAGAGGGGTCCAATAGGAAGATGCTGTGTGTCTTGGAAGCTCTGGGTCTTCACTTGTAAAACAGAGGTGTGCTGAGACTCCCTACCCTTAAGGTGGGGTGTCTGTATCACTGCACCGCAGATAATCTGAGCACAGCTCATAAGGGGGCAGATGGAAGATGGGAGTCCTCTGTCTCCCCCTGCATAACACAAAGCCCCAGCTTTTTTCATGGGAAAACCTACAGCCTTCCACAAGCCTCAGTTTCCCACTGTGGAAAACCTCCCTCACATGAGTGTGCAGGGTCAATGACACGTCTGAGTGAGGAGAAGATGCAAAAGGGGAGAGCAACAGAAAGAAACAGGATGCTTCCGTGGAAAGACCAGAAAACATGCTGCACCACAGGGTAGGGGAGGCATCTTCAGACACCTGTTTCCTTAATCCTCAACTTCTAAACTCACCTCCAGGAGGTGACCTGGAAAGGGAGACAGAGAGGCTAAGGAACTTGCCAGAGATTGCACAGGAAGAGGAGTGATTGGATCTAAATTACCCTGCTCCCTCTCGAGCTTGCCCCTCAGATTCCTTGGTTATAGGAAGTTGAGGTGAGCACTAAACATGACTCTTTAAAAGCAGGAATGAGAGCTCAATCTAGTCCTTCCTAACCCCCCTGGCTGTATTGCAACACCTAGAAGAGCTGTTATTTTACAGAGAAAAGAATAGGAATCACAGAGAGGTTTAGTTATGTATGTCCTTAGGGTTATACTGAAAGACCCCCTAGGAGACCCTTCCTCAAATCCAGACTCACCCAAGGACACATGAGAGACCTCCTTGATGCAATTGCATAAGGTAGTTGAATAGCAAGGGCCCTTGGGTCGAAACCCATCCCACACAGGAGACAAGGGATTTCGACCCCCAACCCCAGAGGCTTGGGCTATTTATGGGCAGGGGTAGGGAAAGGCGGGAAAAGTTTGGCATGGTTACACACGATTGGTTATTTCAAATATCAGCAACTTGCAGAGGCGGCTACCTGTGAGCTGGCAGGATGGCTAGTTATTTTGATCATGAAACCTCGGACCTCCCAGAAAGGGAGGGAGAGAGAAGTAAACACTGGATGGCCCATTACTCACTTGGGCTAGTTTGGACTTGTCTGGGGCATGCCTTTTTATTTTTCTTTTGGTCACCTTGCCCCTGGAGGGGGCATGTCTGTTTCAAGCTGTTTTCAAATTTTATTTTCACAATACAGCTATAAGAGAACCCAGAATCTGAGCCCGGGCTGACTGATTCTGTGCTTGGGCCAGGCTAACCCATAAATCCATAGGGCCACCAGTGAGATACAAATAGATGTCTGTTTGCCTTTATGGCAACCTAAACTCCTGAAAATTTTAAATATATGTGAACCATCTTGATAGACCCATGTTCACCAAAGCCCACAAATCCAGTGTGCATGTCCACCCTTAAAGCTTGCAGACTTCCATGCAGGCTCCAAGGCCCCAACACTCACAAGCAGCTTGCTTTTTAATGGGAAATGACCGAAGGCAGAAGGATGCCTGGTATCCCAAGAACCTGGAACATGATTATAATCTACAAGAAAAGCAGGGTTTCAGGCAGGTCCTCAGAAGCAAGGAGTCCTTATCTAAGAGGAGGGTACGGCTAGAAGAGAGATACAAAGAAATTCAGAGGGGGCATCCCTCCCAGCAGAGTACAGAAACCCAGGGATGCAGTTGCATCTTTGAGAAATCTTTTTAGCGACCAAGAAGAGGCCAGATGAGTCTTTCTAACCAATGAAATTCACAGAGGCCAAGTGATCTGACTCCACATCCATTCACTAGAAAGCCTGGGAAGGGGACTCAGCCTGTGTCTGGCATCCTTTCTCTTCTGAAAGATGAGCCAGCAATGAAGGTATTGGTTAATCCCACAGAGGAGAGAAGAAAGACCACCAACCCAGGTCATCACTGCCAAATTCATTAAAGCAAGCTTTTTTTATTACTGTACACAGGCTGCCTCCCCCTAAGGCAGGGTTTGAGAGATCAGCATTGGATATGAAGAAGACAAGGTCTTACAGCTCAGTAAGAGGTAGGGGGTTTCCAAATGGGGGATTTAGCAAGCAAAGTAGGCAGGGTGACGGGAGCAGAACACAAGCACAATGCACTAGTTAGTCTCCTTTTGAAACAAAGCCATGGTTGCTAGGTGAACATAACAAGATAATCACAACAACAGGTAGTCATAGGTGGTCATAGAACCTTTTGAAACAAAGGGTGGTGAGGTGGTTATAAACAAGGTTTAAAACAAAGACATGATTGCCATTTCTGAAAGAGGCAATACAAAACCATTCGTAGTTAAAGTTACAAAGTAGGGCATAGTCTAATCCTTGAGAAACAGAGGTTTAATCATGAACAGGCATGAACCTAGTTTGTCCTTATTGTAAGACGGCTTTTAAGCCTAAGATGGAGGCAGTCTGGTTCTTCACATCGAGGCAGCTTGCATCCCCAATGCACTACGCCGTCACCCTTCCCAGTGTTAATCTCTTGAGCAAGTCCCTTCAGCACCTGGTTCCAGCAGCTTCCTTATCCATGAGATGGGGACAGCTCAAAGAGTTAAAATGGCAAGAGAATACAATGCTGGTAAAGCACTGAGTGTGCTGCTGGGCACACAGTAGGTTCTCAGGAAATGTTATCTCTATGTCTGGTTTTGCTAAGACCACCAAGGGCCTGCTCACACAGCAGCAAGTCCTATTTTGTGTCTTCATCAAGAGTCCCCAGGCTTCTCACAGGCCACAGGCTTCCCAAGCCAGCTCCAAGACCTTCCAGTCACACTACAGCCTTGTGGGCATCTCCTCAGCCTCCAGGGGGCCTGGAGTACCGTTTGCAGAAATTCCCTTCCATCCAGAGAAAGCCTTGTCTTTGGGAAATCTTCTTTTCGTGATCCGGAGGCCAGAGGGGTCTCCCAACCAATGGAAACTCACAGAGCAAATAAAGAGACACAAGACCCCCAAAGAGCTCCCAGGACCCCTGGGGTCAGAAGCCAGGCACTGCATTTATGTGCAAATGGAGCCGGATTAGGGATTATCAGAGCCCCGAATTACGCGCAGCTGTCAGGTCTCTTTGTCCAGAGGGATCAGGGAGATTTCTGGCTCCCCTCCCACCTCTCCTCCACTGAGCTGTCAGAGGCAGAAGGCAAGAGGGTCTCACACTGCCTGCTGGGGGAGCACTGGGGGAGGGCTGGTGAGAGGCAGGCCTTTAATCGATAGGCAGCCCACATGGCCCCTCCCAATGGCGATCAATGCTTCTTCCTGCTGATTCCTGATTCCAGAGCATCCAGTTGTGTGTGTGTGCACGCGTGCATGTGCTCTCGTGTGTAATGGGGTGGGGGGATAGCCTTAGGACCACAACCTCTAGCCCCAGTTTTTGCTCAAGGCACCTGGCCCAAGAAACCCACTGAAACAGACATGTCTTTAAGAATAGCAGTCACCACCAGCTCATTCCCCAAACTGACAAACTCTGGCAGTTTTTCTTCCATCTCTAGTGAACTCACCCACAGGAACTTAGTCTAAAGAGCAGGTGGCCCAACTGAAGTCTTCCATTTCTCCAGCCAGTGCTCTGTTTTGCATTGTGATGTGGGCTAGAAACTCTGGGGCAAGCTCGCTCTTCTCTGTCTCTCTCTCTCTCTCTCTCTCTCTCTCTCTCTCTCTCTCTCTCTCTCGTGTGTGTGTGTGTGTGTGTGTGTGTGTGTGTGTGTGTGTCTGTGTGTCTGTGTGTGTGTGTGTTTGCTAAATACACAAAATGATATTATAGTAAACACGTGAAAGAGGGCTCACAGCTAGTTACACTCAGTCCGTTTTAAAGCAGGGGGAGCTGGAATGTAGAAAGGATTTGCCGGCAACCCCCAGGTCACTCAACAAAGATGACTGCCTGGGAAAGATAGGTCAGGACTGACGGCCTCTCCCCAGGGTCCTTGGGAGCAGCAGGGCTCTGCAGCCCTGGCCAACAAAACTGAAGCGCAGCATTGCAGTAACGACCAGGTGAGGAGTCGTGAGTCATGGGTGCAGTACCCAGAGGTACACACAGCAGCTGGACGGTGTGCCCAGGGTCACTGATACCTAGAACAGTCCCTCGACTACTGTCCAGTCTGTAACTCAGTGGGACAGTCAAGGCATATTTAGCACCCCTATTCAAACAACGAGAAGGCTAGGGGATGGAACACTGGGGCAAAAGAGACCTAGGGCAGCGTGGAGAGAGACTGCCACCTTCCTGACCCCAGGGGGTAGAGATTAGGGATTCTGTTGAGGCCTGCCGGAAGGCAGCCTGTCTACTACTGATGCCTAAATGCAATCACCACACCACTAAAGTTGAGGCTGGAGAACAAGCAGCACCAAGCATTCTGTCGGCAAAGGCCTAGTAAGAAATAGTTTATACACTTCAGACTGTGTGTCAGGTCTCTGAGCTCCCAGACTCCTTTTTGTTTTTCTTTATAAATGTACAAAAGCAGACAGCATGTCGGGGGGCTGGGGGGACGGGTGGGAGGCAGGCTGTGAGTTGGAATGGACCCACGGGCCCCACAGTTTGCTACCCACCAGTTTGACTGGTCCCTGGGGATAAGGGAAAAGCTGTGTGGCATCTCTAAAGGAATGGGGTGGGTTGGGGACGGAGCATTTGACTTCTCCAAGCCAGAGAGTAGGGTGGACGGATACTGCACGGGGACTGAGACCAAACTGGAGCCATAACCCAGAGTAAGGGCAGAGGTGTCAAATGCAGCCGAAACTGGGGTGGGAATGAGGCTGGGCAGGGCCTAGGTGCAGCTGTGAGGGAGCCAGGCCAGATCCCCACATTCCCCCCTCAGCGAGAATCAATAACGATTTGAATTTCTTTCATCTGAGCAGGGATAGCAACACACGCAAACACAGAGAGGGAAAAGGCATTGATTCCTCCCAGCTGCCGCCAAGCCCTCCCCACCGTTCCCGACACCCCCCTGCCATCTGGCCTCCCCTCCCCCAGACCCCTCACACTCAGCATCCTCTCCCTGTCTGCACCACTCCTGCATCCACTCTGCAAAACCCTGGGGACACCCGAAGCAGGGAGTCCTGCCAGGGTACTGCAATCCCCCACATACCACATCATCAAGACCCCACTGGGTTAGCCCACCCCCCCAGGATGGAACAAGGCTGAATTCCCTTTGGGGGACCTACATCTCCTGAGGATACCTGCGCTTTATCCCTCGTGCCCACTCCCCCACTCACCACCCTGCTGGTTTCAGGAATCCGTTTTCGTATTCATGCATCCAAGAGACAAAGCAGGTATGTCAGGATTGGCTTCTCCACAGAGTGTGATTTTGGATTCCGCCAACATCGGAGTGGTTCCCTGAGGTGTCAGATAATGGATTTCCTGGGGAGAAACAGGAGGCAGGTGTGTGGTTAGAAGAATAAGGACTGAGGGGTGGTGGTGCAAACCTAAAACGGGGTACAAAAGAGAAGAAGGTAAAGAGCGGAAAGGAAAGCTCCTCTTCCTGTGCATCATAAAGGTCGTGACCAGCACCCCAGAGCAAAACACCGGATAACGGAGAGAAGCATCACAAACTTATTTGCTCGCTGGCTTAGGTGACCCAGAGCCTTTCCAGTGAAGACTGAAAAAGCCTTGTTTGTCTCTAGCATCAAAGAAAAGGGGGTGACTTGTGAGAGATGGGCCTTCCTGAAAACTGGGCCTGGGCTCTGGGGGAGCTCAGCAGGTGTGCAAAGATTCTTCTGCCCCACCCCCATTGTAGCATTTCTTTCTCCTAGCTATGGGAGGTACAGAGCTGTTTGGAAATGAGAAAATTAATTTCTTTCTGGCTGGCTCTTATATGTAAAGGTGGGTGGGAGATTAGAAAAGAATTGTTTATGCTTAGTTTGGGGGGACAGGGTTCTGGTTATACGCGCACCTTGAAGAAGAGGAATTATAGGTGTGTGTGCTTGTATGTGAGTGTGTGTGTACACACGTGTGGGCGCACAAGCACTCACGTTCCTATGTAGACCAGAAGTTGACAGCAGGTCTTCCTCTATCTATCTTTTGTTGTTTGAGACTGGGCCTCAGACTGAACCTGGAACTCACCAATTTGTCCAGACCGACTGGAATTGCAGGACATGCGTCCTCAGAGCTGGGGTTATAGGTGCAGACTGCCAAACCCAGATTTCTTCACATGGGTGCCAGGGATCTAGAATCGCTCGAGTCTTCATGTTTGCACAGGAAGCACTTCGCTGAGTCCCATTCAGTTTTAACTCCTTACCTTGGGGGAGAAGGACCACGTGAAGCAGGTAGCATACTGGCTAGAAATTTTCTTTTGAAGCAGCTTCTGAGGCTTTTTTGGGTGGGGTATTTTTCCCTGAGCCCCAATGGGGAATGAATGGAAACATATTTTATATTATAAAATTAATGGGAGTTGGCATGGGAAGAGGAAATGGGCAAACTCTGGGACCAGGTCTGGAGTTCTGGTTTAGGTCAGTGGCTGGCAGGGTTGAGCAGCAAAAGAGTGAGGTTTACAGAGGGGTATAGGGAACTGACCTCGTGCCAGGGGGCACTCATCTCATGGGCTAAGTCTCAAGGAGCACCAAGGACTATAAACATGAGCTTGGCCATCTTTGTCTCTCTTCTTTATGAGACCTCAGGTTCCTGGAGGTCCTTTGCCATTGGGTCTCACTTCCTTGGCTTCTTACAGGCCCTGCAGACTGCTCTTTCTCACTTGGGGGGGGTCACTGGGGTTCTTACACTCCAGCCTCACTAGTTGCAGCTTTTGAGTGTGCAGATGGAGAACGATCCCTTCCCAGCCTTTCCCTTCTTAGCCTCCCTAACTCCAATTTGCTATCTCCAACACCTGAGGCTTTAAAACTACCAGAAGCTATGCCACTTCACCATCCCCCATTTTAAAAAGCCCTCTCTCCAGTCAAAACTTTCTACCATTCTAGTTTTTCCTCCATGGTCGCACTTCTTGGATCTCACTGAGACTCCAAGTCGTAATTCCTTCTGCGCCTTCCCATCCTTAACCTCTCTGCACGGCCTAGAACCTCTCTTTAGTTGCATGCCATGGAACTTTAATCTCGGTGGCTTTCCCACAAGCTCCCCTGGCTTCCTGGTCATGTTTGGAGGCACTTTTCCCAGCCATCGTAGCAAGTGGCACTACTATGATGACTTAGATCTGCAATGTCACAGAAAGATCCTGTGGGAAAGACTTAGTCCCCAGATAATGGCTGTGTTGGGAGGGGACAGAAGCATTAAGAGGTGGGCCCTGGTCAAGGAAAGAAATCTCTTGAAGAGGGGTATAGAATATTGAGTCTTTCTGTCTGTCTCTGTCTCTCCCTCTCCCTCTCTTCCTCTCCTCTCCTCTTCTCTCTCTCTTTCTCCCTCTGTCCTTCTTTTCCAAACATGACATAAACAGCTTTGCAATGACGCATACTTCCCAAACATCAGCTCCAACGGATCATGCACTGAAACTTATAACCCTGTGGATCAAAATAAATCCTTTCTCCTTTAAATTGGTTTTCTTAGAAGTTTTGTCACTTTGACCGTAAGCTGACACTACCTCCTTGTAGCCCTTCTTTCAGTCCTTCCCCCACCCCCTAGCTAAAGGAGGGAACTCCTCTCTGTCTCTTCACTTTGGGCTCAGCCACATTGGCCTGAGGCAGACAGTGTCTATGTGGGAATCTAAGCCTGAGCCTTAGAAGGCATTGCATACTGCCAGTGCTGCCTCTAGAAGAGCACTGTGTGCCCCAGAGGGAGGACGAGGCACATACAGTGAGGCCTCAGCTGCCATAGCACAAAGCAGAGCTAAACAGCCTGGCCCAGGAAAGACCACTGAACTGCAGCCAACTGGGAGATTCCTGGTGCACAGCGTTTTTGGGGCGGTTTGTTTTGCATCATTTCTGTGGCAAGAGTCAATGGCTGCCCATAATCTCAAGAAAGCAGCCATCTCATTCCACACACAAAGAAGGACAAAGAGCAGAAGGCATGTCCCAGATGGCTTTTCTCTTTAATTAGCCTTTATAGATGTCTCATCCAGCCATTTCCATTTCTATCTCCTTGGCCAAAGTCATTGCCATGTCCACCCTGAGTATGTAGTAAAGGAAATATTTTTAACCGAGCTGCTCCAAGCCAAATTTAGGTCTTTATTTGGCTGGACGTTAATCTAGAGCATAGCACAGATAGAAATAGAAAACAAACACATAAGAGATCATTTTAGGCACCAGCAAGTGCTGTGAGAGAGATAAGATAGAAAGAACCGTTAGAGGGTCATTAGTGCAGAGACTTGTATTAACTCAGAGGACGGGAGAAGGCAACCAGAACCATACAAGAGAACAGGATGCCCGAAGGAAAAAGCAAAGATGAAAGTCCCGAATTAGGGGCATGCTCAACAGGAAATGATGCAGTAGTTGGGGAGCAGCAAGTCAGAGGGGGGAGGCAGAGAGGAGAGCAGGCAGCCCACGGTCGTCGTCTGTGGGCTGTGATCAGGAGCCTGCGTGTTGTTCTAGTTGATCTACAAAGATTATTTCAGATTGACTGTGTAGGGAGCTTCATAAAGACAAGAGCAGAAACATCAGTAAGCAGCTGAGAGCAAGCAAGAGAAGCTTCAAACACAGTTTACATTACTCAACGCTGAATTAGAAATGCTAGCCAGTGTAATAAGACGAGAAAAAAATTAGTAAAAAGCACACAAGATAAAAAGGAAAAAACAAACTTGTCACTATAGGTGGGTGGCACAATTGTCTACATAGAAAAATCACGTACGTTGCAAAGAAGCTGTGCAAAAACTAGTGGAGAAGATAGCAAGGTCACAGCATACAAAATCATATGCAAAAAGCCTGTGTTGACCTATATGCCAGCGAGGAACAATTAAAAAACTAAAATGTCAAAAGTACCATTTACAACACTACTCCTAAAACCTGAAATAATGTTGTCAATCTACCAAAACAAATGGAATGTCTATATCTTAGCAAATATAAAACCGTATAAAATACTTCAGGTGGAATATACATAAACAGAAAGACATGGTATAACAGACATCAACTTCCCACAAACTGATCTGCAGTCCAAATCACTGTCAAAATCACAGAAAGATTTAAAAGTACAACTCGCCGGGCGGTGGTGGCGCACGCCTTTAATCCCAGCACTTGGGAGGCAGAGGCAGGTGGATTTCTGAGTTCGAGGCCAGCCTGGTCTACCAAGTGAGTTCCAGGACAGCCAGGACTACACAGAGAAACCCTGTCTCGAAAAACAAAAAAAAAAAAAAAAGTCTTTATATGTAGAAGCAAAGTAGCAATTTTGAGAAAGCAACAAAGTTGGAGAGTTCACACTGACTGAGGGTAACTAGACTAATCCTAACCTGGAGGATAATAATAATAATAATCAAAATTATTGTTAAAAATTAAACCTAGTAGGTAGTGTTAACAAAAAAGACAATGTCCAGCAGCAGGAGCCTACATATGTAATTTACTGACTGGTACTAATGTAGGAATGCAACAAACATTCCTTTCCAACAAGCATCAGGGACCCACTATACATCCATAAGCCAAAAAAAGAAGGAAGAGGAGGAGGAGGGAGGAAAGAAAAAGAGAGGGAGGAGGAAAAAAAGAAACAAAAGAAGAAAATTGACCCATATCAGGAACACTAAAAACATGATTCATAAAAAAAAAAATGATAAATTAGGGGACTGGAGAGATGACTCAGTGGTTGAGAGCACTGGCTGCTCTTACATAGGCCTTGTTCTCAGTTCCCAGCAGCCACATGGTGGTTCAGAACCATCTGTAATGGGATCTGATGCCCTCTTCTGGCATGCAAATGTACATGGAGGGGTATACATGCAGATAGAGTACTCATATACATTAAATAAATAAATCTTTTTTTTAAAAAAATGATAAATTGGGCAAAATTCTGAATAGATACTTCACCAAAGAAAATATGTGGGTGGAAAAATGTTAATTAATTAAAAGAATCCAATATTATTAATCATTAGAGAAATGTAAATTAAAACCCTAATGAGATAATATAACATACTCATTGAGATGGCTAAAAAAAAGGAAAACTAAAGCAGGTAGCACCAAGCTCTGATAAAAACACAACACAACTGAGACTCTCATACATTGCCATGGAAACACAAATCGGATAATGACTTTGGAAGACAATTTGGCACTTTCATATAGGTTAATGTAACGTGCCTATGTGGGACTGGAGAGATGGTCAGCAGTGAAGAGCTCACTCAGCTCCTATAGAGGACCTGGGTTCAATTCCCAGCACCCATGCCAGGTGGCTCACAACCTCCTCCATCTCCAGCCCCAGGGGATTTGATGCCCTCTTTTGGTCACTGTGGGCACTTGCAGTCATGCACACACACACATACACAATACAATGCATATATATAATTGTTAAAGTAATAAAAAACAAAATAATAATAATCAAAAAACTTGCCTTATGAACCAGCAATCTCATTGTTAAGTATTTACTGAGAAAAAAAAAAACATATGTTCACACAGAAACCTATATACATTTACAGCAGCTTTACTCATTCAAAAATGAATGTGCTAAAAGATGGAAACAGCCCAGCATCCCTTAATAGGTAAACAGTAATCTAAACAATGAAATATCACTCAGCAAGGAAAACTCCTACTGCTGACCCATGACACTCCCAAAATGAAGCTGAAACACACAAACTCCAGTGAAGGAATCTGGATCCCAGAAGCTTCACACTGGTTCCTATTCATCTGCAAAAAGGTAAGACTGTAAGAAAGAAAGGAAAATAGGAATTCATTTGCAAAAAGGTAAGACTGTAAGAAAGAAAGCACATCCGTAGCCAACAAGAAGCTGGGATAAGGAATATGGTTGATTACAAGGGCAGAGGGAATCTTGGAAGTGCTATAGGTGTTCTGGTTTGTTCCAGCAGATAGGTATGCACCTACCTAAGAGTGTCACCCTTCATCCAACTGTGTCCGGAAAAAGGTGAATGAAGGCCAAAGGCAGGGGTACTTGCCTTTGATTCCAGCACTCAGGAGGCAGAGCAGATGGATCTCTTTGAGTTTCAGACCAGCCAGGGCTACAGAGTGAGATGAGACCCCAACTTTAAGAAAAGAAAGCAAACAAAATCAATAAGTCTGGTTTTGAAAAGATGGCTTTCAGTCCATCTCAACACAATCCAAACAGCCAACACAAGTTGGGTCCATGAGAAAGACAGGGAAGGGTAAAAGGAGAAGCCAGCAGATGAGTTATGAAGGGAGCTGACAGGGAAGAGCGCCTGGCTGAACAGCTGACCCATTGGCTGTCCAGACAGATGGACTTCAATCAGAGGCCTACTGAGAATGAGTAGCCAAACTCAGTTACACTGCTGAGCCTCCATCCCAGTGAGGGTGAGACCTCAGCAGCTTCAAGGATTCCAGAGAAGCTTCAGTCACAATTCTCCACCCAACCAGACTCATCCACTTCACAAGGTTTACATAGCACCGACCTGGCGCCTGGCGTCTTTCACTCATCTTTTTATGTGGTCCATATGATGCTTTCATAGCCCTGTAGGACTGAAGGAAAGATGGACACACAGACAGGGACAACTCAAGATTACTCAGAGGGCAAGTGATGGGAGTAAATTTGTATCTAAACTAGATGAGTCCCAAGCCGGATTTCTCCCTTGGTACCACAGTCCCCCAACAAGGAGGTCAGGACTCTCAGGAGTAAAGGTTGAACCAAGGAAATGGCCAACTCTGACTTATAAACATCATGTTTCTGCAAGCTGACCCTAATAATACTGTCACCAACCACTCTGTATGGAGTGACTCCTTAGCCAACACAGTCCTTGACACTTCTCATGCTCTGTCTCATTTTTCATTCTCAAAAGGGAATTCTCTCTCCTACTTCCTCCAGGGTCCCCCCAAGTTCAGGTCCCTCTGCCATCTCGATTACAAAAGATCTAAACAGCTGGCAGCTTTATTTTAGCAGCTGTGTCCCCAAAGCCTGGCTTGGCCAGATCCCCAGTCCCTGGCTGGCCCCTTGGCCAGCTTCAGATGAGGACACAGGAAGAAATCCCTGATGACTGTCAACCTCTGTTCCTCTCAGGGTCTCAGTGACTCAGACCCCCCACATCCAAGGCTGACCTCTGCTGCAGGCTTCTCAGGGCCTGAACCCAGACCCAGCTGAGCTGCTGTCCGGGATGAGTACAGGAAGTGGCAGTGGCTGCTATGGCAACCAGGCTTTGCACTGTCTGCCCAGAACAAAGAGGGCTTTCTTGGCCCTCGAACCCTGTGGCCAGCAGGCTGTGAACATTACCATCTAAGTAAAGCCTGTATCGTCCCACTCACTCTTTCCTGTGGCAGACATCTCCGTGGCATTTTCCATCTGGAGCCTGGGGATGCTTCCTGCTTACAAGGTAGATGGATGAAAAAGGATAAAGATGAAACAGAAAGTGGTCCAGAGACTCAAAAATGTGTACCCGAGAGAGCCTATATTAGTTACTTTTTCTGGTCACTATGGCAAAATACCTTATAGAAGCAACTTGTAGAAGGATTTCTTTTGGCTCCAGGCTTTAGGAGATTCAGGTCATTTATAGGGAAGGCATAGTCAAGCAAGGGGTAGGCATGGCACGTGGGGGGAGGGGAATGGTATGGTAAGGGTGGGGAGAATGGTGGGGAGGCGGGGCATGGAACAGGGGAGGGAGGCTGGCGGGGATGGTACAGTGGGAGCTTTCAGCACAGATTATTAATGACACTAAACAGGAAATACAGAGCTCAGGCTGTGGCCAGGCTGAGCTCTTTAAATCTGAAGCTATGGCCTTACAGCCTATGTCTGCCAGCAGTAATATCCAGAAGGTCGCACAGCCTCACATTATTTGAGGACCAAGAGTTGCAAACACAGGAGCCCGATGGAGGGTATTTCACACTCAAACTGTAACAGCTCCCTGGCCCATGACACTTAACATTCAAATAGACAGGCAGGAATTGTCCTCGGGTCACCAGCTTAGGTTCAGCTCAAATGGGTCCTGGCAGCCTTTCTGCCATTCTCAATCTGGGCCTCAGCCAAGCTTTCTACTGTCCCTCCAAGCACAGGAGGCTGTATTTCAGCCTCACACACCTTAGCTAATGATGCTAGCCGAAAAGTGGCTTCCAGACAACCACCCTGCCACCACTAGACCCAAAAGGCTTAGACTGAAGGCAGGGTAGCCAATGCTGGCCTTCAGACATCTAGCCCAGATCAATCTTCGGAAACTCTCCAAAGCTAGGTAGACATCTGGAAAGTTATTGGGTACAAAAGAAGAGTCACGGAGTTGAGAGGGTCACCGTGTCGGGAGGGTCAAGGATACGGTTCAAACCTAAAACCTAGTGTGGGCAAAGGGATATGACTAGGAATGAGTTGAAGTTGGACAGCCCTGGCAGAATCCAGAACGAGCCGTGAATTTGAGGCAGGCTCTGCTTTCTCTAGGCCTTCCATGGTCCTGTAACCACCCTCCTCCAGCCACTGATGGACACTGCTGTTCCCCTTGGCATCAATGGAAAGGTCTCTGCAGGAAGCCCCTGTAAGTCTAATCTTGGATGCACCATCAGGAAGTGATTCTCTCCTGCTATGTTGCTCTGTCGCTTTTAAGTAAACTGCACAGTGAGGACTTTTGCTGCGCTCACATGCACACAAGCCGCACTGTGAAGCAGGAGTTTGCCGTTCCTGCTGCATCTTGGCAGTCCCAGCCGCTATAGCAGCACTGTTTATTGGTCAGGGACTTCACACAATTCCCTCATCTGTTAAGTACAGGGGCTAACCAGGAGCTCTCTTCGCTTCCTTTCAATTCTGACATTCTGTGGGCAAGATTACTCCAATTAATTTTAAAATTACTTGGGAAGATAAGACTCAGGAGATGGTTCGGTTGGTGCCTGCCATACAAGCATGAGACCCTGGGTTTTGGTCCCAAACACCCATGTAAAAGCTGGATCCAGTGGCCTATACTGTATCCCAGTGTAGGGGGCAGAGAGTGAAGACATGTGGATTCCTGGAGTCCAGTGGCCAACCAGCCTAGCCAAACAGATACCTCAGGTTCAGTGATAGACCTTGCCTCAGAAAGTAAGGTGGAAAGAGCGCAAAGGCATCTTTGACTTGTCAGCCATTGTCTCCATTCTCCACAGGAAACCACGTTTATACTCATCCATACCTACCCATGCATATACTGACATACAATAATTTCAGTTTGAGAACCAGTGTACTAATATCAACAAGGCTTTGGGGGAGAAAACATACACGCACATAGCATGCACACATAACACACACATACATAACACACAGCACACATATATAACACACACAGCACACACGTATAATACACACATACACAGCACACGTAACACATACATATAACACACACATAACACACACAGCATACAAACATATAACACACATAACACACAGCACACACATATAACACACATGAATAACACACAGCATGCACATATAACAAACACATACATAACACACAGCACACACATATAACACACATACAACATACATATATAATACACACAACACATACATATAACACACACCGACACTCATATTCTTCTTTATATCTTTAAGAGCCAATAGCCCAGTGCCTGTGAAGTGTGAGTTCACCTCCTGACTCTGCTTTCTGGTCACTTGATCTTAGACAAAGCACTTTTTGGATATCTCCAAGCCTTGGTTCCTCCTCTCAGAGAATGAAGCTAAAAGCAATATCTGTGTCTCTTCCTTGCTGTGCTTTCAATGCAAAACATATATGTAACCTTCTCTGCCATTGTTTGGCAGATAATAAATAATAAAGAGCAGAATGTGACAATTGATATGTGTTAAATAAATATATGAATGGATAAATGAATGAATGAATGAATGAATGAATGAATGAATGAATGAGAAACCGGTCAAGAGGAAAGACATGGCATGTATTCTTTCATATGTGAAATCAGTGGTGTGTGTGTATGTGTGTGTGTGTGTTCAGAGAAGACAGGAGTAGATATCAAGGAAAAGGGAATCAATGAGGGGTGAGCATGGGGGATAACTGGGGATTGAATATGAACAAGGATATATATATATGAAACTTATTTACATATCTTATCTGTTATCTTTAAGTGAGACATGGTGTCATGTACCTATAACCCTAGGATTCAGGAGGCTGAGGCAGGAAGATGGTTGTACATTCAAAACCAGATTGACCTATATAGCTAGTTCAAGGCTAGCCTGGGTTGCATAGCAAATCCTTGTCTCAAAAAAAAAAAAAAAAAGTGATTGATTTTTTTTTTTCAGAGGAGGAACCTGGGTCAGGGGTACTGTGCTCCCTACTTTCTGCACTTGCAGCTTGCCTCAAGTAAGCATGACCTGGGGATGTAACTTTCATTAACTTCTGCACCAGACAGTCCCTCTAGGATCAACCTGTGACCAGCAGGTCTTCTCCCTTTTCTTGTCCAGCATCTCCCCTTTCTTTATTGCTCCTCAACCCCATAACCCTCAGATATGCTTTGTCTCAGAATCCATTTCTTGATTCTTTGAGACTGCTGATCTCCAGGAGCCCAATTAGAGGTGGGATCCTGCCCTGCGATCTCTGAGCAGTGTGGGTAAAGACTCACACCCAAGCAAGAGCCAGGAAGGAACAAGGCATCTAACAGCAAGTGACAGCCAACAAACACTGTGGGACTGAGGTTGCAGATGTCCAAGTAGGAAAAGTAAGCCCTGTTTTCTGGGGGGCTGTTCCTCACGCTCCTAATTGAATCTGATCCAGGATAGGGAACTCTGTAGTCCAAAGTTAGCCAATAAAAGCCTCACACTGTAGACAGGGATGCAGAAGGTGCTCCTGAGCCAAGAAGAGGAGTGGACAGCAGTCAGATTGGTCAATATGGACATAGAAAGTACCTAAGGAAAAATCCCTGTCTCCTGAAAGAGTGCAGAAGCCAAGAGTGGAACCAGGGGAAGCTTGGGAAGCTCATGTTAGAGCCTCATTCCTGGAAGCAACCCTCAACCTCCTTTACCCAATCAAGCCCCACTATAGATGACAGATACAACAAAGGCCAGTGACCAGGAAACTACATGTCAGCATCTGGAGCAGCATCCTGCAGGCCCACCAAAACTATGCATAGGCCCAGGGACTAAGAGGAGCTTGGAAAGCTCCTTGGCCATAGGACAGTGACTGTGGGCTACTTCTGTCTCTCAGATCTTGCAGATCCATCTCTAGCACAGCCAGGAGCAGAACTGAGCCTGTGTCTGTAGGCAGAGTATCCCTGGGAAAAGAGAGGGTCTCTGGGGGCTAGGACAGGTTGTGGAGACTGAAGACCACCCTGGCCAGGCCAGATAGCCCGTCTGCCCAGCTTCAAGCTGTCTTCCCAGCCCTTCAGGGTCCTCAGCCCAACAGCCTCAAATTATCCTGCCATTAGTGGTGATCCATCCCTTCTGAGCATCCGTGCCATTTCATCACACCGTCTCAGCATCCAACATTAGGAGATAACTGCGCTCACAACATATGTCATTACTCATTAAGGGACTTTTTCTGGATTATGGCTGGGGCTTAATGACTTGTTAAAGATGTTTAACACTTACAATTTTGTTTTTAATTTAGGAAGCAGCATGATCAAACTGCGCCCTGAGACTCTCTTCTCGATTTGGTGAAATCTGGAGATGGGCCGGCTCCGCGGCTGCCTGTGCAGGGGAGGTGATCCTTAAATTGAATTGCAGCCCTCGGAGGGGTGTTTGCCCCGTCAGCTGCTGCCAGGATCTGACATGTTAATGGGGCTGAGGAAACAATGGGTTTCAGAGGTAATTGCTGAAGCAATGACTTCCAGGCAACATTTGACTTAAAAGAAGCACTGTTGCTGCAGGGAGGGGCAGCTCTACTCCAGAACTCCAGCCTGGGCCTATGTGTAACTCAGTAACTCAGGCTGGCCTGCACCCTGCAGCCCCAGATGCTGACATGTGGCTTCCTGGTCACTGGCCTTTGTTGTGTCTGTCATCTACAGTGGGACTTACTTGAGTAAATGAGGTTTGAGGTGCTGCCAGGAAAGGGACCTGAACTTGAGGTTCCCGATGAATCATTTGGGAAGGTGGACTCCAGAGACGGGTCTGAGACTCCTCACACTCCATTGCACAGAGGCTGCTGTCCCTTGAGACCTCTGTGGTCTTGTACACAGTGCACCACAGATTTGGTGTGAAGATTCCTGGAGCCGCTCTATTGAAATATTGAGCTCTAGATCTGGGCCATAGACATGGGCGCTCGCTAGCTCCCAAAGTTCCGTCTAAGCATGTGGCCCATGCTAACTCATTGAATCAATTGCCAAATAGTTCTCTGGGGGTAGCAAATACTGCTCCCATTTTATAGATTAGGAAACTAAGGTCCCAGGCATCTGACTCCACATTATCTAGATACGGAAACAGCATGAGCAGCCTTGGCTTCATGTGGCTTAGAGCAAATCATCTACCTGTTGGAGCAATGCTTATCCCACACTGATCGTCCGCAATGTCAGATTTCACTTAGACTTCTGACAGAGTTCCCAGCCTTCTAGGAAGGCTGGACTCTCCAATACAAAAAGGCAATCTGGGGTCTCATAAGTCTCTTAGTCCACAAAGGAAAAAAATCCAATGAATCACATAAGAAGCAATGTCCTAATGCCCAGTCTAGGAGACAAGTTGAAGGCACAATGTGGGCATAGGAGAGTTTGTCATCAGCTTTTGGTAGAGGGATGGGGGAGAGGACAGATGCTGGGCCTTAAAAAGGTTGTACCAGACTCATACCCAGAGAAGCACACTGTAGGAATCAAGGCTCCAAGTTGCTGTCTTAGACTCCTCTGCTCTAATAAAGACGATGCCCACAAGAAACTAGGAGAGGCGTACACATCCAGATCAGAGTCCATCCCTGAAGGAAGCCAAAGCAGAAACTCAAACAGGAACCTGGGGGCAGGAACTGAAACAGAGACCAGAGGGGAGTGCTGCTTACTGACTTGTTCCCTGTAGCTCACTCAGCCTGTTTTCTTACTCCTTCTAGAACCACTTACCCGAGGATGATACTGCCCACAGTGGGCTGAACCCCCCAGTACCAGTCATTAATCAAGAAAGTTCCCCATAGGCTTGTTTATTGGCCAGTTTGATTGGGGGCATTTTCTCAAATAAGGTTCCTCTTCCCAGATGACCCTAGCTTGTGCCAGGTTGACAAAAAATTAATCAGCACAGTCACAGTGGAAGTTCCACGAGGCGCTAGAGGAAATATCATTAAGCTGCCCATTTGCTCCATCAGTCATTCGGTCTCTCAACACATCCTTCCCAATTTTTCAGCCACTCGTGTAACTCTATTGGACAATAGAGAAAGGAGAGGCCCTTGAACATCAAGTCCATTGTCTTCATCTACCAGAGCTTATTAAGGCCACCTCAGCCTCCTTCTAGCCCTTGCTCCCGTGTCTAACAGAGTCATAAATGTCAAAATAGCCATAGACTGTGAAGGTCACCCTTGCTTCCTCAAGAGAAGCCATCTCTCTTCTCCTTTCAGTACTGCTTCAGACTCTGGAGTACCAGGCTCAGAAAGCCCTCTTCTCTCTCAGTGGCTCCCAGGTTCAGAACCCTAGAAGCAGCTACCTGAGCCACAGGGCTAGACTACAAAGAAGGCAGGCCTCATAGGCCATCCATCACACAAAAGTTGCTGAGAGTAGACAAGACTGAGACCCGGCCCCAGAAATCTCAGAGTGTGCTGGCCTTTGTCTAAGCCCTTCTGGACTTTGGGCTTTGGTGAAATGATGATCTCTTCCTACCTCTCAAGGATCAGAGTCAGAAAATCTAGCTCCCAGAATATGGAAGCTGTCAGCTCAGGGGAGTCCTGAACTATTAATGAATTCAGCAAAATTTTCCCAGGTCTCCTAATGACAAGAGGTATAGGTGGATTTTGTGTGTCCTGAAGTGATGAGCATCAGCATATTGTAGATAGCAGCACATGGGAAGAGATACCCTGTAGAGGAGAGAGCCCTTCCCTGTGTAGCAGGGAATTGAGTCATGTCCAAGAGCCAAAGCCAGAGCTCTTTCCTTCCCATACCCATGTCCTCAAAGAGCAGTGGCCATCCACACTGGCTGTGGGGGGTGGGGGGTATGTGTGTGAATGAGTGTGTGTGTGTATATGTGTGGTGTGCATACGTACATGTGTGCCTGTGTACATAGGTGTGGTGGAAGAGTTTGTATAAACTGTAGGCACAGACTTTGAAGAACTGCAAGGCCTTCACTGCGCAGGGTCTAGCAAACACATCCTGGGGAAGCCATGCTGCTTTCCCAAAGCTTTGTCATGGTGGAAATGGTGGGCCTTAGCATACTCTCATTCTCCTTTACTACTGAAACCATCTGGATCGCTGTCCATGAGATGAGTAGGTTTTTCTTTGGTTCTATGGCTTTTCCTGCTGTTACAATTCTGTCTGTCTCTGCCTCTCTCTCTCTCTCTCTCTCTCTCTCTCTCTCTCTCTCTCTCTCTCTGGCATTGTTTGATTACCTCTGAGACTCTACAAGGCAGGCAAGTCTAGGCTTCCTCACGCCTCTTCCGTCCAATACTGTGTCAGTAGAATGAGGGACCCAACAAGCAGGCCCTCCTTACTAGGTACCTGTCACAGCCTGTGATAGGCAAGTAGGAGGCTGGAGGCCTCACGCACTGTCCAACTCCAGCCAAGAGAGTTCAAGAAGCAACAGTGACAGAAATGAGTCAGCCATCTTACAAGTAACGGAAGGGGAGATGCTGTGCAGAACCCTCCATGTTATCGAACCCCAGGGGCTAAGTTACTGTGGAGAGCAGATTTCCCAGGTCTCATTGCTGCAACCAAACGTGTGATAATCAGCAGCTATGGAGAAGAAGGGCTCGATTTGGCTCACAACTCAAGTAGGTGAAGGTCCTCACGTGGGTAAAACATGGCCTCAGGAGTGTGAGGAGGCTGGTCACATCACACCCAGGGTCCAGAATCAGAAGAGGGACAGGAAGTGAGGCCAAGCTAAGGCTCCACCTCCAGGTCTGCCTTTATGATCCACTTCCTCTAGACTCCACCTCCAGCCTTACTCCCAGCTGGGGACCAAGTGTCGAACACATGAGCTCTTGAGATACATTTTGAATCCAGACCACTACAGATGTACTCCACCCAGATCCCTATCCTGCTACTCCCTAGGATGAGCATGCTTGGACAGGTTGCTTCAGCAATCTGGGGTCTCTAGAACAGTTCCAGACACACAGTGAACACTGAAAACCCAAGTACACACTACAGCTATGAGAGTTGCCATACGAGAATGGTGTCTCTCACTTTGGGCATCCCTTACTGTAGACATTCCCCATTATGGACACCACCCACTGTGGGCATTCCTTACTGTAGACATTCTCTACTATGGACACCTCCCACTGTGGGCATTCCCTACTGTAGACATTCTCTACTATGGATACCTCCCACTGTGGGCATTCCCTACTGTAGACATTCTCTACTATGGACACCTCCCACTGTGGGCATTTCCTACTGTAGACATTCCCCACTATGAACACTCCCACCATGGGCATTTCTTATTGTAGACATTCCCCACTATGGACACCCCCCACTGTGGGCATTCCCCACTGTAGACACCCCCACCATGGGCATTCCTTACTATAGACATTCCTCGCTGTGGGCATTGGGTGTCTCCCACTGTGAGCATCCTCAGGCCTGGCTCTTCCTGTTCTCTCTCTCTCCCTCTCAACCTCTTAGCAATTCTACAGGTTATCCTTGGAGAATGCCTTGGCCAGGAGATGTTTCCTGTTCTGAGGAAGGATAAGGCCACTTGTAGTGACAGGAAAACCAAGAGGGACCATAGAAAGCTCTGTTCAGAATCATGCCTGGGCTGTCACTTTAGCAATGAAGGCAATAAGTGATATTCACATGCATCTTCTAAAAGAGTTAAAGGTAGAGAAGTCCTGACCTCTTGTCCCTCAAGGAAGGACACACCGATGTATACATACTCCAGTCAGTACACTAGGGTGTACTGATGGTCCAGGTTTCTGGGAAATGTAAATGGCAAGCATTATTCTTAGCCTCAGTGCTATGGGTAGAGGTACGTGGAGGGTCATGTGTGTTCACATAAGTACAGCTCTACATAAACACACACATGTGACTGTTCACATGAACCTCTATGGTGAACACACATGCATGCCATGTGCCCTGCCAAGCTACGCCTTTCCCAGTCTACCAGACACAATAGGGAAAACACATTGGTGTGAAGGCATTACCTAGAATGAGCTATCTGGATGTGGAAGGTAGCATGGCTCTACTGGCTGGGCAACCCCCCCCCCTACATCACACACATGAATGTTCTAGTCAGCACAGCTCCAGTGAAAAGGCCCCTGTCTATTTCACAGGGAACCCCCAGTTGGAAGTCCTGGCTTCAGCTAGCTGGCAACCAAGGTCACTGAGGTAGGGACACCATCCATCATGACCAGACTGGAGCTTGCTGAGCCTCTCTCCCACCCCATCCCATCCCGCCCCTGTGACATGCAAAAGTCATAGCTCTTGCCTTCTGCCCTAGGAGTTGAATCATGTAAGATTCCCCTTTTGTCCTAGAGCCTGAGAGAAGCCCAAAGCCGTGGGCATGTCTCCCTAGGTAGAATTTAAGGCGGCTGCAAAATGCCTTGATATTTTCAGAGGCCTTATTGTGCTTAAACTCGTTAGAGAGGCCACGGAGTTAATTAGTATATGGATTTTCCCATAGAAAGCTAATTTTCAGAATGATTTGCAGTCACTGGGTCTGTAACAGACTGCAATCTATTTTCTTCTCACCCGCTCCCCCATCCCAAAAGTACAAATTGCAATGACCAGATGAATTCCATACATGGGTCTCAGTCCACCCAAGTCTCCAAGTAATACAACTGCTTCCCCACAATCCGATCCAATTCTATGGCCCCTCCCCATTTCCACAGACACTAGGACGAGCTGACTTAAGCAGGTTTTAAGCAAAGAGCAGGCAATGCAAGAACTGAGGGGGCTGCTCCCCACCATACAGTGCAGAACCTGGCTACGGACAGGCCTGTGAAGCAGCCCCCCTCTGACCTCCTGGAAGAGTGTTGAATCTCTATAGTTCTTGCCCCTCATCAGGATGGTCCTTATTGTCTCCAAAGGAATGCTAAAAAGACTCTGTGTGTGTGTGTGTGTGTGTGTGTGTGTGTGTGTGTGTGTGTGTGTGT
>JANHMN010000004.1:27686135-27767508 GCA_030674055.1 Rhabdomys pumilio | reverse complement strand
TGTGTGTGTGTGTGTGTGTGTGTGTGTGTGTGTGTGTGTGTGTGTGTACAAAACCCAGAGAGCATCCTATATGCTATTCCTCAGAAGCCATCCATATTTTCGAGACAAGGGCTCTCATTAGATCGGAGTTCTTCAGTTAGCCTAGGCTAGACTGGCTGGTGAACCCCAGGGATCTGCTTCTCTCTACTTCTCCAAAGCTAGGATTACAAGCACATGATACCACACCCAGATCTTTACAGGGATGCTGAGGATCAAATTTGAGTCTTCTTGCTTGTACAAGTACTTTATGGACTGAGCTATCGCCCCAGTCCAGTGAATAAATTTTGTTTGGGAGAAAAATAAAACAGTTGACTTGCATGGAAAGACTGAGGCTGACCCAGCTCAGTCTTTCCCCATCTGCGCAAGGGCAGACATGACTGTTTTTTTTTACTTAGGCTCCTATGTCAGGGATCCTGGTCCTCAGTCTTGAATCATGGATGGCCCTAAACCTAGCACCAGAGCTCCACCTGGTCTCTTGGGATGCTATCCATCCTTCATCCAGTTGTCCCCAGAATCTACTACTACTGTTCTTCCATACTGCTGGACTCTTTCAGGCATTTTCATACAGTGATGAAGATATCTGGTGGCTACTGTCTCCATGTCCCATCAGCCTGGTTTTCATATTCCACAAGCTACAGAGCAACAGAGGCCACCACCACCCTACACCGGCTGTGCCGTTCCTGCTGGTCCCTAATGCAGAATGGAACTCTGGGGGTGTGGCTCCAGCCAGTATCCTACCTTCCTGGAACTGATGTGACAAAGCACTCAGCTGGGGCAGCCTGCACGACAGCTTCTAGAGATCAAAGTTCAAGATCTAGGTTTTGGAGGATGCTAAGGAAGCCCTTGGGGAGGCTTCCAGGCCTCTCCCCACCTGCTTCTGCATGTTTGTGGCAATCTTGAACACAGTTGGCTTCCACACACATCACCCCAGTCTCTATCATCATCTTCACACAAGGGTCACATGTATGTCTGTCTCTCCATATGTTTGTTCCCCTTTTTATCAGGACAGTAGTCATACTAGATGAAGGTTGACCCTAGCAACATTATTTATACTTGATTACTCCTATAAAGACCCAGTCTTCCAGTAAGGACACAGTCTTAGATGCTGAGGACTAGAATTTTAACGAACAAGTTTTAGGAAGTCACAATTTAACCCATAACAGCCAGGCACCCCCTTATTTCATAACAGGGGCTGCTGAGGGCCAAAGGGAATAAGATTTGCATAGTTCGATCAGCAATTGAGTCACAGAAGTAGGATTCCAACTCAGGACCCTTATACACATATCATTACCTTAGGCCTCTTGAAAGTTCAGTCGGGGTTGGAAGGACCTAAAAGAGATGATGACTTGGCCATGACCCAGTAGGGCTGATAGTGACAGTATCTCTCACAAGTCCCATCCAGCCACAGAATCTGGGCCCAAGACCCCCAGCTCAGACTGAGCACTCCTGATGGTCCATCCGACCATGCCAGCCACAACTAGAGCTTTTTAGCAAGCATCATTCATCTCCTGCTGCCATGCCAGCAACGGGACTGGCTCACACTCAGGGAACTTGAAGCCTAAATGCAGCCTTAAAATGATTTTAATGCTCACCTTCGAGTGCCAAAGATTGGGTCTCACATCCCTTGCGCAGCCCATCTCTCCAACGTGGAAGTCGGGAGCCTGAAAGGCAATTTTGTTAATGCTACTGGGAGGAGCAAGCAGGTCTGGAAACTCATCCATCATCGTAACACGCTCCGGGATGGACTTGGAAGATAAAGCTTTCATCTTCTCTGCCGGGTGGAGCCTCTTCAATTAGGCTGGGAGGAGGTGTGGGTGGGAGCAGAGACAGGCACCCTGAGGAGGAAAGGAAGGAGATGGGAATCTTTCCTAGAGAGGCTGGAGGGAGGAAGCTCTCCATCCTGCAAAGTTAAGGAGAAAGGGGTGCCTACCTGGAGGTGGTTCCAGGGCAAGCCCTAAAAGATGAGCAGAGGAGGCGGGAAATGACAAGCAGCTGTCCCAGGCTGAGTCCTCCCTTCTCAGTGAGGAGGACAACAGTGCCCAGCTGGAGAGAGAGGGACACTAAGCCACTAGAATAGGGATAGAGAAGTGATGGTTTAAAATCACAAGGCTCAACAAGGTATCCCCTGGCCCATGTAACACCCACTGCCCCTCAGCTCATGCTCACAGAGCCCCGATAATCAAGCCAACTCTTTAGGTATGTCCTAGAAGGTACAGAGAGGACCATCTCTCTCCACTTTGCGCCTCCCCAATGCAGGCACCAGGGCTGGGACAGAAACAGGTGGACAGAGCACTGCTCTGCCTTTCTGTGTAGCTTCTGGGTAGGAGAGGCAGTCCTCTTCTCCAGATTAGGGACAGAGAGAGGCTACAGAATCAGCCCCTAATAGATAGTCTGCCAGTGATCCTGGGGAAACCTGTAGGACCACCCAGGGCAACCAAAAGCAGATTTATACTCCGGGTAGAGTGCTCCTCCTGCTACCAGGTCTTCATCCTGACATATTGTCACCTGCCATGGCTGGACTCTCCATGAGTCGATTGATTATTGATCATTCTGCCAATAAGTCAGCGAGGGATTTACTGAGCCATATCCACTAGGTACTTAGTGGGCGTTGCCCTCTGCCTGCCGGCCAAAAAGCATTGGCTGAAAAGCTAGTCATCACGATACAGCAGAACCAGTGTCCCTTACTGTGCACTTGGCTGTGTTTTCTAGATGCCATACATGTACTAACTCATTGTCCCCCCCCCCTTTTTTCTGTTTTAACTTTTATCTCTCTTTGCCTCCAGCCTTGAGTTCCCAACATCTATCTGCCCACCGTGGTGTCTCATAGCTCATGCCCATGCTGTCCTCTGACTCGGAGCACCTTGCCTCAGCAGACTCATTCTACAGATGTCCACTGAGGGGGTCACCTCCTCAGGAAACCGGCTAGAGCCCTAGCCTGAGTTCCTCCTACCTGTTCTCAATAGCACCAGGCTGAGAGGACAAATGGAGTCCTGATGTTCCCCTGGCTTTGCCCATGGCAGACATCATTAATGGATCACAACCTGATTCTGAGAACTTTGCTAGGCTTAGCTGGAACTGCCTTCCTTGAGAGCACAAAGTGAGCAATTAAGTCAGATGTGGATCATGGAGCACACCATTAATACCAGGCATGTTCAGCACCACTGCCTTATGAGGTCCCTGGCCTGCCAGCCCCACCTGACCACTATCTACATCCTGTCACTTGGTGGAGCTGGTGGTAGAAGGAGAAGATGTAACAGGTGAAGAGAGGAACAAGAAGACAAGGGACCGTTTCTAGAAAAGGACATGAGCTGACAGAGGTACAAGAACAAGTGACCCCTCCCCCTCAGGCCGGGCTCTCACCGGGGCTCCTGGAAGGCCAGTGGGCAAAGCCTCTGTCCAAGATTTCCTGTTTTCTAAACCTCAGTAGGGCTCACCTCCGACAGGTCCTTCATGACTTCACAGCACTACCCATGACATCATGCTCTTCACGGGCCCTCCTGCAAACACTCAAGGTAGGTGACACCGGTACACTCACTTTTCATGGGAAATGGAGCCATTTGTCAAATGTCCACATGACACCCCCCCCCCCCCGACCCCCGCAGCTCAACAAGGGTTAAGCTCTGAAAGGAATTCAGCTACTAAGCCTCTTGACTTAGAGGTTCCCAATCCCCAAAGTGCATCCTGCCTTTTTTGCCTCCATGGCTGCTAGCAGTCCCTGGAATAAAAGCTAGATGGTGTGTGTGTGTGTGTGTGTGTGTGTGTGTGTGTGTGTGTGTGTGTCTGTGTCTGTGTGTCTGTGTCTGTATCTGTGTGATTGTGTGTGTGTGTTTGTGTGTGTCTATGCATGTGTGTTTGTGTCTGTGTGTGTGCATGTGTGATTGTGTGTCTGCCCATGTGTGATTGTGTGTCTCTGTGTGTCTGTGTGTCTGTGTGTCTGTGTGTCTGTGTGTCTGTGTATGGAGGGGGATGAGCAGGGGTGGATAACAGTGCAAGCTGGGAACTAGGCATTAGTCCTAAAGATTTCACAATGACATATATATAGAGAAAATAAACTAAAACAAAAAAAGTACAAAAACCAAATAGTGCGTGCCCTGCACAGCAAGCACCTTACCCCCCCCCAACAATCTGATTTCTGCCCCCATACACCCTTCAGAAATACCTAGGAGAAGGGAGGGGCAGGAGGCTCCCTCACCTCAGGGTCTTCTGCAGTGGGAGCCTCCTCTCCTCTTTTTCCGAGGACAGAGCGCTTTTCCTCGTGTTCTATGTAAATGAGCTGTTTGTGAATGTGCATCTGTAATGGGGGAGCTGTCAGGTTGGGCTGGGGGGTTGGCTGGGATGGAGGAGGACAATAGATTCTGTGCTCAGAGGTCAGGCGTGGGGGGAGGGGACTGCTGGCTCTGGAGGCTGGGAAGAAGGAGCCAGATGCAGGGGTCGGAGACAACAAGCAGGGCTGAGGCCCAGGCTGAGTCTTGTTGAGACCTGGGGCCTCAGGCAGGGAGATGGTAAAGATCCGGGAGCCTGTGGTGACAGCTGGGCTGGGGAGAGTACCATGTGCCAGGGTGAGGAGGAGAAGCCCGGGGCACTGGGGCAGCTGGGGCACACCCTGGGTGCCAGGAAGAAGCTGCAAGGCAGCCTAGGAGCTGCTGCTTTGGAAATCAGGGAAGACGCCTGTAAGGGACCCGGTTGCCCGGTGCAGGGCCTCTCTGCAAGATGGGACCCACTCAGGTCTCACAAAGAACCAAGCTCAGAGAAGCATACAAACTATTCAGTCAATGGTAGCGTTGCAGTCTAAGAATTTAGCGCTAAGCCCAAAGTAAACCACTTCATTTAGGCTAAGGAGAAACTGGGGTGGGTATGACAAGGTCCTCGAGTATGATCAGTTCCACACTCCAGGGCAGTGTGGAACTAGCGTGAGCTTCTCTCTCCATCCTGGGCCGGGCTCCTTGACCGGCTCAAAAGACCAGCTTTACCCCAAATCCACAGGTTCTAAGGCAACCCCACTGGCCCTGAAGCCTGATGCCCAATGCCCTGGAACTTCTATAAGGAGCCAAAGGAAAACTCAAGAACTCTCTGGTCTCCTTTGTACAGGTCTAGGCCTGGGGCTTGTGTGGCAGACACAGGTTATTCAATTCAGATTTGTGAAGTGCTCCTCTCTGAGCCGTGTTTGTCTGAGGCACGAAGAGGACTCTGCCCACTGCTTGGAAGAGGCAGACAAGAAGCAGTGGAGCCCAAACCTGGGCTGTCAGGACAGCCAGTGGTGAGGCAAAGGGAAAGAGCATTGTGAGGGTGGAAACAGAAATGAATGGCCCTTTTGTAAGGTATCCTGAGAAGGTCTCCCTCTTGACAGGCACCCTGCAGGAAATGAAAGAGATGGATGGTCGGGCATGTAAGGGAAGAATGTTACCAGCAGAGAGAAGCAGGTCCCAAGCCCTGCTTGAGAATATTTGAATTAGGCAGAGGCTTTCTAGTCTTTGCTGGACTTGACACAGTTGAGTTCCAGAAGCTCACCATCACACAAGCTTCCTCGGAGTCAGTGGCTTCCTGTTCTTGTCTCAAAGAGTATAATTCTAGGACAGGAGAGTGAATTGATAAAGGTTTTATTATACGACTGTAGGTGGGAACTTAAGAGAAGGGAAAAGGGCGCAGCCCTGTGTGTAAGGAGCAAGCTCCCGGAAGTAAGGTACTGTCAAGGGTCCCCACCTGAGGGTTAGCAAAGCTTTGCTGAATGGAGACGTGATGAGCTTGGAGAATGGGCTAGTTGGTCGAGTCACCCTTCCACAAGGTGCCTGGGTGACTCTTCATTGTTATGTCCTCATACAGTTTCCAGGCAGGGAACTATAACTTGTTTTTTGTTGGTGGTGGTGGCGGTTTTTTTTTTGTTGTTGTTGTTTTGTTTTATTTTGTTTTGTTTTGTTTTTTGTTTTGTTTTTTGTTTTGTTTTTTGTTTTCTTTTTTTAAAGGTTATATAAAAGGAGAAGAAAAGTGACAAAAGCCCCGACCAGAAACCAAAGCTTCTATCTGACATTCTTGGCCTTGGACCAAAACAGAACAAGGCCAAGCTAGCTTCTGACCAACGACAAGAATTGAGGTTATTTTCTTTTTACATCATGTGTGCATGTGCGGAAAGGCTTGTGCACATGTGAATCAGATGCCTGTGGACCCCAACTCCCCTGGAGCCGGAGTTGCAGAAGTTGCAAACTGCCCAGTATAAGATAGGAACCAAATCTGTGTACTCTGCAGGGTCAGTATTTGCTTTTAGCTACTGAGCTGTGTTACCAGTCCCAGAAGACAAGAATTACAACTTCTGGCCTTGGGAGTGTGGTCTTGCTGTAAAACTGCCTGAGTAGTGTTCTCTTGTTCTCCATTTCTGGATGAAAGAATAGGGGAGATTGAGGAAAAGCAAGATGCTAGTTTAAAAAAACAAACAAGCAAACAACAACAACAAAAACAAACAAGCAAACAAAAAAAACCCTTTCCTCTTATTGAGAGTACAACAGTTGGAAAAATGCAACAGGCCATACTAGCCTGGGTCTGTAGACTCCTGGGTCTCTGGGCTCCTGAGAGGTGAGAGCCTATAGGAAATATGCAATGCTATATGACACCTCCCTCACAGGATGTCCTAAGTGTATGTCAAGTTGCCCATTCAGCCTTGTTTCATTTTACCTCAGCTTCTGCCATGTTGGCAAGACTCCAAGTGAGCTGCATCCCAGCCACAGCTAAGGAGACAGATCTTCAGACTGAGATTCCTCCAGAGCCTCTGGATACTCTGCCCGTGCCAAGAAACAGCACACCAAAAGGCTAAACCACCACAGATTCTAACATTTGGATTCATTAAATAAATGAATGACACGGCCCAGAAGTACAGGAGAGTTGGCATGCCGTGGGACAAGCTTTCACAGATAAGAGAAAACCTGGCAGTCAGTCTTTCTATGACTTGGCCTGTTACCAGCTCTCCACCACTCTTTTGAGCTGTAGCATTGGTGTCCTGCATCTAAAAGATGTGCTGGGACCAAGCCTTTGGCTACACTTATTACAAAAGTGTGTTCTAGCCCACCTCAGTATTATGCTCATTACATCTGTTCTCCCTGCCTCACTCCCCTCTGTCTCACTACCCTGGATCATATGCTCCCCTAAATGTGATCATAGAAGCTCAAACACCGATTTCTTTTCTGGGGTCCTAGAGAGTAGCCCTAGACATAAGATTTAGGAGTTGCATTGCCCACCCATCTAAAGACAGAAAGAACCTTATCGCTGGTGGATTGTGGGAAGTGACTGCTTATGGGGTGCAGTTTACAAATACTTAACTGTGGTTCATGGGGAACTGGAAGACCATAATATGAAATATGAAATGTCCCACACAGGTTCTCATGTTAATGACTTGGTTTCTACCTGGTGACTGCTATTTTGGAAGGGGCTGACAACTTTAGTTGGAGGGACCTAACTACAGAAAGTTAAGTCACTGGGAGTATGTCTTCAGAAACAATATCTTGTCCTGAAACATTCCAGTACCCATCCCTGCTTTGTGGTAACCATAGGTGACCACTTCATTACTATGCCACCACACCCTTCTCACCCTGTCTGTCTGTCTGTCTGTCTGACTTATAAAAGGCTCACAATGGTGACTTGAAACTTCTGAGAGTATGAGCTGAAATTAATCTTTTTCTCTCCAAAATTATTTCTCTCAGGTATTTGTCATAGTGATGAAAAGTATGATTGGCATATGGAGGCGGGTAAGACACTGGGCTAGCAGAGGTTGAAGTACTTGGCCGGTTTGGAAGAAATTAATATTATGAGGATTGTGGTAAAAATTGGTTGTTTTTGATAGCCTTTAAAGCCCTGCAAAAATCAAAATGGTGGGTGAATGGAAGCTAATCAGTGAAGGCATGCTTGGGAGGTCAGAGGATCCCATGGCATTTTTAGAGGAGATGCATTTACCACCAGCCACAAAGTAGGTTGTGCTGAAAGTTGAACCAAGGATCTAATTATAAGGGGTAGACCAATGGAGGGAATGAATGTGCTTCATTCACAAATGTTTTATAGACTGACATGTAGAGTTCGAGATCCTTACCAGAGTGCTTAAGGACACTCATGTAGACAAGCCTGGAAACTTTGAACTTCAGGTTTCTCTTGGACCCTCTATGGCAGAAGAGGTGTTCTCTCCCCTTTGCCAACAGAGAATAGCCTCCTGGAGATCAAACAATATCACCCATAGCAGGGTCTGTAAGTAAAGAACATTCAGAAAGTAGACCAATTGAGACCTGAGAGTCATTTTTGATGACCAGCACTGATATTTAGCCTTGGGAATGAAAGGTAAAAAGAAAGTAACGTAGGAGGCCAGGGAAGTAATACTTGAGGTTAGGAGAAGGGGCATGACTACATCTATGGAAAACACCAGAAACTGGGGCAGGGCAGTGTTGGAGAAAAAGTTCTCAGCATGTAAGCATCTTCAGGAAAAGTAGAGGAGAGAATCTGGAGGTCTATAGATGCTGGAATAGGAAGCCTCAAAAGGTCTGATAGCTTCAAACAGCAGTTTGGAAGGATGCCTGGAAATGAATGTCCTGAGAGCATCAAGGAGGAGAAAGGAGGACAGCAGTCCCACAACCCACACCTAGTGGTTCAGAGGCTGAAGGATCAAGAGCAGCCTCTACTTGAGAAAGCAGAGGATAGACAGCATCCTTTGGGAGGGGCTGTGCCTCCCGACAGACACAGAGGGATACAAGGGTCAAGGATGAGGACATAGAGTATTTTGCTGATGAGTAACAATAGAAAGTTGTCATAAGTAGGAAAAGCAGAGTGCAGGTGGTACTGACAGGGCCAAATAAGGGTTAAAGAGAAGATAGTGCCTGGAAATGAAAAACAAACAAAGTATCTGAGGTTAGTCTGGAAGAAAGACCTCACAGGCAGATGGTAGTGGGAAGCCTAGGAGTCCTGGGAAAGAGCCAATGAACATGGAACCCATACCCTGTCTTTACTCTTGTCAAATGCATATAGACTTAGTTACTAGAGTCTAAGGTAGGATCAGAGAGAACAAGTGGCAAGCCCTGGATGAATTGTTAGTAGTTATGAGCTATAGCTAGCCCAAGAGGTCAAGCCTAGACCCCCATCCTTAGACTGCGTAGGTGACGTGGAACTGAATGGCTGAGGGTCTCTGAGCTTGTTTCCTGTCTCTAAAATAGAGAGTTAATTTTCCTTCATGGAATTATTGTGAGAGTCAAGATGATGAATGCAGGGCACAGAGTGCAGGGTGCAAGGTGCAGGGTGCAGGGTGCAGGGTGCAGGGTGCAGGGTGCAGGGTGCAGGGTGCAGGGTGCAGGGTGCAGGGTGCAGGGTGCAGGGTGCAGGGTATCACTTCTACCAGGTATTACTCACTTCAGACTGTTGAGACCATGCCCTAGCCCATGTGCCCCAGAACCTTGACAACAGAGTTCAAAAGATCTGCTCTGTTCTGACCCCACTTTCCTCAAATAATGTCTGATGGAGTGCTCTAGGCTCTGAACATTTATTTTGTTTGCTATTTATTCATTTACTTTTAAAATGTGGATATGAGGTGGTAAGCCATGGTGCACATGGTTGTCTGTGCTTGTGTAAGCAGAAGGGCACAGGAAGCCACTACGTATCTTTTTCTATTGTTCTCTACCTAAGTGCCTTGAGATGTTGTTCTCTGACTAAACATGTGTCTCACCATTTTGGTTAAGCAGGCTGGTCAACAAGCTCCCAGAATCCATTAGTATGGCACCACCACACTCAGCAATTGGGGTTATAAGTATGTATAACCATGCCTACCTTTTAAGTGGGATTTGAACTTGGGTCCTCTTACTTTCAGAGCAAGTGTTTCTGCCCACTGTGCCATCTCCCAAACCCCTGAATATTTATTTTTTTAAAATGCCTAACTGGGAAAAAAATGAAACTTACATCTGAAAGGAACTACACAGGGGTTTCTATGTTAATACACACAGGGCACACTCTCCACATGCTCCAAAGAGTACAGCCGAAGGATAAGCCTGCCCCTCCTCACTGGGGCTTTAGTAGGCCGCCAGACAGAAATGATGGGGTCAACTGTTTCCAGCTTCAGAGAATGCTCCTTTGTATTCACATAGATGCAGTCTAGTCTGGTCACTCCCTTGTGTTCACGCATCCACAGCAGTGGGTGCCCCCTGGAAGGCAGACACAATTCAAGACCCTCAGTGAAGACCTGCAACTGCAGATGGCACCAACCCTCACATATTCTGCGCTTATATCTATGTGACCCTAACGCCCCCTCCTTCATTTTCCTTCTTCAGGGATCCACAGAGAGGAGACTCTGTACTGCTTTAGATCTTCACAGTATCAGCATAGACTATTTAGAAGTAGAGAAGGTTTACCTTCTTACAACCCTGACGTGCAGAATCCACAGCATCCACACCCCTGCACTTTGGGACAGTTACGAGGGAACATAAACCCTCCCTGACTCAAAGCATGTCGCTATCCCCCAGGGGTGTAATCCCCCACTGCTCATATGCATTTTGTGGACATCTATTGTGCGCTGAACAGCACTATGGGGAATAAACAAATGGGTGGACTCGGCCTGGCCTTGAAGGACCTAGAGGAAATTCGATATATCTGTCATTCACCATGGCACAAGTGGCACAGGAAAAATACCAACTGGGCCTGCACGAATGAAGACACAAGAATTTCCTCAAGTAGCAGAGGGGCTCCATGGAGGGGCTCTTGGCCACTTTCATGTCAAGTTCCAGTGGTGTCTGAGACTCAGCGTGTTTTAAAATGCAGACAATCAGGTCTACAGGATAACAGACAGAGATCGCTGTTTCTGAAATCTAAGTAGCAAACTATAAGGAATCAAATCTGTGCCAGGAGCCTAGAAGCTCACACCTATACGCTCAGCCCCTGGGAAAGAGTCAGGGAGATTGGAAGTTCAAGGCCAATCCTGGCTTCATAGTGAGACTTTTGCTCTTCCTCTCGAAAAAGAAAAGAAAAAAGGCCAATTGAGTGGTAGATCTAAGAAAGTGCTGAATTCTGGGTTTGGTCTCAACATTGCAAAAAGAAAAGTCTGTGAATGAGAAAGTTGAGAGTTTCTTTGTCACCAGATGAAGCAGCAATGTAGAGCCGTGTTCTTGAGAACTGTGGCTTCTGGGGAGTACAGACTATCCCTCTGTAATCCCCAAACACTCTAGTCTGAAATACACCACAACCTGAACACATCTGCTCCCAGACATTTCAGATAAGGGACCTTCACCCTGGACAAATCACACTTCAAGGCATTTATAACAACTACATCTGTGCCCTCTGTTGTTGGCAAAGATGTGGAAAGACTGATTCTATGGTAGTGTCTTGCCCACATTCATAATGCAAGGAAGAGCTGCATTCAGGGTAGAGGATGCTGAAATAAATAAATAAATAAATAAATAAATAAATAAATTCACTGCTGTTTTGTCCATTTCTATTCACAAGCCCCTGCATTCACCCATGAAGCCTTTGGTATTCATGGGGCCCACGGGAAGGAGCCCTGTGCAGAGTAGACCATGACACTGTTATGAGGAACCTGAACTTTGCAATCAGAAGCCTGGCTTCCAATCCAGGCACTATCACTTGTAGCGGATAGTTTCTACCACCCCGCTTTAAGCTCCAGGCGGACCATGCTACCAGCCACCGCCCTGGTTTCCTTGGATCCGTGGATGAAAGACACACACACACACACACACACACACACACACACACGCATGCACGCACGCACGCACGCACTAGCTTATTTTTAATATGTCTTTTAGCTTAATGGTTAGGTATTTCTAAACCTCCCACGGCCAACATGCCTTTATCTTCACTCCCAGCTCAGTACCTCTAAATTTGCCCTCAGCTTAGTTGTGTTTCTGATCTCCCCCCTGCTACCCCAGGCCCAGTTGGGGAAGTGGCCAATGGCCACTCCATCTGAGATCTTACATAGCTGATGGCTCTCTCTCCATCCAAAGCACCGTGAATCTTCTTTCTCATCCTGCATCTTCTAGCCTGCCTTTTGGGAACCTGAAAGTCCCGCCTCTTCTGCCCAGTCATTGGCCGCTAACATCTTTATTGATCCATCTAGAACCAACTATGAAACAGGTGCTTCAGTGTTCACTTGAAGATTCCCAAAGTGTCAGAACCACCCCCACAATCACTTACTGGTCTTGTGATCTTTCTGGGTGACAGACTCCTCATCTGGAAAATTGGAGGTCTATGACATTCATTGCCCAACAATTCTGGGGATTAAAGGCATATTTAGTAGTTCAGTCCCTTCGTACAGTGTCTGAAAGCTATTATATTTGGGGCAGGCAGTGAGTCTGTCAATATGAAAACTGGTCATGCTAAGTCTGAGCTGCCAGCCAGATTGCATTTCCAGAAAGGCCCATCCTGGTACTCTAGGTCAGAAGGATTCCTTAGCTACATTGACAGTCAGAAGCAGTTTCCTCATTCTGGATTCTGAAATCCTCAGGAATCCAGCCTTCTTTAAAGCGGGGAAAGCCAAAGGTTCCAATGAGGTGTTGGTCAAAGGGTGGTAATCTATAGAAAACTTAAGAGCTAGGACTAACCAGCTCTGAGGTCTTGCATAGAGCACCCACCTGCACAAAGGTATACTGGGGAGAGTCTGCAGAGGAGTAGAGACTGTCTGAGGTCAGCTGACACATATGTTCCCCGTTTCCAATGCTTCTCCTATAATCTTTATTGTTCTGCCTCATCAACTCCCTGCCATGAAGTCTATTGGCAAGATACTCAGGTCTCTCTTCATCTGGCACCTTGCCAGCCTACATCTCCTAATTAATCAAGTTTCTATTTTTGTGAAAGGGGCACACAGTCTATCTCTATCACCAGTTTCTGCCTGATGGCCCCTTGCCCTCCTCATATTATATCCTTACCAGCCCCTCCAAATGTCCCTCTCCCAAGATTGGCCTGCTCCTCTCCGAACTCTATGCCTTCCTGGAGCCCTGACTTCACGCTGCATGTCCCCATCTGCAACCATGTGGTGGTTTGGATGAGAATGGCCCTGATAGGCTCATGGGTTTGAATGCTTGGTTTCCAGTTGGTGGAATGGTTTGAGAACTAGGAGACGGGATCTTACTATTGGAGGAGGTGTGTTGCTGGAGGTGGATTCTGAGGTTTCAAAAACCCATGCCCTTCCCAGTTAGTTCTCTCTCTCTCGGTGGTTATTGTATCAAGACATAAGCTCACAGCTACTGCTGCAGTACCATACCTGACTGTCTGCTGCCAAGCTCCCCACTATAATAACCACTGACTCTAACCCTCTAAAACCAGGAGCTCCATATTAAATGCTTTCTGTCATAAATTGCCATCTTATCACAGTGGTGGAACAGTGACTAAGACAAACCAAAGCTGACTTCCTGACGTAAGTAAGCAGTACTTTGGAGCTGAGACTACCAAGCCTCAGATCTCATCCAACTGCCGTTACTAGTTACACACCTAGAAAAGAGCCTCAGCTCCCAGTCCTCATCAAAGGGAGGCAGAAGAGTGGATACCTAGAAGCCCAAGCATTTCCCGTCTCAGCCATCTAGCCACTTATATATTCACTCAGCAGGAACTTACTGCAGGCTGACTTGTGTGCTATGCATTGATCTAGGAGCTGGAGCAGTGGCCAGAGCTAGTGAGGAGCCTGTGTCATTGGAACATACATTCTAATGAGGAAAGGACATAAGCAAATGGACTCACAGAACATGTGGTCAGCCCAATGTCTATCACAGTCCTTGGAGAGGGAGGAGCCCTAGCATTCTCTCCTAAATTGTGCACTTAGAGAAAGCCTCATTTAGAAGGTGACAAATGCACACTTGAAGCCATAAAGGAAGGAAGAGGAAGCCTCCCAGCTATCCAGGGGAGGAGCACTTCAGACCAAAGGAGCACTCAATGAGTTTCATGTTGATGCTGGGCAGAAATGAGCCCAAATGTAGTGGCTTCAAACAGCACTCTTGTCTTCCTGCAGCAAAAGTCTCTCAATGGTAAAATCTAGGTTGACAGTCATCTGGCCCATCCTGGAGACCACACAGAGGAAGCCATACTTCCTTCTTGACATTTCTTGGCTCTTGGCTGTACCTTTACAGTTTTGGTCTTCAGTGTCACAAGTCTTCACTTCTGTAGTCAAATCTCTTCTTCCTCTTTTGTATAAAGACACTTGTGATGACATTGACTCACCCAGCTAATCCAGAATCATGTTCTCATATCAAAGTCCTTAACTTACTCATATCTCCAAAGTCTCTTCTATGGTCATAGGTAACATCCACAGGTGCCAAGAATTAGAACAGGAAAATCATGGGATATAGAGGGACCCGTATTGAACTTGCCTCAAGCACCAAGCACAATGCCCATGGGCATTTGAAGAGCAAGGAGAAGGGTATGGTTGTTGTGGAGTATATGGGTTCAAGCTATGGCAAGGGTCAGGGTGGGTAGGGCCTTCAAACTATTCAGATGCTAGCATTAGCTACTGTGTTACTGATTCCTCTAAAACCTCAGAATTCATAAGGATTCAAGGTTGTCTGCCTGTTACCATATTAAAGTCCACTTCTAAGTAGCTCTAAGATCCTTCAGCCTTAATATACTCCCTGGAGACTTTGAATCAAGCAGGAGAGAAACACCAGGCATTTTTCTAGGGATATAGAACCCAGGTCTGAAAGGTGTAGACATTGCTGCTACCCAGTTCTAATGTCCAAAGCTAGTCACACATTTTTAGCTATATGTGAGGAATACAAATAGAGTCCTCCTTCATGCCCTAGGAAAAAAAAACCATCAAAATCATTTTGCAAACCTACAACAGTCTGTCTCTCATTATGACCCCAGGAGACACTATAAGAATGTTGACTGTCACTTAAGAGAGATGGGAACCCTTTGAACATGTTGGGCAGAAGGAATGCATTATTTGATTTCAAGTTTATTAAACATACACACACACATACATCCGTGGAGACATTCTGTATCTTGAATGTGTGGACTTGACTGTTTGCATTTGTCAAAACTCATTGAATTGCACATTTAAAATCTGAAAAGTTATTGTATGTAAATTGTATCTCGATAGAGCTGATGGTTTTGTTTGTTTTGTTTTGTGTTTTAAGAATCCCACAGATTGCTATTTTTGAAGAATTTGGGGGTACAGAGGGGTAGATAAGCAAGAATAAATGTAGGAGAAACTAGTTCAAAGATTCTTGGAAGAATCTGAACCCAGAGTTGTAGTCATGGAGGTGACAAGGAGTTGGGTTTGAGGTGGGGTTTGCAGGTGAAAGTCAATGAGGCTTGTTGTCATAACAGGTGCAGCAAACAGGATTAATGTCTGGGATTTAGATTTAGGCTTAATTTGGTGCCAAATTATATTCCACTGTTTACTTATGGTCTTAGGTAAACTGCTTTATAAACCAAAGCCTTGGTTTCTTTCTTTGCTAAATGCAGATGCCAATAATGACAGAAATGACCTCAGAGGGGTGGTAAGAGGTAGGATGGTGATTCCTGAGTTAGGATTTCTATTGCTGTGATGGAACACCATTACCAGGCAGCTTGAGGAGGAAAAGGTATCTTTCTGCTTATACTGCTAGGTGACAATCTATCACTAAGGGAAGTCAAGGCAGGAACTCAAGCAGAGCAGGAACCTGGAGGCAGGAGCTGATGCAGAGGTCATGGAGGGTGCTGCTTACATGGCTTGCTAAGGCTGCCTTCTTATAGAACCCAGGGCTACAAGCCCAGGGATGGCTCCACCCACAATGGGCTGGGACCTGACACATCAATCACTAATTAAGAAAATGCCCTACAGCCAGATCTTATGGAGGCATTTTCTCAAATGAGGCTCCTCACTCATGACTCTAGCTTGTGTCAAGCTGACATAAAACTAGCCAGTACAAGTGTGATGTATAAAAGTACTGACTGACCTCAGGTGCTGACCTTCCTGAAAGTAACTGATTTGAACTCTTACTATCTACGTTACTTCCTTAGCTAGCCAAGGTTGGACATGTCCAGGAAGGGTGTTCTGGCTTTCCTGAGGCAGTCCAGCCATTGTGCAGATAACTCTGGTGTTTTAAATGTTCTTTCTGGGATTGGGAAATAGCTTAGTCAGTAAAGTATTTGTCTTACAAACATGAAGACTTAAGTTCAAGACCCAGAATTCACATACAAAGGGCAGCGTGGTGGTTGGTATGTGAGTCTGTAACCCCATCATTGGGGTAGTGGAAATGGGGTTTGTCCCAGGCCAGTGATAGACCTTGTCTTAAAAAATAAATAGGTATTACCTGAGGAACAACACCCCAGGCTGTCCTTTGGCCTCCATGTGCACATGTGGTTCATACTCAGAGGCTCTTCCTTGAATGACTGAACAAAGAGAAAGAGAAAGTCAGTAGGCAACACTTCTCTGTGGTTTCTGCATCAGCTCCTGCCTCGAGTTCCTGCCTTGGCCTCGGTGATGGACCATAACTTTTGAGATGAAATAAACCCTTTCCTCCCTGAGTTGTTTCTGCTGGTGATGTTTTATCACAGCAACAGGGAGCAAACTAGAACACAAATCACCCCGTTGTTTAACCTACTGAGCGCCATAGACTACAGCACACTGAAGAGTGAAAGTCATAATCCATCATAATCCATACCCAGTCATCCCCGGGGCAACCAGGAGCTAAAGCTCCCTGCCTCTGCCCAGCTTCTGCCCTGCCTCTGCCCTGCATCACGACAGAATAAGTCGCTAAGTGCCACCAGCCCAGGGAAAGAGATGAACACAAAATCCAAAGTATAATTAATACTGAATCTTTAGCTTTCTTGCAACATTCTAAAGTTAAATACGTGCAGTCAAACCATTGCAAGTTGGGGTGTATTTTTTTTGCCATGTGGTATCTACTATGACCAAGAAGTATATAATATATTTGAAGACGTTCTTACCCTCTAAAACTTGTTAAAGCTTACAGCTTTGAGGCTAATAATAAGAGTAAAACAGTTAAGCCAGGCATGGTGCTACATGCCTACAATGTCAGCATTTGGGAGATTGGCAAGACGGTCAGGAGCTCAAAGTCGTTCTGAACTCACGATGAGCTTGAAGCTAGCCTGGGCTACCTGAGCCCTCATCTCAGAAAAACAGACCAAACTAAAAAAAAGAGAGAGAGAGAGAGAGAGAGAGAGTAAAACTTTTGCTATTGGTAAAGCTTGCCTGATGACTTTTTAAGGCATAGAACAGGACCAGGGAGATGGCTCAGTGGATGAAGAACCTGGTGACCTGAGTTCCATCCCCAGAGCACAGATAAAAATCCAGTGAGCTATAGGCATCTGTAATCCTAGCACTCCTTTGGGGAGGAAGTGACGATGGAAGATGGGAAGTGGAGAGAGGAGAATCAGCTGGAAGGTCTGAGGCTAGCTAACAGAGAGTATGCTGTGCCTCTGCAGAAAAAGAGATACCCTGTCTCAACAAAGTCTGACTTTTACAGAGATGTACACACGTGCACACAGCAGGGATGTGCACATACACATATGCACACACACAGCAGGGATGTGCACACACACGCAGGTGACCACCCATACACACACACACACACACACACACATCCATACACGCACATACACAAACACAAATTAATTGAAAGAAAGCATAAATGCTGGGCATGTAATATCTGTATTTGAGGTGCTGAGGCAGAAGGATCCCAAGTTTGAAGTCGACCTGGAATAAGCACAAGACCCACCCTGCTTCAAAAAGCCAAACACATAAAACAAACTAACAGCTCTACCAAGGCTCAGAGAAGGCACCTGCTCCCGAGTTGCTCCCATAGCCGACATGACAGAAGGAGAGGCCTAACTACTGCAAGACACCACCTGAATGCCACGTGAATTCTATATATAAATAAATAAGTAAATGTTTTTTAAATAAAACAAAAAATGTCAAATGTATGGATGGAATGGATAAATAACTCAAGAGCTAGGACCTGGTGCTCAGACAGACTTAGTGTTGTCTCAGCAGAAACTCTGGCAATTATCTTCTAGAAGGCTCAGTTTTGTCACCCTCAGAGAGACCACTGAAGGGCTGACCTCACAGGCTCACCTTACAGCAGGGTGCTATATTGACACACAACTTGGGTCCAGCACTCAGGCTGGACATGAAGCACCCACTTGATGAGCCTTTTCTATTATAGCTAAAATTATACTGAGTGGCTTTCTCTTCCTTCTTTTCCTCTTCCTTCTTTTCCTTCCTTCCTTCCTTCCTTCCTTCCTTCCTTCCTTTCCTCCTTCCTTCCTCCCAAGTTGCCATGAAAATGATTTTCTGTTCCCTCACCTCCAATTAGCTATTGATCAGAGCATCTGATTGCGACTGAGCACTTAATAAAAGTAAATAAGTTCTGACATTTTATTTTTACCCTTGAATAAGAATGCTCACCACCGTCCTGAAAATGAGCCGTCACATTTTATTTAACAGCAGAAAAAGATTTGTACATTTGGCCCTGCAGGAGCCGACGAATCTATTTTCATTATAACAAACATTGATTTTGCATTAAAAAGTCTCATTATTTGAGATAATGACTGCTAGGCTCCTTAGTTATTCTTTTGGTTCCTAAATCATCAAAACTCTAACATTTAAAGAGCAAGTGGGACAAACCTCAGTGGTCCCAAATTGTCACCAATAAGTGGTTCCCTGGATCCCCTCCTGACAGACAAGATTCAGGAGGCATGAAGATGCTGGAAGCCACATGGTTAAGCCCAGCTCCAACTCTTGGGTTCCCGCAACTCCACGCTCCAAAATGGAACTAATTCTTTAACCATCATTTCACAAAGAGAAAGAAACGGGTGGGGCGTTTGGGGCTCTGTTTTCCATGTTCCCATTCAATCTGTTCTTTAAACAAATCTTAATTTTAAAGGAGCAGGAAAGAGGAAGGAAGCAAAGATAGTCCCTTGTCTGGGTGTTGGTGGCCCATCAGTGGTCTCAGGGGTAGTAGAGGTACTTGGCCCGGCCAACCTTGCATCCCCAGCCCAGTAAATGATTGACTCCCGCAGTGCCTCCTGGGTAAGTTTCCACAGTTATGCTCTCTCTCTCTCACACACACACACACACACACACAGAGCGCTCGTGCTGCCTGAGACCTGGCTGGACATCTCATTGGCAAGCCACAAGTGACACGAGTGAGTTTTGCGGAATTTCAACCGCATGCGCCGATTTGGATAATGTATTCTTTCAGAAGCCAGGGCTGAGCTTTAAACAAAGCGTAATCCTGCCTGCATATCAATTTCCCCAGAATGTCGAAGAGGGAAAGGAAAAAAACCCAGAACTACAGTGCTTTCTGCAGCCGCATCTCCGCGTGGGGTTTAGCAGTGGGGACGTCCGAGCAGCCTTCGCAGTCTCCTGGTTCATTAACAGGAGCACAAGGCAGGCGGGGGAAAGGTGGGGAGGCAAATCATAAAATATGAAAGGGCTTCCCTGGAAATTGGCATCAATGTGATTTATTCAATCCAGATCCAGGCTCAACTATTTGAAAATAATTGAATAGTTGATACCCACTGCCACTTCTAAATGATGGGAACATGGGTGGGGGAGGAATGGAGGAACTACTAGGAGGAATTCAAGATGCCCCAGCCTTCTGGAAGGGTGAGCAAATTTTCCTTGGACACCGCTCTGTAGCTTCCTGTCTCTTCTTCTAGGACATCCTCTTCCTGGGTTCTTGCTTCTGCCAAGTCGTGACCACCAAGTATAAGCATTTCGAATCCTACCATTTGTCCTTGGCATTGCATGCTAAACATTCTTTAGAAATCATAAGATGTAAAAATGTAGATAAACCATATGTGCTCATGGTAAGAAATGCAAACCTAGAAATATAGGAGCCATGTTCCCTTTCCCCATAAACATGTAACCCTAAGACTGCTACTACTAACAGCTTAAAGTCTGTCCTTTTAGAGATTTCTCTGTGTCTATAAACATACATACATACATTTATATAGACTTTAAGGCCTTTTTTTTCCCCCCGGTTTTTCGAGACAGGGTTTCTCTGTGTATCTCTGGCTGTCCTGTCCTGGAACTCACTCTGTAGACCAGGCTGGCTTCAAACTCAGAAATCCACCTGCCTCTGCCTCCCAAGTGCTGGGATTAAAGGCGTGCGCCACCACTGCCTGGCCTTTTTTTTTTTTTTTTTTTTTATGTCTTACTGGACATAGTGACACAAACCTGTAACCTCAGTACTCAAAAGGCTAAGACAGGAGATCTTGAATATAGCTGGACTGTAGTAACATACTCCTTTAATCCCAGCACTTGGGACGCAGAGTCAGGCAGCTCTCTGTGAGTTCAAGGCCAGCCTCATCTACAGAACTAGTTCTAGTACATGCAGGGCCACACAGAGAAACCTTGTCTTAAAAAACAGAACAAACAAACAAAAACACACACACATATATACAAACTGGTGTGTGTGTGGGGGGGTATATGTGACTATATGAGCCAAGCCTGGTAGCACATACCTTTAATCGCAGGAAACAGAGGCAGGCAAATCTCTGTGAATTTGAAGTCAGTCTGGTCTACATAGGGAGTTCCAAGACAACAAGGCAATATAGAGTTTCTGTCTCAAAAAAAATGTGCATGTGTGTTTGTGTATGTACATATACACATAATTTATTTGCATTTTTTTCATTTAACAATGTCGTAAATATCTTTCTAGGTCAGATATACAGCCCATACAACATATTCTGAGGATTATTTCACTTTTCCTTCTACTTCTGGGAATTAGGGTGTTTCCCATGGTTAGCAAAGGCAACATGACTTTCCCACTGTATACACATCCAGACATGAGATGAATGTGTCTACAGAACTCTCAGTACTAACAGCACAAAGTCTCAGTTTGTGACCTGTAGATCTTTTCTGTATTGTTGTTAGTATTTCAATTATCATACCTAATGTCCACAGACCCATCTGGTGACTCTAGCTTGTATAGCAGGAAGAAAAATATATCTGTATAAATTTATTCTATATTGAAGCTGTGTGTGTGTGTAATCCTTTTCCTGTGGAGACATAAGCAAATGTCTATTTACTTTACACAAGGCACTAAAAAACAACCAAAGAAACAACCCCATCCAAGTCTAGCTTACTGTACATATGAGGTTACTTAAAGAAGCATAGATGAGGGGTCACTTCCAAGAGCATGACTGACTCAAAGATATCTGCGTTACCAAAAAGCCTGCTCTAGTCTGGATCTTCCTGACTCATGAAAACTGTATCCCAAGCTCTCCTTCCAGAACCTGTAGTAACTGAAAGCCTCCTCTCTCCAGCATTTTTTTTTAAACTTTTATAAAGTTAAAACCAGGTCTTGTTTATCCTGTAAGTTTCAGGGATTTCCTGAGTCTTATGAGAGTTCTTCCTGAATACTTCAATTCAGTATGAGAGAAGGCCCTGGGAAGTGGCTACCCAGCAGCCTTCATAGAGGAAAAGGGGTACCAACTCAGTAAGCCTGTTTGGAATATAATGGGTCTTAATCTAGGACATGGTTGGAAAGGTATACTAATGTCATGAAAGGACTGAATGAAGCTTAGAATTTAGAGTTTCCAAAGGACCTGGGAGAGACAGGAATGGGCAAGGAGTTCTGGGGAGAAAAAAAAATGTTAACAATATGGCAGAAGATGGAAGGAGGCTAGCTGACTGGTTTTCAGGATGAAATGATCTTTAAATGTAAGGAAATCAGTTGTAGCTTTTGCTGATTTGTGTGGGACAGCCAGTCTGTTCTAGCTACCTGGAAATGCCCTTAGGTGGTCCTATCCACTGGTAAAAGCCTGCCTCATCGGACAACCCTAGACCAGAGGACTCTTCCTGAACAGAGGTAATCAGAGAGGTCCAGCTTGGAGTACAAGAACCACCAAAGGACAATGAATGTTGCAAGCTCTCCAGGCAGGTTCAGACATATGCAGTGTAGATAAAAAAATGACACTAATCCCTGAGGAGCCAGACGATAACCTCTGAGGAGCTGGCGAAAACCCACTGCCAAAACAATGGCTCCTGTTTGGTTGCTCCCCCAGTTTTGAAGCCTTGAGCCTCACTGGTTTCTGCTTCAAAGCACTACAGCAAGCTAAGGCTTTGCCACACCCTTCTCTAACTTGCTCTAACCTAGGTGATCAGTGAGCTTGTCCCCTCCCATGACCCAAATGCACCCTTCGGCATCACAAACCTTCTCTTTCTCTGGATGTCCTTCCCCACCATCTATGTTCATTGCTCAGTAACAGAATCTGTCCCCCTTTCTTCCCAGGTATCCACACTGTTAAGCAGCTTGTCCCCTCACAGTCTAGACAGCTCCCAGAGGAAGAGCCCCTGGTCAATCATCCTCCTGACCTCAGACAGGCAGCAGTTTTCGGAAAGCTGACCTCAGGCTAGAAAGCCTGCTGTGCACACTGAGCCTTGTCCCAGCCTTGACAACATCCGTGTGGTGGTCCTGGGGCCTTGAGCACTTGCAGGTTTATTTCAAGGAGACCACATGTCCACCATTTGCATACAAAAGGGAGAAGAGGGAGAAAAGAGAGGTCACTGTGGCTATTGGCCGTTTTGTTTGTTTTGTTTTTTAATTTTGTTTTTCTTTTTGAGGTTTTTGTTGTTGTGGCAAGACACTTTTGTGGTTTTAGTTTTTTATTTGCTCGGTTTTTTTCTTGTTTTACTATTTTTTGTTTTTGTTTTGTATCAGACAGACTCTCTCTTTAGATATCTCTTTCTTTTCTCAAATTCATTATGTAGATCAATTTGGTCTCAAATTTGCAGTAATCTTCCTGCCTCTGCTTCCCTAGTGCTGGAGCTACAGGCATACACACCCCAGGATAGGTTTCTATTTGTTCGTGTGTTTTTGTTTTTAACATTGAAATAGGACTTGCTGCCTCACAACATAGATAAAGGAACCAAGATTCACACAGGTCTAGAGCTTAGCCACAACATACAATTAGCCACAATTTGTTAAGCAAAGCTAAAACTACATTTCCCAGAATTCCTTTCACCATGAGGCTCTAGTTAGTGTGGCCACCAGAGGTAGGTATGGGAGAATTTGAACATGGAAGTGGAGCACAGCCTTGTCCTCTCATTCTACATGGGTGGGGCCACTGCTCCTGTGACTGTAGCCAGCTACTGGCCTACCTCTGAGCAGACCCTCCTTAATGCCCCCTCCAGCTTCTCCAAACTCAGGGCCAGGTGGGTATGTGGTTCCTTCTGTGTTATCTTATGATCTGTTGGTGCATAGAGGCTAAGCAGAGCCCAGCAAGCATCTGACATGTGTCCTGGCAGGGCTACTTGGTTCTCGCTCTACCTCAGCAAACCGTTCTTCCAAGTTTGTTTGTACTTAGTCTCCTCTTCTCCCTGACCATCTTCACCCAGGGACTGCCAGCCCTGCTAACTCCAGACCCAGAGCAGACTTCCATCCTGCCTAGCAGCTCACTGGACCACAAAGCCCTGGCAAGAAGTCCTGGGATCTCATTCTAGGGTAATCACAGCTGACACAGGGAGTTGGCTGCAGAACTGTCAGCCTGGGATTCCTGTCCACTAGTGATGGACACTTTGCTAGAGTCAGAAAGGTGGCTGGAACCTCAAACTCCAGGCCCTTCTCAATGAGGTCATTACTTTGTCAAGGGATGTCTTTCAGATCTATTTCTGCAAGACAGTGATTGAGGGGGACATATCAGGCCCTCCCCCAGACCATGTGTATTGTCCCCAGCAGGCTCCAGGGACACTTAAGCCTGCCTGCTTCATATACCCTCAGTTGACTACAGGGTAGGCACCTTGTCTGGGATCCACATTTCCCCTGGAGAAGCCTATTTATTTCTCCTGGCTCCTAGGCCCTTAACCTCTGAGCTGCCTCTTATGTCTGCTAACTGAGGACTCTATTAATTAGACAGTAAAGGTGTCACACCACCACCTGCTCGGGCCACTGCCTAGGCTAAGCCATTTCCTCACAGTCACTGTCCTCTAGATGCTGAGCTGAGATTTCATGCAGCTCGCCATGGCCAGAATCCCTGCCATCTATAGCAGCAAAGGGTTTCCACATACTACATACTGAACAGGGGGGCTTTTGGGATACACTCTCCTCTTCCCCTCACTCATAGTCTTTCCTGTGGAAGGCCCCAGGGAATCACTCCCAGACTCCTGTCTCAGAGGTTCCTTCTGAGAAAAGGGCAGTAGTTAGGCTGTGGAAACAGATGGATCTGAGTTAAGTTTCTTAGTCACCACTTACTAGCTCTGTGACTGTGAAGAAGCTGCCCACTCTCAATGAGCTTTAGGCGCTGTGGTTTGAATGAAAATGGCCCCCGTAGGCTCATAAGTAGTGGCACTGTTAGCAGGTATGACCTTGTTGGAGTAGGTGTGGCTTTGTTGGAGGAAGTGTGTCACTGGGGGTGGGCTTTGGGGTCTCGGATGCTCAAGCCAGGCCCAGTGTCTCACTGTCTCTTCCTGCTGCCTTTGGGTTGCAATGGTAGAACCTCTCCAGCACAATGTCTGCCTGGATGCCACCAAGCTTCCCACCATGATGATGATCGAACTGTAAGCAAGCCCCAAGTAAATGTTGCCAAGGCCGTGGCATCTACTCATAGCAATAAAACCCTAATTAAGACTGCACTTCAACTCTAAAGTGAGAATATTAATATTAACTTGATAGGTGTGCTGTGAAGATTCAGTAAAGTGCCGTGTGTGGCGCACAAGCCAGACTCTGACACATTATAATGTGCCTTTTTAGTGGAAGTCATTACTCCTGTCGTTAATATTGCTATTGGGATTTTTAAAAAATCATTATGGCCACTAACCTATGTGCTCCATATGGGTAGGGACTGTGTCTGACTTGTTTTCTCCGCTCCCTCAAATGGTGCTTAGCATATGATAGCACTCAGTGCCTACTTGTTAAATGAATGAATAAATGTCTAATTGCTGGGCTCAGGAGATGGCTCCGTGGGTAAAATCCTTGCTGTACAAGCATAAGAACCTGAATTTAGAACCCCAGCATCTATGCAAAAAGAAAAAAAAAGAAAAAAAAAAAACCAGAACAGAACAATGACATGTGTCTGTAATCTAGACACTGGGAGACAGAGACAGCAGGGGCTAGGGGCTTGCTCGCAGCTAGTCTAGCCAACCAGTGAGCTCTAGGTTCAATGAGAAACATTGTCTCAAAGTATACACTGGAGTGCAATAGAGAGAGAAGAGAGAAAGATGTCTCATGTTGACCTCTGGAATACACACAGGTATATTCATCCATCCACATCACACACACACACACACACACACACACACACACACACACACACATCTATATCTATTAACCAAGCACAGTGTGTGTTTCTGATAAAGTAGGCAAGCAACCTTTCCATCAAGGCTGTCCTGCCGGGCGGTGGTGGCGCACGCCTTTAATCCCAGCACTTGGGAGGCAGAGGCAGGTGGATTTCTGAGGCCAGCCTGGTCTACCAAGTGAGTTCCAGGACAGCCAGGGCTACACAGAGAAACCCTGTCTCAAAAAAAAACCAAAAAAAAAAAAAAACAAAAAAAACAAAAACAAACAAACAAACAAAAGGCTGTCCTGTAACCTCTTCTAATGTTTCTGTTGACCATCTACTGACTACTGCCCCACAAACAACAACTGTGCTATGATTCCTCCATGTGACAAGGACACGCTTGCCTGCCAGGTGGCAAACCATGCTACTACATGTGTCTCCAAGCACTACATCTTTGGGCAGCTTGGACTTGGCATGCAGACCTCTTTCACTGCAGAGCACAAAGAGGGTTCACCCTGATTCAGAAGCTCACCTTAACAGGTGGAGGCATGGGAGTTTAAGCCACTTTCCTATACTCTGAAACTAGGCTTCAAAACTTACCTAATGCCTGCCATATACAGATCACAGACAACCCATACACTGCACGGCAGCTATTAACCCGAACGTATACCTCTGAGGGTCAGGAGTAGCTTGCCTGAAAGCACACAGCTAATACAATTTTATAATGCATAGTCATTTCTAAAATTGGTACAAGAGTTACACTGAGTTCTATTTCAATTGCCTCTGAGCTGCTTTGAGTGTTACCCAGCACAACCATTTTTGCCTAACTAACACATGAGTTTGAGAATCGATGTCAGGACATGAAATCATTCTACCGTTTAGCTTTGTAGGTCTTCGGTTGCCCCCTGGCCCAACATAGGCAAGAGAGAGGATTCGGAGTATGCACATAATGGCAATTTCTTGGCAGTGTCTATGGACCTTATACAGGAACAGACAGCATTGTGGGATTGGCTTAATGAGTAGCTTATGTAAGGGCTCCCGTACAATGACTGGCATGCAGCAAGTGCACAATCTGTGTGTGTTAGATTTAATTCTGAAAAAAACTAATTCTCTCCTTAAATACTCATCACACAGGTATCCGGGGGCCCTCAGCAATAGGACAGATAGGATCTGGGCTCTTACAGACTGATGTTCAGGTCAGGGAAACACACAACGAGCAGGTAAGATAATAATTAGTATATAAGAAGAACCAGGCAGTGTTGCATGATGGGAAGAAAATCCACAGTAGAGAGTGGGAGACAGCAAGCAAGCATCTTTGCAGGAAGACGTCTCATGAGAGGAGATCTTTCAGCCAAGAACTGGTCTAGCCTAGGGAAATGGGTCCATATACTAACAAAGGAATAAGGTAAAAGTGCTAATGTTCTGTGTCCAGATTTCACTGGAGTCTGCTATGACAGTTGAACAAACCTTAGGACCCAGTCCACCTAGTGCCATGGCCAATGGTCTGTGTGCCTCGGCACAGCTTCTATGAGAGGAAAAAAATCCAAATATCTGTGGTGACAGAACACAGATGGTTTGAACCAGAGAATTGGGTTCATGAGCATGTATGCATATAGTGAGTGTGTGTGTGTGTGTGTGTGTGTGTGTGTGTGTGTGTGTATGTGTTTGTGTGTGTGTGTGTGTGTGCACACTCATATGTGCACAGGACCATGTGTCTGCAACACCAGAGGAATATGGTGGGGGTGATGGAGGAGAGAGTCAGGGCATCATTATTTGTGTGTGCCTCTAAAGCCCAGGGGACTGATCTCTGTGTGGGCAGTGAGGTAGAAGCCTAGTCAGCCACAAGCAAAGCTGAGCAAACGAAAACAAAATGTCCTTTTACCCAGCTTTGCCTTTGCTTCCTACTCCTCTGGGTCTCAAATGTCCATGTTTATTCCTAGTTCACAAACTGCCTGGCAGCAAGTAGAGTGTTGTTTCAGTCTCTAAGGGTTGCCTAGGTGCCAGAGTCTGGCCACTTCTCCGTCCTCAGGTCACTTCATGCAACTTTGTAAGGTGGTGATTCTCTTGTTTTGCAGATAGGACCCATGGCTCACTGTGGGTCAGCTTTCAGAGCAGCCCCCTTCTCACCCCCGGCTGCGCCTCACTGGCACAGCTGAAATTCTCACCCAGCCTAAGCCATATCTCCCACGTGAGCAGCAGGAGGGCTCCTCCAAGACTCCAGACACAGCCATGCAGTTATGGGGATTGATAGCCAACTCCCAGCATCCTCTAACCCCCTCCCTACTGGCCTGTGCCCACCCTCAGGATGCAGCACGAGCCAGGCTGGGCACTAATTTACACTTGTTTAACTACAGCTGCCGCCCACCAGCCATGTGTCTATCCGCCATTTATTGCGCTTTCCAAAGCCCTGCCCGGCACTCAGGGGCATTTCCTGCCTGCACTAATGGAGGAGAATAGACGCATTATATGTGAATAATGGATTATGATGATACAATTTGGGTCTCTTAGCTCTCACCGAACCTAGGCTGGCCTTGCATTATTGATAACTTACACACACCTTCCCAAGCGTGTTTATGTAAATATTTAATAGGGAAAGCAAGTTAACCCATTGGTTTCAGCCTTTTTGATAGCACTAGGGTAAAGGCTATGAAGGGTTACTGGGAGACCTGGGGCAGATGGAGACTGTGAGTTTGATCCCTTTGGGAAAGCCGGGAAGTTCCTAGGGCGTTCACATGGTCACAAGGTGTCTGTAGCCTGGAAGGCTGAGATTTTACAAGAATGGAAAGAAAAGCATGGGTCAGCCCAGCCATGAAAGACATGCCCCTGGTCTAAAATGCTGCCATGAGGGACATTGCATGCTGGACCACAGCCAGGGCAAGTCCTACCACCAAATAAATCAAACTACTGCCTCCGCCATAGGTTACATGGCTGGTTTCCTGGCTTTTCACTTGGGCTCCATGTTTCACACTCCATTTGCTGATGGAAAGCTGTGCTTTATTCACCTTCCCGTACCACTTGCTGGACAGCAAGTTCTTTAATCTCTCTGAACATTGGTTGTCACATCTGTAAAATGGGGAGTGAGCTTGCCTCCAGGATGCTATGCTCAGAGGTTTGTACAATGATACCTCGCCAATATATTGTGTATCTGAAGGGATCAGGGCAGAGGCCAGTGTGCAGTGAGGTCTGAGTATCACCCATTATCACATAGCTGCAATCATGAGAGGTCTATGCTTTCCCCAGGATCTTCATGCCGTGGCACACAGTGATTGGTAGTATTTCTTAGCAGTGTGGAAAATACTTGTGCTTCCTACAGTTAATCAAACACTATAGTTATTTTCCTAATATTGTTTCTGGCAATTAAATTACTTTGTCCCCTCCGGGGAGTCACCAGAGTGGGGTATATGCCACATCCGATTGTGCTGAACGGAGAGGGTCAGGCAGGATTAGGAAACCCATGGCGGACTCCCTCCCAAGCCCACCACCAGCACCACCTCCTAGATTCCTGCTTTCTTTCTGCTTTATGTTTCCTATCTTTCCCTCCAGGCTGTTTCTGACAAGCCATCCTTTATAGAGCATGCGGCCTCTTACTGCTGAGCCTTCAGACTGGTACACTCCTCCTCTGAAGAGGCCCCTTCCTTTACCTCCCTGGGATCCCCCAATGTTTTCAGCCTGTGGTTTAGGCATCATCTCCTCCACCAAGTGTTCCCTGATTCTCTCAATTGGTCTCATTTTGACTTGAAGCACTTAGCTTGTTCTTCTACATGGCCACAAACTTGTAGTACTTATGTCCCCAGAGAGACTCTGTGTCCAACAGATTCTCTGTAGCCCCAGTCTCTCCTCCACATGGGCCCTGTGCTGCATAGGAGTGCCCAGGTCTGATCTCACCCTGTACCCTCAGGATCTCAGGTGCAGAGGGAGAAGAAGACAAACAGAAACCAGAGACTAGGGCAGAAAGATGGGTTAGGTGCTGTGGAGAAGAGAAGAATGCACTGAACAAAGAAGGTCTGAGGGAGTGGAGGTTATGAAGAAGACAACACCCAGCTCGAAGACCCCAGAGAAAATGGTGGCCACCACACATGGAGTTGGGACCTGCAGAGCACCCTTCCTGTGTCTCTCCTGCAGAGTATTAAGACAGAAGACTGACATGTATTTAAAGAAATCATTCCTGCTATCCTGTGGGTCACAGGCCACTAGTGACACATTTCATCCAGAGCAGAGAGATTAATAAGGAAGCTACTATGCCCAGTAAGGCATGGTAGTGACTTATCCTAGGATGGGGTAACAAGATGACAGGGATAGTGAGTGAGAGGGAGAGATGTCCTGGGGAAAGGGGTCAGAGATGATGGGCCAGGCATTCAGGCTGTACCAGAGGGGGAGGATAGAGCCAATCCCATTCCTGGAGGTTCAAGTATTTGACAGGAATGACAAGTGAAACAGGATTTACCTGAGGAGCTCATTCCATCTCAAAACTATGGTGTTGCCATTCACTGAGGTAGGGAGGACTGGAATGGAGCAGACTTGAGAATGAGGAGCCCACTGGGATATGATATGAGACAGGAGATTTGAGATATTCCTCAGATGTCCACCCAAGGGGACAGTTTGGGTGGGCAACAGCACAGAGGGCTGTCAAGCAGTGGAGGAGAGTTATGAGTGGGATGTGAGGTCACAACATGCAGACAGGAGTGATGACAGTGGAGGAGTGTGAGACACTGGAACCTGAGTCTATACGGTGCATGAGTCTTGGGGGCAGGAGGAAACCCAGCAAAAGAGGCAGGGACATGGTGGCCCATGGGGTCACAAAGAAACTCATTTGCTAAAACTTTAGTACCTCGGGGCTATAATGAACAATTATAATAAAATCGCTTCCAGTACCTGCTTCAGGTATAGTCTTTCCTCTAATTCCTTGATTTAGGAATTTGGGTTTCCATTTAATGGATCAGAAAAATAAGGCTCAGCAAGGAGAAGCTACTTGGTCAAGGTATCATGGCAAATCATTAGAAACTGCCTAAACTAACGTGTGTCTGCTGAGAGCTGGGTGTGTTTTGGTCTTGTTTGTTTGTTTGTTTGTTTGTTTGTTTAAACAGTCTCCTATTTCCCAACCTGGCCTTGAGTTCCCTATACAGTTGGTAACAGTCTTGAATCCTGCCCTCCACCTCCCAAGTGCTGGGATTACAGGCATTCACTGATTATGCCGGGCTACAACCCCAACCTGGGACTCCATGAAGGTTGAGGAAGCACTGTACCACCACAGCCACACCCCTAAACCTGCTCTTTATTCATCAGAAGTGTCATCTATCTGTTTTGCAGATGAGGAAACAGAGGTTTAGAGTCTCACTTGATGACCTCCCCCCAAGCTTCCCAAAGAAGAAATAGCTGACAGAGACATGAACCTGATAACCTGTCTCCCAATACACATTTATGATTTCCCTAAATTGCAGTTGTGGGTGGGACTGGGATTATAATTAAATGTGGCTTCTCTGTTTGAAATGCTATATCTCCTCCAGGGGTCACATGCCAGGCTGGTGTCATTGTGGCCATTGCCTGGGTCCTATGCTGGGAATGTGGAAGGAAGGGAGATCCATTCCCAAGCCAAGCTGGATATTCCCAGGAAGTCCTTTCCCTTCCATCAGCCCAGCATCTGCCCCGTGCCAGCTCCTGCCTGGCTGCCAGATGTGCCAGCTGTGACTCTTCTCCACCGAGAGCCTCGTTTATTAATTAATGTGGACGCCAAGGGGGCAACTTCTCAGGCCCAGCCTCACAGCAGATCTTGGCACATTTTTCAGACTTTGTTTAATAATTTATCATCTTTTAATCATAAAAATAATTAGCACAAGAGCGATAATCTGTGTTCTGCTGAGAGCAGACCAGCGGAGGAGGGTTTTTTTTTTGACAGTGCCAGAACCCAGAGAGCCACGCATTGGCAGAGAGGCGAAGGAAGGCTGGCACAGGGCCAAGTGTCCTCTCTAGAGCTAGCTTAGGGGAGCTAGCATGGCAGAGACACTGCCTGCCTTTGAGCAGGCCTTTGGGGAACTTGAGGTCTTGCTGTTTGCTTGGCCTGACTCACTGCCATAACCTTTGGGAAGTTGTCTCCCTCTCTGGTTCTTCATTTTTCCCATCTGTCAAATGAAAGTTAGCTTAAACAATACCTCAAGATCGTTTTGTTAAAAGTGTCATGAGACAGTGTAGTAGCAAATATAAATAGAGTGTTCTGTAGCAATGAGGTGACCAAGCAGGAGAGTCTATAAGAGCCATGATAATGTCTTTCGTGTCCCCCACACCATACCCAGCAAGAGAGAATGCTCCCTTCTGGGGGTACCCGTAGATGCTCACAAAGCCCTGGGAGAAGTATAAACTGCGTGTCTTGGCACAGAGCTCCTTCCCTAAGCCTCAGGTTACCCAAAGGGAGGTATTGTCATTCATGGCATATAGGTCTTCCAGAGAAGATCTAAGAGGCAATATAATAAGGTCTTCCCTTGGATACACTGATCTCACTATTCCCTAAATGGAATGGTCACTTTAACTTATTCAGTATGTTGGTTCTAGGGCATGGAAGGAACAGCTACATGTTTGGTGCCCACACACCTCATAAAGAGTGGACAACTTAAAAATGTCAGATCCAAGGACCTATGCTAAGGAGATCCAACCTGCACAAGCAGATACATGCTCCCCCAGGTGATGGTAGATTGGGGGTAGGAGAGGCTTCAGATAGGACCACAGTAGATCATGGGAATGATTCTGAATCTTGCAGGTTCAAGTGCAAGCCCTTGGCCTCCGAGCACCTCAATCTCTTCATCTATAATTGAGATACCTGTTTTAGCTTAAGAGTCCCTAGATAGACCCTAAGACAAACATCTGAGAATTAGATAGTAGTGATAGATACCATGCTATCACCAAAGCCTGAGAGATTCCCTGTCTGGCTCATTCCCGACAATGTTCACTGGCCTATGGTCTAGGGCATAGCAGAAAGAAACATCCCTCAGAGTCATGTCCCCTGAAGGAGAGGAAGTTGGACTCTTGGGACCCAGCCATTTCCCAGCACTCTGGCAGCCAGAGGAAGTTCTGAGAGAGGCTCATGGCATGCTTAGAGCTGGTATGCAGGGCCCTCTGCACCCTGAGCTGCTCTAAGGAGGATAGGTCCTAAAGTGCTAAGAAAGGAAACCCAGTGTGCCCTCACTAAAGTCCTCCCTGGCCCTTTCTGCCATGAGCTGCTTTCCAGGTCTTCACAGACTTTTACCTGCCTGTCCCTCTTGGGTCCCACTCATGGCTATGTGCCCAGACACTCCCTCCCTGGCCACCTTCCCAATGCTTCCTGCAAAGCCTAACCCTGAAGTTCTGCTTCCTGGGCTCTATCCTTGGCATGCCACTGGAGCCAGAGGGCTTCCTCTGGTCATCCTCGGAGCAGCCAGGACTCCTCTGGTCCACTATACTACTGTGTCTTGGCCCATGATTCTTGATCATTGCTATCTTTCTTCCTATATCGTCCAGAGGTTGCCAGTGTGACCAGACCCACCCCTTAGTTCCTGTTTCCTGGGGCATATTGTGGGCAGTTGATTCTAAGACCCTTCAGAAGAACTACCTAAGAGCAGATATGCCTAGAAGACCATTGGTGTGAACAGTCAGCAACTGGGATCAGGGCTCAGATCAGTCAGGGTCAGGGTTCACTCAAGATCATAATCAGGGCTCATATCCAAGTTCCAGCTCAGGAGTCATTGTGAGGAATCAAGGCAAAGCCTGCGGTCAGGTTCAGGGTTATACTTGGCCAAAGTCCAGAGGCTCTTCTAACCCAGGACCCCTCTGTCTCCAATGGCTTATCTGACAGTTCATCCCAGACCTTGGAACCTACTGTTGATCCCCTACCCTGGTGTCCCTGGAAACCTCCAACTCATTCCTCCCTATGGGTGTGCCTGCATATCCCTTCACGTGTACACCCTCCTGGCCAGGCGGCAGGGATTCCCAAGTCCATCTGTCTGCTGAGCTGTCGTGGGAACCGAGCTCAGCAAATGGGCCCGAGCCGTCTCCCTCCGGAGCCTGCCTCCAGACTGTTGGCGTTCACGGCTCTGCCTCGCAGCCTCCGAGCTGGGCTCGTGCTGCTGAGCCCAAACACCGTCCACTGCTCAGTTCCAGCCAGCACCAAGCACTCCCCAGATGGGCAGGGACCGCAACGAGCCTGCTTGCCTCCTGCCTCAGGCACTGCTCGCTCCCTGCCAGAGGCCCAGGGAGATGCCCAGTCCCTAAGTCCATAGCCTTAGGACAAGGCAGGACCAGAGGAGGGCAGGGAACCAGTCATCACCAGCTTTAGGAACCCACACATCATTTAACCAGAGTTCCTCCCACCCTGACCCTAGCACTGGTAAGGCTCAGCCCAGCCCCCATCAAGAGCCTGTCTGTCACTCCCCACTGGACTGCTCAGGGGAATTGTGGAACCCAGACAAACCACGGTCAGTGTGTGTTCCCAGGCTAAACAGCTGAACTGGTCAAGCCTTAGTTTCAATACCAGGATTATTACGACTTTGAGTTGTATGAACTTAGACAAGATATCCCACTTCCTTCACCAAGGAGTCCCAAGATACCCCAAACACCAAACCAACCCCTCCCCTTCAGCTGAAGTGGATAAGTATCTGTCCCCGGTGACTGGGTTCAGAAACAAGAAGGGAGCACAAGTCTTCCTCAAGAGCCCATTCTGAAACTACACTATTGTAGTTCAAATCCCAGGCCTGATACTCACCAATAAGCAAGTGAGTACTTGCTTATTGTATTATATATGGATATTATAATGATATTATATTATATAATGATATTTGATAGCATGAAATCAACTTCCTCATCCGTCCGTGAAAATGATGTCAATACCCATCTCCTGCAGCTGTGAGGATTTAATTAATATCTATGTAAAACATTACATTGCCAAGTTTAGCTAACCCAAGGTTGGGTCTGGTGTCGGTATTAAGCTGGTATCTGTATCTGGGCTTAGAACAACACCTGCCACATAGTAACTATTGCCGACATATTTGCAAGTGTCTTTATTACCGTGTTCATCATTTCCTGCTCAATTCCTCTCTTCTGAAATCTAGAAGATAGAATCAGATACACAACAAATAAGGTCCCTTCTCAGAGCAATACACAGGATCTGTTGGCAAATGAGGTTGACATAGACTCTGACCTCCAGGAGCTCACCTCGGTGAGGAGTCCTGGGGACGGCACTGTTGTGAAGATATTCCCTCCAAGTCGGACATGATTACTGTCATCTTGAACCAGAGGAATTGTGCTTGCCTGTAGCAGACTTGCACAAGAGCACGCCTATTGATACTCCATCATGGAGAGAGCAAGGAAGCTCACAAGGCGTTCCTCTGTGGCACGTCTTTTGCTGAGTTGTCCATGATAGAGGCCGTATCTTCAGTGGTATAGGTTGTCCAAGGGCATTGCCCAGTGATGTACCAGCCTTTAAGTCATCCATAAACCACCTCAGTAAACTCATCGCTATGCCAAACTAGGTGTTGTGTTTGGCGTCTGCCGATGCTCCCCCTAGCTTGGGTGAACAGATACTCCTTGATATATTCCCAGGACAAGTCACACAACGGTCACCCAGAGAGAGCCACATCCTCCGCGCCTCTTGGTGCTCACTATGTGGTGACCAACTGGGCCTAGAATGCCTGTCAACTCACCAGAGTTTGAGTCACAGCTCGCAGCAACGAAAACTCTTGACACCAGAGAAATATCGCTGAGCAAGTGGGGCCTTCAAGGCCTGCGCACTAGGCTCTCTGAGAAATTCCTTTACCCTCTTCAATCTGCCATCCCCAGCCCTCAGCAGGTTGTGAAACCAGACAGAAGAGACCTGAGAAAGGGAAGGAACAGGATGCTGAGATGAATGGCAGGAAGAGTCTCACCAGGACCCCCAGGGATACAAAGTGGCCTTGAGGTCATGACAGGAACAGGAAGAAGAAAAGAAAGAAGGAAAACGGGACTCCCCATGACTACCCTGCCCCAGGGTGTGTCACTGGGGTGCTCTGGTAGAATAGGCAGAGGCCCTGGGTCTGACAGCCAATGGTTCCTGGAGAACTTGAGTTCTCCCAGTTTGAGCCACTGGGAGACACAAGGGCCCAGCCCAGTGGACAAACAAAGCAGACCAAGGAAATAGCAAAGCCCATATACGGCTACCAGCTTAATATGGACACTAAGCCTGGGTTAACATGTCAATGACATTTTTGAAAAATTATATGATGATTAGTGATAATAGTTACTCGTTACTAACATTCATAGCATAGAGAGAAGTCACATAGCGCAATGGCTGAGGACTGCCTGGATTTGACCTCAGCCTCAATATTTAACAGCGTTTCTCCTTGAACAGGGTGCTTAACCTTAGCCTCTCTGCACAAAGGTTTCCTCAACAAATGGGACTGAAGGGATAAGAGCTCCCACTTGGCAGAGCTGTTAAGAGAATGACGTTATCATTACGCAGGAAGTCTTTGAAGATGGCTTGGCACACAGTAAGAACCAGTAAATGTAGGATGCGTGCGTTTGCCCACACTTTGTACCAGTAACCGTGCTAAAGACTTATCTGCATCACATAGAAGTCTTCACAACAGTCTAAGATGGAGCTTCTATCACTTCAGTTCTTTGAGAGAAGTCTTACCATGCAGCCCAGGCTAACCTCAGCTCTGGCTATTTCTGCCTCTGCCTCTTGATTTGACAGAGGAAAAAACGTTAGTCTGCCTGAATTCCCAGCTCTTCTGTGGCTCGGCTGAAATTCACAATTACCTGACTGGAGCATAAGCTCTTTTTCCTTTGTTTGCGTTTGTGCTTTAGCATAGGGTCTTGTTATATAGACCAAATATACAGCCATCCACCTGCCTCTGTATCTCTCCCTAGTGCTGGGGTTACAGGCTCTTGTTGCCACATCCAACAAAGATTTAAATTCCTAATCTGCTGTCAAAATGCCAACAGGACCCAGCAAAGAACAAAGAATCAGGCAGAATACTAGTGATAGCAGATTCTAAGAGTCATAGCATAGAGAGAAGTCATAAGGCACAATGGTCAAGGCCGAGGACTGCCTGGGTTTGACCTCAGCAAATTCAGGGGCCTATAAAGGATTGGACCACTTTGGTCCTACAGAACCCTGGGAGGACCCTGAGTGACAGCTGTTCCCCCAAGCTAAGCCGTGTCCTCCAGATGGAGCCAACCATCTTTAGAGAACATTGGCTCCAGCCTTCAACCTCTACAACCCTATGTCAGCCACCAAATGGTCCCTTGACCATTGGCTTCCAGGTGTCCCCAACTTTATGATGCCCTTCATTCTCTCTTCTCTCCTCCCATATTCCCAAACCATCTGTCTCTCCTCTTGTGTCTCAAGACCTGGTACACCAGGGAAAGCCTAGCTCTGCTCCTCTCCTCAGTCTCTCTGTAGACAGACTATGCTAGATGTGCACACTACAATACTGGTCCCTTCCGTCCAGTTGCTGGAGACCTGATATCTGGCTCAGGTCTTCCCTTCCCCTGGGTGAATTCAGCATCCATGGGAACCTCCCATACAATATCCAAACTTCCCAGGCCTTTGGCCTCATTCCTAACAACTTTATCCTCGCAGCCTCAGTCCCCATCTCACCAAAACCCTTGCTGTTACCCTAAACTGTTCTCCCTCATACCAAATTCATGATGTCTGTCACCACCTCTCCATCCCTACAAGCTTGCATCAGGACCAAGATCTCTGCCAGCCTCTTTAGCTTTCAGTGGGTTCATGGGGTCCATGGTTAAGCATGTTGCCTGCACTCATGACATCTCTCCTGACTCTCCCCAGTACCCCGTCCCTTCCTACCCATGCATCAAAGCCCTGGTCCTGACCCTAGCACCCTGCTTTCTGCATGCTACACAAAAACACATAAGTCCACCATCACTGATGTCTCATGATTCACGAGCATTTCTTCCTAGCAACTGACTCTCTTCTGCTCAGATTTCCCAGATCCTTACCTGATGACCTCACTCCCCATTTCACAAAGAAATGGAAGTCATTTGAAAAGAATCCCACCTACAACCTGCCTATACCGCATCATCAGTCCCCGGGTACCACAGATGGGTCCTTCCTCCCACCCCACCCCCTGGGCTTTGCAGCCCCTTCTCTCCCACCTGCTCAGAACCCTTCACTCCTACTATGCTGGCTCCCTCCTGTCTTTTTCTTCTTCCTCTAATGATGTTTAGATAGTCAAGACTCCATGGCAGGGCAAGCCTTCATGTGAGCCACATCCCCACTATTACACAGTTCATGCCCTCTTGCTCTCTCTGTCTCTATCTCTGTCTGTCTCTGTTTCTGTCTCTCCATCTCTCTGTATCTCTGTGTCTCTCTGTCTGTCTCTGTCTCTCCATCTCTCCGTCTCTCTGTCTCTCCATCTCTTCGTCTCTCCGTCTCTCCGTCTCTCTGTCTCTGTCTCTCTCTCTCTCTCTGTCTCTCTCTCTCCCTCTCTCTCTCTCTCTCTGTCTCTCTCTCCTCTACAGCCAAAGTGTCTCAAGAGTTGTCTTTATTGGTATCTTTATTTTTTATATTTTTTTAATTTTTTTTTGTTTGTTTTTTGTTTTTGTTTTTGTTTTTTTGTTTTTGTTTTTTTTTTTTGGTTTTTTGAGACAGGGTTTCTCTATGTAGTCCTGGCTGTCCTGGAACTCACTCTGTAGACCAGGCTGGCCTCAAACTCAGAAATCCACCTGCCTCTGCCTCCCAAGTGCTGGGATTAAAGAGGCATGCGCCACCACTGCCCGGCCATAATTCTAACTCTTATCTTATAAAGATATCAATAGCCGGGCAGTGGTGGCACATGCCTTTAATCCCAGCACTTGGGAGGCATAGGCAGGCGAATTGCTGAGTTAGAGGACAGCCTGGTCTACAGAGTGAGTTCTAGGACAGCCAGGGCTACACAGAGAAACCCTGTCTCAACACCCCCCCTCCAAAAAAGAGTTAGAATTATGTACACTGGACCCATAGTTTGAATTCAAACCAGGTTTGAATTCTTGCTCCATTTCTTACCAGCTGTGTGACCCCAGGCAGACTACTAACCTCTCTCTGCGGTTTCTCTTCTGTCTTCCCCAGAGTCCTTGTAAGGAGTTACACACAGGTAGTGCATAGATAAGAGCCCACCTGCAATAAGGGTGTGTCGGGGTCACCATTACTGGCTGTCATTACTGATGCTGTGATTGTTTCCACTCCTTTTGATCTTAAGCCTGCTTTTCCTCTACCTCTTGGAGAGATCCTTTCTGGTTTCTCGGGAGGTTCATCCTCCAGGTCTGGGGCAGAACAAACTTCACCACGGACGGCTCATACCTGCCATGGGCCACTGCTCTTGTGATACGCTTTGGATAATACTGGACATAACATATGGCTTGAGTATCTGTCCCCATCGTGACAGTACTCAAGTGACAGAACCTGTATGATGGATGCCATGAGAGATCCCAGCCCCTAGTGACATCTCCTGAATTGATTTAGTGACTCTGGCCTGGCCACTTACTCTCTTGTCTCTTGGCCACAAGTGCATGGTTTGTTCTGGCACATGCTCCTGGACCACAGACATCTCACCCTCTACTCAGAGACTTACAACAATCGCTACACCTTATTTTTGACTGAAACCTGCAAAAACTGTAAGCCAGAATCCTTCTCTCTTTTTTTTTCTCTGTAATAGTGATTGAAACCTGACTAAGACTCTCCACAACTATGCCCAAGCCAATGCTCTTCTGTGGCCTTACGTTAATATCCTACGCAGCATTGCACTGAGGTGCATCAGGAACCAGCCTTAAGGGCTACTGAGATGGCTGTGGGTGGGGGGTGGGCAGGGGGCCTGGTCAACAAACCTGACATCCTGAGTTTGGATTCTAGAACCCATATGGTGGGAGGAGGGTACTGACTCCCACAGGTTGTCCTCTGATGGATCTCTCTCTCTCTCTCTCTCCCTCTCTCTCTCTCTCTCTTTCTCTCTACCTCACTCTTCCATCCCCCTTCCTCATCTCTCCCCTCCCCCTCTCATGCCTTTTTCTCTAATCTAATCTGAGTAACTACACTGCTCACTTCCTCCCAGTCTCCAAGCTAGACCCTTCTTCTGACTCTAATTTTTACCCAGCATCAACACTGATCTGAAACCCTGAGACAGGGTTTCTCTGTGTAGCCCTGGCTGTCCTGGAACTTACTCTGTAGACCAGGGTGGCCTCAAACTCACAGAAATCTGCCTGCCTCTGCCTCCCAAGCGCTGAGACTAAAGGTGTGTGCTGCCATAGCCTGGCTTGACACTGATCTTTTAAAGGCCTGCTTGCTCTCCACCACTCAGCCTGGTCTCTTTCATTCAGACTTCTTCCTAGGCCCCACATAGTAGAAGGTCTGCCGCAGCTCCTAGCCGCACAGCCTCTGCCTTCCAGTCCAACTGTCTCTTATCCTAAAACCTCTGTAAAAATCCCATGGTGCATCAGTAGCTCCAGTCAGCCCATAAGCCTTTCCTAAACCTGATCATTGTGTCAACAGCATGCACGGCCTCTGTGCTCGCTTCTAGAGCTGATGGGTAGACTCTTGTGTTAGTCTTTTTTCCGTTGCTGGAACAAAATGCCCAAGGCTGGATAATTTGTGAAGTAAAGAGGTCGATTTAGCTCACAGTTTTAGAGGTCCAAGAACACAGCGCTGCCTTCTGCTCAGCTCTAGCGAGGGCCTTCTGGCTGCATCACAATGTAACAGGTGGCTTCATGACAAGAATATGTGTGAGCGGAGAAAACAGCCACATGGCAGGACTGGAAGCAATGCAGATCCTTTTATAGCAATCCCTTCTCACAGGAACTAAGAGGAGACCATCAGAGCTCCATTCAGCCACCAGCCACCAGGCTGCTGCTCTTAAAGGTCTCATCACTCAACACTGTAACCTAGGAGCCAAGCTTCCAACATATAAAGCTTTGGGAGATACCTGAGCCATCCAAATGATAACAACCCCCACAGGGAAGAGCCCTGCAAATGCAAGGAGAAACCGTGCTGTCCAGTGCCACCAACAGGGTGGACATCAGCCTCTGTTCCTGCGTGTTTCTTTAGGTCTATAAGCTAGATGTCGACCTGCAGGATCCTCTGGAGCTGAGAATAGGGGAGAAAAGATATTCACAGGCAGACGATTTTAAGATCAGTTGGCTCTTCTACCTCTACCCTCAGAGACAGCCTATGCATATTAGCATACATGGACACGTAGATCTGCAGTAAGACACCCTCTCAGATATGCCCCCCTGCCCTACCTGTGTGTGTGTGTTTGTACATATACATGCATGTGAATAGTCACGCACCTATGTATATATGCACGCAGTACCAGAGGTTACCATCAATAATCTTCCATCTCTGTCCGTTTTGTTTGAGATAGGATCTCTCACTGAACCTGGAGCTCAGCAATTCAACTTGGCTGCCTGGCCAGTGAGCCCCTGGGGATCCTCCAGTCTCCACCTCCCCAGTAACTGGATTACAGGTATATGCTGTTGTCTCTGGCTTTCTCTGTGGTTGCAGGGAATTCACACTCAGGTCTTCATGCTGCGGCAGCAAGCGCTTTACCCACTGAGCCATCGCCCCAGCCATATCTGACTTTCTTTAAACCCCTCACCTCTCATCTGTGTTTGTTTGCAAATCCTCTCTCTCCACACTCCGCTATAAAGTGACTTCGGGTGCTTCCTACTGCTCTGGCAGTAGGTGCTCCCAGAAGTCACTTTATACATCCTTGTTCTAATCCTAAATCTAATCTAATCTAATCTAATCTAATCTAATCTAATCTAATCCAGCCTGTGGGCTGGACAAACAAAAATGGAACGTAGCAAAACGACTCGCAAAGTAGGAGAAGACATTCATAGGCACCTGCCTTCACGAGAGGAACACGTGCATGTTTTATGGCACTATATCATGATGGTGCCTATTACCTTGGCTCTCCATCCTTGACTAGGGTACTAGAGCTGCCAGAGAAGCCAAGTTCTAGACACACAGTATGTCACTCTACCCTCATCTCTCTCTGTTACATGTCAGCAGAAAGGCAGACGCTAGCCTGCCCACTTCCATGTGGTTCCTGCCATGGATCACCCTGGCAGTACCAAGAACTCCCCAGGACAGCCCAGGCAGGCTAAGATTTAAGCACTACAGATATGGTTCAACAAGAAAGTCCTCTGTCACACCTGGGACAGCTATTAACTGTCAGGTGACAGAAAGATGGGCATAAAAACATTACAAAGCAGAGCCCAAGAAAGGTTCCAGAGCAGTGCATAACCACAGGTGAGTGCCTGTGTGCGTGTGTGTGTGTGTGTGTGTGTGTGTGTGTGTGTGTGTAAGTATGCACACATACAAACACAGAAATAGAAGTGTAGGTTTTGTGAAACACAGGAATACATACAGAAAAGGTTCTGCGTAAATGAGAAAGGGGACAACAGATTGTTTGTCTGGCTGATCTGACCTGAGGGAAGGTGCCGAGAGCCCTATGGGAGAGCCTCATGGGGCCATTGTCCTGAAGTCTACAACAGAAGCTGTGACTGCCACTGTGGTCTGGCATGTGGGTTTCTCTCCTGTCTGTCTCATGAACCTCTGAAATATGCTGACCCAACGGATGAGTCTGTGGTCTGATTTGTGGTCTCCCAGTGTGGTCTGCCACAGATCCACAAAGGAACAAGGAGTCCAGAATCAGGTCAGGCCCAGGAATGTCAGATGCCAGGGCTGGGATGCGCTGTCCCTTCCACAGCCTTTTAGGGGAGTGGGGGGAGGCGTCGGCGGCTCCTGTGAGTTATGACTTTTATTATGCAGAAAACAGGCACATTAACTTCAGGTCCTTTGAAAAATGTGGTCCTGTAATCAGAGTCTGTGTCTGTCCTGATGCACGGTGGCACCAGGCCAGGGAAGTGCAAGGATGAAATAAACATTTAGAGAGACAACTGCATTTGCAGATCTAAGAATTGAGTTATATGCATTTCTGACAGCTTCCTGAATCACAGCCCACGGCTCCGCCTGGCGAAACTGGGACCTGGCCCTTTAACTAGACTCCATTTCACATAATTAAAGACTCACAAAATTAAATGGCCTGCATGGAAAGTGGCTTTCAGTGGACTAAATGCCGGGAGCAATCTCCTCGCCGGAGTGGAGAAGTGACACTAGCGTGCAGATCGATATCATCTCTGTTATTAATATCAAAAGCACATTACTTTGTTTTTGCCTGGCTCCCCTCCAAGCCTCCGGCCCTGCCGCGGAGCAGCCATTTGCTCGGGCCATAATTTACTTTGGTGAGTTTTTAAGGTATTGTTTTGTCAGGACCAATCACCGTGACGTTATAAATGGCTGGGAGGACTTGCACTCTCCCTCCATGGCATATGCAGCGAAATTAATTTTTAAAAGTTTCACGTCAATTACTCCTGTCCTTGAGTTATGCAGGGGGACAAAGGAGCCGAGACGTAAGGATGTGAGTGATCTCAAACCGATGAGCTAACGACACACAGAGGGCCTAGGCTGCGGACCAGAGCAGACATGACACTATCTTTAATTGATGCATTGAATTAAACAATGCTAAAGCCAAATAAATATTGACCACTTAGCAAAAGAACCATTGATTTTTATGATGGACAACGATGCTATCCTGCACTCTGCCTGCTGGGAGGGGGGTTGGAGTTGGGGGTCTCGTTGGTTCCAGAACACACCCAAGGCTGGATGATAGGGGGAGAGACCATAACACTTTGGTAGAACTTGGCGACCTGTGTATGAATATTCTCCATGTTTCTTGCTCTATCTGACCCAAACTCCCTTGCTCTGGTCAAACCATCCTGTTCTTACTTTGTATTCAGGAGACCTCTGGCACTGCCCTGCCTCTTCCTCTGCTGCAGCACTCATAGTTAGGTCAGAGGCTGCAAACCTCCTTTCACCAGGATCCCCGCCTGCCTGCCTCCTCTGCTTTGTCCCAGAACCAAACTGCATGGCCTACCTCCTCCCTGCACACGGAACACATTACTCACCTCCTTTTCTGAGCCCTATGCCAAAAGAGAGAACCAGATTTCCTACCTACACTCACCCAAGGCGAGCCTGCTTCTTTTCCAGACAGCATATAGCTGCAGTCTCCTGGAAACTCAATGGGCAGATATTAGAGTCACACTTGAATATGGACTTTTAGGGGGGAGCACTCTGAGGCTACAGACATTCTTGTCTGTTTTACCTCACACTTCTGACGGTACACCTCTACCTCAAAATTCCACCCCACCCTTCCCCAGGGTTTCAGATTCTATGGATCTATTTCTGGTGGATTCTAGACCCTCCTGGCTCTGGCACACAATAGGCTTCCTGAGAACTACTTGTATAATGAATGGATAGTATGAACAAGTCAATCAAGGGTAAAATTTTACATTGTCTTCTGAGAGGAACAGGCCACCTGGTACCCTAGAGCCACCTGTCACAATGCCTGCAGCCTGGGAGGATGAAGCAAGAACAGGGCAAGTGACAGAGTAGATATCAGCTTTCTCTGTCAGGGGTTAGCAATGGCTGAATCTAGATGGTCTTGAACCCCTGACCACATTGGGCTCCAAGATGTCTGAACAGCAGATATGGACTTCACCAGAGTTCGGGCAAGGGTCTTTGTCTTAACCTGTACTCTGATGTCAGAAGCCAAGGGAGAATTATCCTAACTGTACCTCAGTATTGATGAGCCACTCAGCTGTGGAGAGTTCTCTTCCCAAATGCATTGTGATGCTGTATGTCTCTGTGTGTGTTTGCCCACGAACTTACTCAGTAACTTAACATCTTTACCAAGTAGAGATTTCAGTTATTTACTTATTTCTCGCTCTCCATTCGGGCTATTCCTTGTGGTTAAATATGGAGACCTTAGGATGCCATTTCTAGGATTTACCCAGAGGTTGCCAAGACCTTGAAGCCCTAGCCAACCTGTGCCATACACACAAGGCAGACTAATGTAAGAACAGGTCACAACATGGTACTCGGGGTGTGCTGGGCAGGAGGTGCACACCCCCCTGCAGAGTGAACAGCAGGCTTCAGTCCAAACTGGACTTAGCCACAGTGAGAAGAGGGGCAGCTGAGTTAAGCGGCAAATTCACTATTCCTCCATCAACAAGCATTTGCTGAAGCAACAGGCGAGACTTGGAGCACAGATGCCTCAGCAAGTTCACAGTTGACCCGATACAAGCTGCCATGTGTGTGGTCACACCACCCCAGACACACCAGGTCAGCCCTTAGGTGGGATAAAGAGACAGGACATAGTTTCAATTGTCTTTAACTTTTATTTGCACATATCTCAGGCAAGGAAATGAGCTTTTAAATACACTCCTAGTTTATGAGGGAAGATGCATAATTCTACATCAATAGATTAATTAGGAAAAAGAAAACAACCACCAGGCCTGGGAAGCATCTGTGACAAACAGATTTCCAGTCGTAAGTGAACATGTACAGGAACCCACAAAGCATCCCGGAAGTGTACATTTTCAAACACAAGTATTTACAAGATGTGTTCTAGCAACTAGAATCTTTTTTTTTTAAACAAACACTTTTGTCTCAAGGTAATACAGGAGCAACTCTTGAGAGATATCTATTCAAATTTTGACTCTCACTGGCTATTGTTTTTAGAAAACACTGAGGAGCCTTTCAGAGGCCAGGAGTCCCAGAAAGTGTGGATTTGCTGAGCCTCACCAGCAAGAACAAACAGTACAACGCTTCTTCTAATCTTGTTTGTTCAAACAAAGGGGACTTGCTAACTCAGTGTTTCTGCTAGCGACTCAAGTGCTCAAATAACTCATGTCAGCCCAGAAAGCATTTGTCAGGAGCCACTCCCAGACCAGGCAAGGGAAAGGCCTGTGGTCTCCAAGACCATCAGAGTCAGATCTTGATGTTGGAAGGACTCCCGACCTAGTAGAAAGAGGGACGGGATGCAAAACACACCGTGTGTGCCCATGGTTAGAGCTGGTAATGACAGTGAGAACGTGAATTTATCAGGCCATGGGAGAGGGTGGAGGGCTCCCCAGAAGGACGTCCAGGAGCTGGATCCTGAGGAGTAATCAGGGACTTTGCAAAAAAAAAAAAAAAAAAAAAAAAAATATATATATATATATATGGGCAATGCATTCCTGAGAAATGGTGTGTCTTTGTAAGACCCAAAGGAGTCAGGATGGGGTACTGAGTATCTGTGGAAGACTGTGCTGTAGGACAAGAAACAGGCACAACTATTTTATCGTGTGTGTGTGAGAGAGAGTGTATGTGTGCTCGTGTCCACACTCACATGCAAGTGTGGGAAAAACTAAAGGCAACTTTGCATGATGTCATCAAGAACAGAATCCACCTCCTTTGAGACAGAGTCTCTCCTGAACCTGAAGCTCACTTATTTGCCTAGACTGACTAGCCAGCTCGTCCAGAGAAGTCTCCTGTCTCCATCTCTCCATCTCTCCATCTCGAGGATTACAAGGTCACGGCACCATGCCCAGCTTGTTTGATTGAACTATGGTCTTCATGTTTGCATGCAGGCAGTTAAATAATAACTAAGCCATCCCCTGGCCCCAGAGCTCTTAATGGTCTCTCTGTTATCAGTACAAAAGGCAGAGAGAGACATAAATCAAGTCAGAGTTTTTCCTAGACCCAAACCCCAAGAGCTGCTATTGTACTTACAGAGAAATAGAAAGTGTCACCATGATCCTGGACTGTTGTCACCTCTAAGCCCCAGCCTCCTCCGGTTCCTGGAGTTGGAAAACTCTAACCCCAAGGCCTTTGCACTTCTTGCTCACTGGGTACAGGATATTCTTCATCTAGATCTTTCTCTGATTAGCCTCATCGTGCTCAAATCCTCCTGCAGACGTCCCCTCTTGTGCTGGAGATGGGATCTCTGTCTGCAAACCAAAGCAATGGCCAGTCACTTCCCATCATGCCTTGTGTTTTACTGATATCAAGGCCTGTGTTGCTCTCTAAAAACCACTCCATCTATCCATTCGGCGTGGTAACCTCTGTGAAGATGATAGACTGGTCAGCAGGAGTCACTGCTGTACTCCCAGTCTAGGAGATCCTAAGAGTTCAGAAACTACTTGTTGAATGAATCAACAAACGAATGAGAGGAAAAATAAACACACCCACCCAGGGGAAGAGCCAAGAACAGCCTTCGGGCGTCTGCCATGTTTGGGAAGCAGGGAAATCCTAGGAGAAGGCTGCTTTCCCTGCTGAGCCTGGTTGTGAGCAGGAAGGCAGGCCACTATACAGTAAGGATGGAGGGACAGGGATTCAGGGGCTGGGGGTGGGGCTGGAGAACATCCATGTGGATCCAACTCATCATCCTAGGCCAAACTGCTCTCCATGGTGCTGGCAGGAGGCTAGTGGGGAAAAAGAGGAGAAAATGTGGATGGGATTGATAGACACCTTAAGGACCAGTTAGACACACCAGCCTACAAACCCTCTCCTCCCGCCTGTACATCTCTGCAGTACAGGGAAGGACAGATTCAAGACTGAAGCCAAAAGAAATTCAGGACAACCCAGGCCAAGCTAAAATGCTCACACTCCACCTAGTTCAGCTATTATTATTATTATTATTATTATTATTATTATTATTATTATTATTATTTCCCCCTTCCCTTCTCCCCCTTGCTCCAGCCCTGCTCACTCTGGGCCGAAGGTTTTTATTTATTTATTATATGTAAGTACACTGTAGCTGACTCATAAGAGGGCATCAGATCTCATTACAGATGGTTGTGAGCCACCATGTGGTTGCTGGGATTTGAACTCATGACCCCTGGAAGAGCAGTCAGCTCTCTTAACCACTGAGTCATCTCACCAGCCTCCCTAGGACTTCTAGTTCTGCTCTTGCTTGCACAGAGAACAATGTTTATCAATAGTGTACCAAAGCTCCACTCGGCCCTCAAAGGCCAGTTGGGACAATAGTCTTCTAGAAGCTTTTCCTGACCCTCCTCTGCTCCCGCTAACCTTTGTCAAACTGGGTTTGCAGGTCATCCCTCGCTGGCCTGTATCCCAGTCACTCTGACCCTTACCTCTGGAATCAGCTCAGTCAGTCACTACACAGCCTCTTTCAACCTGCTTCCACATCTGTAAAATGGGAGGAGTAACATCTGCCTTTGCAGGGATGTTCTGAGGCTTTCTGGAGAAGCTCTGTAGCTGGTGAGTGATGGGCATTTCATAGACACTAGACAGGACGGTGGTGAAGAAGAAACATTTCCAAGTCTCCCCCAAATGCCTGCCAGGTGGTTAGGTGGGTGAGCGCTGGTGAGAAAACAAAACAGGGAAACAAAAACGTGGGCCTCAGAATCCAAAATCCTGGCTCTGACGCTGTAGCTGTTATTTAAACAGGTGTCGCACAGCCTTGGGCCCCTTCCCCCTGCAGGTTCCTAAAACCGTCCTTAGAGGACCGTTGGAATTGGCTGTATTCATTCATCTTTCCAGTGAATCAAAAACTACAATACATCAGACACCAGCCTGAGCGCTAAGTTAGACTTTGTATGATCCAGGGTCTGATGCCCGTAAGGAGAAGGGGAGGGGTGGGAATAAGAAACAGCAACCAGAACAGCTCAGTTCACGCAGGCATGCAGGCTCGCCCTCAACAGGATCCACCCAGGGCCTGCTCTGTGCCAGCCCAGGAGACAGACAAGTGAGATGCTTGCCCTAATGACATTACTAATACTTAGCTAACGTGCATGAGTGTTGACTGCGTGACCTTGGCCTTAAGTTCTTCACACTCCCCAAAACCCAGGTACAACTGACAGCTGTCTCCCACATTGGCAGCCAAGATTCTGTGAATTAATGTGCTAGGGGCGTGGAGCAGAGGTCTGGCATCTCGCATGTGGTCAATAAATGGGAGCCCTAATTCTATTTATCAGCTCAAGAGGTAACACCAGGCGTTTAGAGCCTTGAGTGTTTGATCTCGTCTAATCATTTAATCTGAGGAGACAAGTGTTAAGACACAGCATGTGAAACCCGCCTATAAACTTAAAAGCTTTGCACACGCGAGGGCTTGCTGGTGTTTCTCAGGAGCTGGCCGGTGACAGGAAGGCATGGAGCAGTCAGCGTGAGACTGGATCACCCAGGAACACTTCTGGAAGATGAGTCAGTTAGTTTGAGGAGTAGTGCACGAGAGGCCAGCTTCAGAGGGCAGGAGGAACCACCCTTCTGCAAACCGGGATGCTTCGGCGGCTGCAGATTCAAACAGGGCAATTTAAAAACATGTAAAAGGCATAAAGTAAGAGCAGCTGTGTGCAGCTGCCGCCAAACGCTCCATCGCTGCCAGGCTTTGGACTCTAAATGACAATAAACCTTCCACCCCTTATAAATTAAGCAGACTTTCAAAAAAACCATATCTCCTCCTGCAACTTTTTATGGCTGTTTGGCAACTTTAATCATTTTGCAAAATGCAATTCCTGGCCATAAATTCTCTCCCAAGTACAGATTTAGGGAGATCTAGAGGACTGCGGCGGGTTGATAGGTAAGTTTTAATCTGACAAGGCCAAAAAGTCTATTAGATTTATAGGGAGGCAGCAGATACCCTGTAATTACACCAGGCTCGACCTCCCGGGAATCTCGAATGCATGGGGCTGGGGGGTTGGGGGAAAGACTGGGAAAGAAGCAGCTGGGGCAGCTGCAAGGGCAGGCCAGAAGCCCCATGGTTCAGTTACCCGGCCTGGCCTTTTCAGCCCAGGCCATGGTCACTTCCTGCACAGGCTTCCACTTTGGGTTCCAGGTCAATGAAGCCCGTAATTGATGCTCACACTCGTGCATACGGTATCCACTGTGCCTGTGGCTGGCTGGAGCCTGTTATGAAGAGCCAAGCGCTCTGAAGGAGGTCACAGATCTCTGAGCAGGATGCAGAGCGAATGAAAGGCACTGAGTCTCATTCAATTACACATTCAACAAGCAGGCTGCCCAGATTTGTGCTTTGTGTCACAGACTGTATGAGACAGCAGGACAGAGCCGTAGAGCATGTGTAGGTTGTGTATTGCACAAGACATCCTGCTAAAGGACACAGGATACAGGCTCCAGTTCTTGACACTCCATCCCAGAGTAGACCTGTTCGACATGCTCAGGGACATGACTCTGATGGCCCAATGCCAAAGTGTTGACTGATATCTCTGTAGCTTCAACGTTGGCTCATGTTCGGGAACTCCATCTAATAGGAACCCTAGGAACAAACTGGCAGCCTCTGGGCCACCACAGAGCTTTAAAACATATACATGTAACGTGCATCTTCTCTCCCTTATCTTTTTCTTCCCTTCCCCTTCCCTCTCCTTCCTTTTTCTTTCTTTTCCACGTATTGTGCTTTCTCATTAGTTCATATCCAGAGGATAAATTTACATTTTGCTTGGCTCTAGTGTGAGTTCCAGACCCTGGCAGAGAGTTAACAGCTGTGAGTGGGGAAGTAAAGGATGACCTGGGACAGGAGCCACAGCATCCTCCCATGATTCCCTGGTAGCATGACAGACCAAAGAACTAACTGACAGAAGACGCTAGGCAGATGATACTAGAGTCATTATCTTGGACACCAAGAATCTGCTACGTCACTTGATCTAAAGGGAATTAAGGCTGTGGGTGAAGCGAGTTACTAGCCTGCTGACTTAACAGCAGAGAGCTTGTCCTGGGTCACATATCCTGGCAAAGTGGAACTAGAAGGAAGAAGAGGCATCAAGTCCAAGTGATGCCCCATGGGATAGATGTGACCAGTCAGGCCTAGCTACAGTGATGTATGAAGGGGCCCAGAGCTGAGGAAACTAGGACTACAAGGAGGTAGAGCCACTCCTCGACCTTTAACCCCACCCACATCTTGATTTTAGTCCAGTGAAAACTTAGACTTCTGAACCTCAGACTATAAGGTGTTAAATATGTGCTGAGACTATCAAGTACAATAAGCCAGTACAGAAGCAGCAAATGAGTGATACTGAAGCTGAGGCCTGAGGCACCAATAAGCAAGCACTTCCAGTAAAGAGAGCCATGCCCAGGGTCATCCTCTAGGGTCCTCATTTTGCCCTGAGTGCACTGCAGTTTACATGCACCCACATGAAGGTCTTATGAATATTTAGAGTATGTGAAGGTAGCCTTCCTGTGGACACAGGGTACAGACAGAGGCTGCCAGAGGAAGCCAAGTCCCAAGTGGGTTATGTAGGAAGGGTTGGTGACATACCTGGGCCAGGGTGTGTCCTGAGAGTCTTCTGAGGTTTGCCTTCACTGGAAATCCTAGATGTTGGATCACAGGGCGTCTATGACCATTTCCACGGTGCCGCTGCCTTCCCCTGGTAGGGGTGGGGGCTCATTGACCTCCACATTCCTCCACTGGTACGGTGATGGCAGTTACTGCTCTTCCTGGGATGTTCTGTGGGTTAGATGAGAAAGTTCACAAAACACAAGGGCGGTGAGTACCAGGTACTGAGCACTGACTACTGTCCGTGTCAGATATGATATAAAGACTTGAGGGTCACTCAACAACCTAGGCCCCTGGTATTCATATCCCTGCACTATCCCCTCACACATATGTTGGCAGAACCTGTCACTTACTATAAACCTGGAAAGGTGACAGTGTCCCTCCATGCTTCATGATTACTCTGTATTGTGTAAACTCTGTCTTAGATGTAGGCTTTTGCTTGATGTAGTCAACAGACATGCTGAAGAAATCCCCAGGGCCAGTGACCATTGTTAGTTGTTAGAAGTCGGACCACAGATCAGAACAGACCACTCCAGACCACACGGTTCCAAGGGGGAGGAGGTTTATTCAGGAGATGGGGCAAAGGTGGGGAGAAGAAGGTGGAAGGATAAGAGAGAAGAGAAGTAGAGGCCTGTCATGACCACGTGGAGGGGGTGGGGGGAGAGGACAGAGGCAAGAGGGTAAGAGTAAGAGAGAGAGGGTAAGAGATTAAGAGATTAAGAGATTAAGAGAGAGAGGAGGGGGCAAGCAGCCCCTTTTATAGTGGGCCAGGCCTACCTGGCAGTTGCCAGGTAACTGTGGGGAGGAGCATACCTGGCTGTTACCAGGTAACTGTGGGGATGGAGTTTAGACAGAATACTAACATTCCCCCATTTTGGTTTAATTAAAAAAGAAAAATTAGAAAGAGGTGACGGCGAAGCAGAAATGGGGACATTGTGATATCTGGCTACTTCCTGCTGGCATTGGGGACGTGTCTCTAGGGGAAACCTAGAAGAATGGGTATGGGGGATGTTTGTCCGGTCTTAGAAGAGTTGGCTGTTTCCTGCTGTCCCGGGTCTATGGAGCCATCTGAGGATAGGTCAGAAGGAACAGGTCCAGTAGAAGCAGCTGTGTGTGTGACAGGAGATGGAGCATCTGGAGGTTGCTTCTCTGGAGCTGTTCTGGATGCACCTGGACTTGACAAGATGTAGGGAATAAGATTAAGTACATTTGGGGGAAAAATTTCTTTTCTAAGATGTACATTTGAAACCCAGAGGAATCCCACCCTTTGGAATAGGTAGTAAGTGGGAACTTTAGGCAGATGTACTTATCTGGATGGCATCTATTTGATCCATAAGAGGTAGATCTGAGTGGGCTTCCTGTAGCTTATAAGTTTACAAAAGAGATAACAGCATGAGTTAATAACACGAGCAGTCTTTAAGATGAACCTTTGTTGGATGGTATAGTGGAATGTTTTATTAGAGGTAGGCAAGTTTATAGGAACTCAGATAATATTAGGACAGAGGCATAGCAAGAAGAGGAAATATGAAGCATTTAATTGATGGCAACTGAGTTTAGGTAATGAGGTAACAGATTACATCTGTGAAAGCTCAGCTGTCAATGTATCAGAAGTCTGAGAAAGAGTAAACCATAATCTACCTGTTATATATTATTTTTAAAAAAATGACAGAGTCCACTAGCCAACAGTTCCCGTGGTCTCCATAGTCTCTTGAGCGAAGTCAGTTTGGCTTCCAAGCACAGAAGACGCAGGGCTTTTTCTCTGTGGAATGGATACACGTGACATGAGAAATGACTTACCTTGGTTTAGCCAAGTCATTTGACTCAGAGCATCCAGTTTAGTCCACTGCGTTTGTTAGTGACTGTATCATCTCATATAATCCAGGCTGTATCTTCTAGGTGTCCAAGTCTTCTGAAACCATCTTGGGTTAATTGTTAGAGGATTTGGGAATTCTGTCGGCTATAAACTTAAATATAGAATTAGCAGACTTCTGACAAGATTGAGAGCCATAAGGATTAATTGTAACTGAATAGAATTTAATAGCAGTAGTAAAAATCTATTAAGACGGGATAGGAAAGAGTCTTAAGTAGCTTTGGCAGGTTCTGTAGGTAGAGAAAAGCACATTTTAGTATTAGCAAGGAAACATTTGGCTAGGACCAGAATAAGAAAGCTGGCAACAGTGGCATATGATAGTACGGCTGGCAGGTCAGGGTTGTGAGCCACAGGTGCTGCAGATCAGGTCTGCTGTGACAACAGGGCGGGACTTCCTTCTAGAAGCCGGAAGTCACTGCCCAGTGCCTCTGGCAGCTAGAGTCTGCAGTGGGCAAGGAAAAGCAGGCATGTCCTGTATCACAGCAACGTTCATGTTAGCTGTTCTTGTGGCAGAAGGCACAGCTAACACTCACTTTACAGGTCCCGGGCAGAGAGGGAGAGAGAGCCTCCCTCGAGTGCACGGGCAGCCAAGCCCTTTGCTCGGGTGGCTGTACACGGGGGGAAACAAGTCTCAGAGATGGTCCCTGGCAGAATGTAAAGAGTAGACCCAGAGCAGAGCTAAGGAACAGAGGGGAAGGGGGCAAGCAGGGTCCCGGACCAGCTGCTTTTCAGGCAAACTGGCTGAGCTAAATGGTCACAGTCAGCCGCAAATGAGGAGGCCTACATTAGCAGGCAGAGGACTGACCCCTGGGGGAGACACGCTAGGGAACAGAGCTTGGAGCCAGTGCTCCTGAGAGAGAGAACAGTCTGTCCAGGCCCGACCTGGGGTACTCAGCTTCGAGAAAGAAACTGTCTCAAGAGGAGAGGGGAAGTGTCTCACCCAAGGGGAGTTCTAGAACAAGGGTCAGGGAAGAAAAGGGTTATCTCTGAGCTCGAGAAATCTTTCTTGGGACCATGAGGATGGTTACTCTGATCAGTGGCAGATGGTTAAAAAAACCTGGGGTGGGGAACAGGCAGAACACATGGAGGTTTTAGAGCAAAAGTAGATGAATGCTTGGATATAGAAAATTTTTTCCATTTACCAGACTGCTGTATGTATGTATGAAGACCCTTTAAAATGACTGGGTCTAGTGTGCCATTAGGTGGCCATTTTAAACTATTATCTAGAGGATACCGAATCCAAACCTTATTGCAGAGGTGTATCAATTTGGAAGGCCTCAAATCAGGCATTAATTTTAGAGATCTGAGGTTTTTAAGGAGACAACCCAGTGGAGTGTCTGGGGGTGTGGCCAAAGACAACAGCAGTGCCCATTGGGTGACAAGAGGGGCTTACCGAGCTTTGGCAGTCTGATAGAAAGGCGGTAAGAAGTCAGGCAACTGCCCAGATAATCAGGTCCTCACGAGATTACCTAGGGGCCTCGGTGACACTCCTGGAGGTCACCAAAAGCAGTTTAACCTGGTACCAGGATTTCCAGCAGCTGCAAGAGCTCAGAGCGGGGAGACTGTAAACTGCTTTCGAAGGGGGGGAGTCACTCAGCGGCCAATGTCCTAAGTAGTAGTTCAGCTAGGAGGCCAGTCATAGGGACTGGAGCAGACAAATGCCAACACCTCTCAGCCCAGGGAAAGCTGGCCAGGCCTTATCTGGGCGTCTAGGGTCCCTCTCGCCAATTGGAATCTCCTTACCAATCAATATGCCGGTGTGTGTTTGTAAGCTTATGCAATCTGGTATCAGGAAAACAGAACTGTGAGGTCTGGGCGGCCTGTCTGGCTGCCTAACCCACATGGCGGAATACCACGTGGTGGGCCGCAGGCGTAGTTAGTCTGCAGCAGCGGTGGAAATTTACATGGTCGGTGATGGCAGGTAGCGGAGATGGAGTCCACATGGCATAGAGGCGATGGCAGTGGCGATAGAGGCAGGCCACGTGGCGTCAGTCCTGCCCAGTTACCACAGCCAGCAGTGATTCCCAAAGTTTTCGAACTCGGCCAATGCACCAGTGTTAGTTGTTAGAAGTCCAACCTTAGTTCAGAACAGACCACTCCAGACCACATGGTTCCAAGGGGGAGGAGGTTTATTCAGGAGATGGGGCAAAGGTGGGGAGAAGAAGGTGGAAGGATAAAAGAGAAGAGAAGTAGAGGCCGGCCATGACCACGTGGAGAGAGAGGAAGAGGGGGGGAGGGGACAGAGAGGCAAGAGGGTAAGAGTAAGAGAGAGAGGGTAAGAGATTAAGAGATTAAGAGAGAGAAGAGGGGGCAAGCAGCTCCTTTTATAGTGGGCCAGGCCTACCTGGCGGTTGCTAGGTAACTGTGGAGGTGGAGTTTAGACAGAATACTAACAACCATAGGTTACTCAGAATTGGGGGTCTCCTCGACAGACAACCAGCCAGAATCAGATCCTGAAAGGAAACAAAAGTCAGCAGACTGCAGAGAGTTCTTGAAAGTAGACACCCACCACTGCCATCACCATCACCACCACAATCACCACTGACATCACACCAACATCACCACCACCATTGCCACCACCACCGTCACCATTGACATCAACAGTGTCACCACTACCATTACCACTGCCATCACCTCTCAACTTTACCACCGCCATCACTACCTACATTGCCACCGACATCACCACTACCACCACCCACAATTTGAGTCTCCCAATCGATGACACTTGGTGGAGCTCTGTGATACCCCAGAAGAGAAGCCCAATAAGCCATCAACCCACCAACATGTTTAGAAACATTACTTAAAGCTGCCAAGTTTTAAGTCCCTTAGAATCTACACGGAATGGACAACAAACCCATCCCCTAAGCACTGGGTCTCCTATTTTATAAGTGGAAACTAAGGGTTGAGAAGGGAGGGCCCAGGGGTCCTATAGCTAGTTAAAGGCACAGCTCAAACCCAGCCCGTGGCCCTCCAATTTTAAAACCACTGATACTAACCCCCTACCAATCTGCTTTGCTCCATCAGAACAGCCAGCTCCCCCATCACCAGACCTATAGGTGTCATTCTCTCCCTCTTGGCTTTCTTGTTCCTTCACATCCTCCCTCTGTTCCCTTTCTCCCTAGGTCCCTTCCCCTCTGTCTTAGTCAGGGTTTTACTGGTGTGAACAGAAACCATGACCAAGGCAACTCATATAAGAACAGCATTTAATTGGTACTGGCTTACAGGTTTAGAGGTTCAGTCCAGAATCATCAAGTTGGGAACATGGCAGCATCCAGGCAGGCATGGCGCTGGAGATGCTGAGAGTTCTACCTCTTGTTCCAAAAGCAGCTAAGAGAAGACTATCCCCCACATAGTTAGGAGAAGGGTCTCATCACCCATCCCTACAGTGACAAACTTCCTCCAACAAGGCCACACCTCCTAATAGTGCCATTCCCTGGGCCAAGCATATTCAAACCGCCACACCCACCCACACCCCACCACAGAAGAGTCACTTCATACAACACTCCCCACCTGCCTGTACTTCTGTCCTCAGGGTCTCCCCTCTTGATTCATCCCTGACAGCAAGAGGGATCTATATAACTTAGCTTTACCTGACCAGGCCTGAGATACCCATGCCGCTCTCTCCTAATGCCACCAGAGAAGCTGAGTTACCCCCACAGGATTAGACACAGACCCTCAGGCAGGTCTTAAAAGCTCAGAGCCAGTCCCAAACCTCGTCATCCTAATGGCAGAACTAACAGAAAGTGTTCCCTTTGGCTGCCGTCGCCCATCAGTGGCCCTCCAGCCCTACCGCCCTTCCCCTGAAGGAAAGAGGGGCTTCTTTAGAGATGGCAATAGAATAAAATATAGATAAGCATTAGTCAAATGAAATTAATGCTTCCAATATTGTTTTAGGCTTGCTCATATGCATCAAGCGTTTATGAAGTTGCCGTTTATCACGTGAGAATATTGCAGTTATATATTAGCTGACTGTCTGGTGGCCACTGCAATGGCTCTCCCTGGACCCCAGGTCGCCCTTCACAGGCAAAGTCAGCCTTGGTGACATCCATCTCTTTCCTCTGCTGACATGTCCCCAGATACTGATAAAAGGCCTTGCCCCCCAACAACATATGAATATTTAAATGACAGTTAATTATTCAGCATATAATGATATGATTAGCATCCACTTTATTGCTGGCTGTGGGCCCAGCAAAGTCTTGCCCCACACTGAGGGGGTGATGAAGAAATGCCAAAAACGCAGGCAAGCCCCAGGTCTGTGGCATCTGCAGGGACCCGTTTGGTATTTGGGGGAAATGACCCTGAGGACATCCACAGATGTTCTGTGTCAGGTTGCACATGGGGGTCTGGGAAAGAAATCCAACCAGCAGGGCCTCTGCTCACAGTGCTCAGAGTCTGCCAGGAGTTCCCTTTCATCCTGCCGTGCACTCTGCAGTGGCATCACCGGATTCTGAAGCATCATGAAGTCTTGACCTTCCCAACCTTCTCTCCCTTAGAAATGAGGAAAATGAAATTTCAGGTGAATTGACAGACACAAGGTCACACAGGGTGTGAAGGACCTGGGATTTGAGCCCTTGACTCCTGCAAGCTTACTCTACCAGCCACAGCCAAAAGCTAGTGCATCACACAGGAAGAAATACTGTCATGGTGGTGCAAGACAGTGAGGCTGCATTTGAATGAAGATGAGCTAGGAACAGCTTCTGCAGATAGCACCGGGAGCTGGGCATTGGGGAATAAATTAACTTGGGGTGCTGAGGGACTGGGCATCCAGGACAAACATCCTCAAAGAAGCAAAAGGTATGGCGTACAAAGGTAGGCGGCACCTGAAGGGAATGCACCCATAAGGGCTGGGGAGGAAAGAGTTCTAGGGGAAGATTACAAGGGGCCAAGATGTAATTGAGTGGTAGAGGGCTCACACTGCCAATACTTCGAGTGGTAAACAAGGCATGGTGGCATACACCTTTAATCCCAGCACTTGGGAGATGGGCATGGGCAGATCTCTGTAGGTTTGAGGTCAGCCTGGTCTAGCTAGTAAGTACCAGGTCAGCCAGGGCTACGTAGTAAGTCCCTGTCTCAAAAAATAAACAAAAAAATTAATTTCTTTCCCCACCTTCACACCTCTGAACCTCAGTTTTTTTCAGCTATAAAGTAAATACCCTTTCCTCAAAATGTTTTTTGCGGGTCCAAAAAAAGAAACCCTGCCAAGGGGGCCAGCGAAATGGCTTAGCAAGTAGAGGTGCTTGCCGTGCAAGCCTGGTGACCTGAGTTCAATCCCTGGAATCTACAAAGAGGAGAAAACTGACTCCACAAAGTTGTCCCCCGATACCCACATGTATGTCACTGTATGTATGCCCCCACACACATCACACATACACAATAATAAGTGAAAAAAGTCTCTCAAAGGGCTGGCATAGAGCAGGCAATCTTATTAAATCTCTGTCATGTTTTCAAGTTGCATATCGAGAAAGTTTAAAAAATCAGGGCCTGGTAGCACATGCTATAATCTAAGTCTTCAGGGGGTTGAGGAAGAAGGAGCAGGTGTTACAGCCTAGCCTGGGCTATGTAGCATAACCTATCTCAAAAAAGGAAAGAAAGAAAGAAAGAAAGAAAGAAAGAAAGAAAGAAAGAAAGAAAGGAAGGAAGAAAGAAAGATTCAAATAAATTTGGACACAGTCCTGGTGCACCGCAACATTAGCTGCCCAAGCCCCCAGGACCTCGTGAAGCTTGTCCACTCAGAGTATCAGCAGCTAGGTGCTGACGACTAAAACTAACTTCAGTTTACAACAAAATCAGGGCTTGGGGAGCAACTTAAATGATATCTGATAGGAGAAAACAAGTCAGTAAATTTAACAGGAAATTTGTACCAAAATAAAAGGCCTACAGTCTTCAAAAATTAAATATGGTAAGACAAAAAAAGTTAAGAGGGTTATTCTGAAAAGATCAAGCATATTAATAAAAATGTATCACCTGGGTAGATGCTGGTTCAAATGTGTGTGCATACAGGTGTTCATATGTGTGAGGCTGCAGGTGTGCATGCATACATTCATGTGTAAAGCTGCATGTAGGCACACAACATTCATATGTATGAAGCTACCATGTAGGTACACACACGTTCATATGTGCAGGACTGCATATGTATGTGCACATAGACGTACGTATATATATAAGGCTACACACATACATGCACACATTCATTTGTGTGGGGTTGCACATGTACACACACATGTTCATATCTGGAAGGTTGCATTATGCACACAGGTATTCCACATGTATGTGGTTGTACATGTCCATGCAGTTGTTTATATGTAAGGTTGCAGGTGTGCATGCACGTGTGTGTGGAGGGTAGAGTACAGCCTCAAGTGTAACCATGCCTTAGGTACCATCTACCTTTTAAAAATAATTAATTTCTAAAGATATACTTTATTTTTGCTTTTATTTTTATTTTATTTTTATTCATGTGTATATTTAAGTGTGTGTGTGTGTATACTGCATGTGTTCAGGTATATGTGGAGGCCAGAGAGGGCGTCTGTCCCCTACAGCTGCAATTACATGTGATTGTGAGCTACCTGCCTTGGGTGCTGGAAGGTGAATGGAAGTCCCGTAGAAGAAGAGTAAGCTCTCTAAAGCCATAGCCATTTCTCCAGCCCCTTGGACAGGATCTCTCACTGGTCTGAAGTTCAAGTAGGCTAATCTGGCTGTCCAGCAAGCAGGGATGTGTCCATCATTACCTCCCCATCTCTGGGTTTACAAACTGTCACCACCATACCTACCTTTTATTAAGTAGGTACTGGGGATCAAACTCAGTTCCTCACGCTTGCATGACAAGCACTGAACCATCCTCCCAGCCCAGGGTTCAAATTATTTACTTTAAACAAAAGATATAAAACTTTATTTTAGAACAGTTGGGAAATGTGACTGAACTGGAGAGCTCCTTTGGAATTGCTGTTGATTTTCTCGCACGCAATAGCAACGGATGTTGTAACTGCAACCAATATCCCTATTCTTAGGAGGAGCATCAGGAGGTGAGAGCCACAATATCCAAACTCACCTGCAAATACTATCCCAAGAAGAGCCGGCTGTAACAATGTAGCAGTTTCAACAGACTCTGCAAGCAGGCTTCGTGGGTAATAAATAATGTCACTATTCTTCCAAACTTGTCCATAGGTTTGAAGACTTCCAAAATTAAAAGTCAAGGGTGAAGAGAGAAAGCAAAGACCCAGACTGGCGGAAGAGAGCTCAACCAGCTGCAGAGACCCCGCCTAGCCAATGCAACCCGACCGGCCACCCATGGCCAAGGGCTGAGTCGCCGTTGCAAGTAGTCCTTCTCCCAATGGCTCCAAACCAGAGAGGGCAGAGGGTCAGGGGCCCAGCTGGAGACCCACTTCCCCCAACACGCCTCTTGAAAAGGTCAGCTCCCCAGACATCAAGAAGGAGCCCTGTCCCTGGGGGAGGCTAGAGCCAGAAGCCCAGTCTGTGAGGCTCACTGGGAGGTGATCACATGGACACTTGCCCCTTAGGACAAAACACTCTTGTCTTTCCAGCATGAGCTTTAGGTCCCTGGTGCAAGAGTTTCCTTTGGTTCTTCTAAATACTCCAAAGCAGCCACCAGCCACTCCTGCCTGCAAGAGAATAAGAGAAGAGTTGTCTGACCAACCATGTGCTTGGGGCTCAAATCACAGCCACATCTGGGCTGCCTGGTCTGGGCCAGGTTCCCAACTGGAACAAACTAGAAAATATGGACTTTAGCTCTTTCAGAGATTCCCAAATAATATTAATACATCAGGGGCTGAGAGTCCTCAAGTTAAAGAGACTCATGGTCCTTTTTAACAGATATTTCCCGACTGACTCATGCCCCCCCCCTAACCCTCTTTCTTTCACAGCCCTACTTAATGGTTCCAGTCACACGGTATCAGAATGCCTTCTGGAAGTTTTGCTTAAAGCCGTCTTTTAGCTTGTTATGGTTTGAATGCAGACCATCTCCCGCAGGCTCACGGTTTGAAGTACTTGGTTCCCAACTTGCAGACCTATTTTTAGGGCTGTGGAGCCTTTCAGAGGGGGAACCTGGCTAGTGAGAGTATGACTGTCACTAGAGACAAGCCTCTGATACTTATCCTCACTCGGGTTCCCAGCTGTCTGTTTCTGCTTTCTGGTCTACCACCACAGGAACATCAGCTACGTCATACTCCCACCACCGTAGATGGAGCTGCCCCACCATGCCTTCCTTGAGAGGAAGCACTGAAATCTCCAGAATCCCTGAGCCAATAGAGATATTTTTTTCCTCATGAATGTTCTTTCTACCAGGTATTTTGTCACAGTGACACAAAAATAACAAATACACTCCTGAAACAAATTTAGCCATTATAGCACCTTGCTTACCTATATTCTTCCCTGTTACATGAGCTAACCCAAAATTCAGTGAGATACAGATGTGGCATTACCCTACATCCCTCAAAATAACAGGCATGAGAAAAGCTGAGGTAGGAATAGGAGACAGGGGCAGGGGGGACTGAGTGGCAGGACTGAGGATTTATTCAGTGGTGGGACCCATTGTTCTGAAGATAGAGTTCAATGGTCCCAGTGTTTGTGTGTGTGTGTGTGTGTGTGTGTGTGAGAGAGAGAGAGAGAGAGAGAGAGAGAGAGAGAGAGAGAGAAAGAGACAGACAGACAGACAGACAGACAGACAAAAACAGAAACAGATTGAGAGAAAGATTGAGAAAGAGATAGAGAGAGGAGGAGAAAGATTGAGGAGGAGGAAAGAGGAGAGAGAGAGAGAGCAATGGAGACAGATTGAGAGATTGAAAGGAAGGAATGTGATGAGGCATACAAAACACACGTCCTGGCGTAAGTGGTGTGCAAGTCAGAGACCATTCTCAGGTATTGGCCCTTGCCTTCCACCTTGCTTGAGACCCAGCCTTTAGGTTGTTTTGTTTCCCACAGCATACATCAGGGAGCACAGGTTCATAGAGATTCTTCCCTCTCTGCTTCCTGTCTCCATGTAGGAGCACTGAGTCCTGGAAATGCGGCTTACAGGGCTGAGCCCTGTGTATAAGACGGGAAAATGATAACCGGCATCTGTGTGTAATGGTCACTGTTTGGGCCTCGGTGGCACGATTCTTGCTTCCCATCCACTCTGGAGATTTGATGGGAGTCTTCTCCCAAAATTCTTGAAGAAAAGGAAAAAGGAGACTGTGCCAAAGTCACCCACTCCGTCTTACTGTCCTACATGCAAGAAAATCATTCCACTGAGCCCAGGCAGAGCTTGTGGGCATAAACGTTCAACCTCATGAGAAAGAAATTCACCTCATGTGAACAGGGTATGTGAGTTACTTTTCTCTTTGCTGTGACCACACACCTAGAAGCAGCTCAGGGGGTGCAGTACATCATGGCGGGGAAGGTTTGGTGGCGAGAGCCACTTTGTCTCTGTTGGCTTAAGTGTTGAGGTAGCTGGTCACTTCATGAAGGCCAGAGATGAGCTAAGAATTAGGGTCAGGTTATCACCCTCAAGGCCTGCTCTGAAAAGATCGGCCTCTTACAACCAGGCCTTGACCCTACAGCTTCCCCTCAAACAGCACCCACCATTACCAGCTAGCAACCAATTAATGTAAACATGCATCTGTGTGGAGAGATGCCATTTCCCAGTTACCCAGGCTGCCAGCAGCCCAGAGCTGAGATCACCTCCTTAGAAATTGCAGGCCTTGTGTTCTCTCTGATAGCTGCGCATTTCAGACAGAGCAGGGGCTTTCACTGCTGTTGGCCTCCTGGTGCCTGTTTGATGGTCAGAGGACACAGAAAGGACACACAACAGCAGAGAGGGGTCCTGACTTCAGTCACCTGTCTCTTTACTGAGAAGCTTCGTAGTTAACGCAGAGCAGGGGGATCCAGGCCTCCCTCCATGCAGCCTGTGAGTGCCAGCATCACAGACAGTGCTCAGAAAACAACTGTACTAAGCGCTACAAAGGGAGTAGCGGTGATTTCATAGCCATAGCGGTAAGCCTGACGCAGCCTGAGGACTCAGGACCTGGCCAGGGCAGATGCAGTCCCCACAGTTAAGGGCTTCATCTGTGCCCAAGAGTATGGCCCAGAAGCCAACCCCAGTCTAGTTGTGCAGCATTTGCATATGCATACATTTATTTATAGCCATATATTTTTCTGTTTGAATGTATGCATATGGATCTGTAGATGTATTTATATAGTTATACATATAGATGCTCTGCATGGCTACTTGAGTTAAAGTTAGTCATATAGGAAACTCAATGTCATTCTCTTCCCTTTAATCTCTTTATCATCGTTTTATATAAATAGAACATCATGTTTATTTTTTATGTTCATTCTCCCTCTCTCTTTCTCTCTCTCTCTCTCTCTCTCTCTCTCTCTCTCTCTCCCTCTCTCTCTCTCTCTCTGTATATGTGTTCATATGTGACACATGAAGAGGTCAGAAGACAACTTGCAGAAGTTGGCTTTCTCTTTCCACCACGTGGGGTTTAGGAACTGAGCTCCCGCTTGGTGGCAAGCAGTCTTACCTACTAAGCCTTCTTGATGTTCCAGGAGATCACACTTACGATCTACGGCCAGAGCACATACGAGTTCTGACCAGAACAAGACTATAGCCACCAAGCATCCCGTCCCAGTGTGCCCTTTGCTGCACCTGTCAGACAGTGTGTATGGAATTGCACAGGGATGTGTCCACAGGCCTGTGAAACGGGCGTGAGGCTACAGAAGATCTCAGTGCACTTCACAGTGAGTGTGTGTGTGTGTGTGTGTGTGTGTGTGTGTGTGCGCGCGCGCGCGCGCTCCCTGAGCTCAGGCATACATGTGGAGGCCCTGTGTTCTGTGAAGGGGAGGGGACAGGAACACCTCATTTTCCTGGGTTGGCAGTTTTGTGGTTCCACGCCTCTGGGAGTCAGACACTTGCTACAAGCTCTGGTGTTCCTTACAGCCGTTTTGCCTGCAGCGGTTGCACAGTTGAAAAATTTGGGTCCCTATGACTGCCAGGAACCTCGGCAAAGGCAAACAAGCAGGACCCATGGCCATTTTGCAATTCCTGCTCATTAGACATGTCTGGGGCCTTGCGAGTGAGCTCTGAGGATAAATAAGTATAAATATTATATTTGCCTGCAGGTTATCTTTAAAAATGTATTTCCCTTTCCTTCTACCTGTCTCCCAGCCCCCCACCAGTAGCTGTCAGAGCCTCCCAAAGCCCCTGGGTGTCAGAAATGCCACCCGAAGTGTCCAGAGTCCTTAGTGAGTGGTTTGCTTGTCCTGAACTGACTCCATGGGCCTGTTCATGGGTTGCCAGAGGCAGCCAGGTATCGTGTGAGCTTCTCATTGTCCCTGGAGCAAGAAGAAAGGGTATGGCTGACACCTGGCACTGAGTATCTAAGCTCCAAGAAACACAACACAAGGGTGACAAGGGCCTTTGTCTGTGCCAGATGGGCCTGGGTAACATGAACAGGGCCACACAGGAACTAGGGACACAGCAAAGGTCATGATGTACTCCTAGCTGGCATAGTGCCACTGTGTGGAAAAGGCTTGATTGAGGTCCCCACAATGGGGCTAAAGAGATCCAGGTCATCCTCAGCATATGGGCCACTTTGTTAAAGGGCTGGGCTGTACCTCCACTGGTGGAATGCAGGCTGAGTAAGCACAGAGTCTGGGTTTGGTCTCAATGGTGCAAAACCTGGGAGTGACTCTATATACTCATAATCCCAGCGCCCTCTATGATGGGCACCAGGGTTAGCCTAGGCTACATAGTGAATTTGAGGCCAGTCTTGGTTACATGAGACTGTCCCAAAATGAGAGGTTAGGGGAAGCCCTACTCATAGATCTCAAGGAAAAGAGGGTTTTGGGAAAAAGCCTGTGCCTTCTGCCATGCTCTGAGCTGCCTGTGAGGGAATTTGGGGTACAGATATTTTCAGGAAGCTGTGAATGCATTCTGGTGATTCCCTATGCTGAGAGTCACTGAGGTAAGGTTAAAAAAAACAGAGAGTGAGGTGTGGGCCCAGCTCCTCAAGCTTCTGATGGGATGGTAAACCCTAGAAACTGCATTGCTCCTGTGTCTTCTATGAGGACGCTCCCTCCTCTTCAAGGTCCCCATGAAGAGTCCAGTCTTTCTACCTACATAGGCCTTTCAATGGTCCAGGGAAATATAGCTCAAAGCTAGGTCTTCAGGCTGCTGAAACTCCACCCCCTTCATGGGACAGTATCTCCTTACTGGCACAACTCCCAGCTAGTGTCGTCCAAATGTGCCCCATCTGCCACTGCCATCTCTAATGCGAGACACAGTGGGATCTGCTTAGCATCCAGCCAGAACAGCAGGTTGTAGATTGGCCCAGTCACCGTGGGAGAAACTATCTTCCTTCCGTCAGGTCTTTCTTCCTTGGACTCAGTAGGTAGAGTGAGTCTCTAGGCCAGAGGAGGTTGCACAGCAACATGATGATGTCACCTCCATGCGACATGACAGTAACAGCTACCACTAGTTTGCTACCTATGACTAATCTAAACCTGTCGTAACGATATTGTTCTCGATGCTTGCTTTATCCCAGGCATGACATAGAAGGAAGTCTATAGGACACATAAAAAGGAAATAGATAGTGGGGTGAGGTGAAGCACACTTTTAATCCCAGCCCTCAGGAGGCAGGAGCAGGCAGATCTCTATGAGTTCGGGGCCAGCCTGATCTACTATGAGAGCCAAAATTTTAAGTGTTAATTACTTTGCCTAAGAGATCCATAAAACAAAACTGCCTCTCAGCTGTAAGCTCCTTACCAAGGACAGATGCTTTCTGAGATGCTCAAGGCTATTTATGTCAGATAACAAGCTGCATGGTTTTGCTCCCTGAAACAAGTTTGTTTGCCTCAGCTGCAGTGGACATGCTTGATCACATTTAGTCAGGAGGTACATGGGCAGGAAATACCTCAGGATGTACATTTGCCCCTCACTGGACCTGATGGGAAACACTGTGGCCTTACGGGTTTGCCTTTTATAAGCCTCTCCAAAATACGACTTGTAGTTATTTTCTGGAGGCCCTGGAATGGATCTGGCCAGAGTCCATCATCCCAGCCAGTATTTAATTAAACTTGCTTCAAATTTGGCTCAAGACCGTAGGAGTGGTCATACTCTCAACCTGTACATAGGGGGCTCTAGGGCAGCCAGGACGACTACATAGTGAGCCCTGTCTCAAAAACAAAACAAAACAGATACAATGAACAGATGACCCATGCTCCAAGCTTTAGATGGAGCTCTTTGATTGATTCAACCACTGTACCTGCTACTGTTGCCTTGCCAAGACAGACGGACCCATCGCCTACCTTCTGAGGGCAGGAGGGTGAAAATCTGGAAAGAACCCCTCTCTCCCTCTCTCTCTCTCTCTCTAACTCTCTGTGTGTGTGTGTGTGTGTGTGTGAGAGAGAGAGAGAGAGAGAGAGAGCGCGCACACGCATGCTCGCACACATCTGTGTCTGTGTCTGTCTATGTGCACACGCATGTGTATACACTGAGTGTAGGGACCACAGGTAAACACTGTGAGTCTTCCTCAAGCACTTCTCATCTTAGTTTTTGAGACAGGCTCTGGAACTCACAGACTTAGCTAGACTGACTGGTCAGCCAGCCCCAGAAGTCCTTTTTACTCCAGTGCCCCACCAGTGCTGGGGCTACAGACACAGGTCACCAGTGTGGCCTTTACATGACTTTTGGTGACCCAAACTCGGGTCCACTTGCCGGCATAGCAAGCCTTTCAACACCTGAGTCATCGGCCCAGCCCACTGGGAAGACACCTGCAGGTGGGGGTTTCTTCAGCTTCTGGGCCCTTCTCCCACGAGACACTACATGGGATTTTATCCCCCCAACCTCTTTTAGTTTGAGCGACTATATTTGACAATGAATCATCCTTCCTGCTCCATCCTCTCCACACCTCAGTGTTTTCATCTATAAAATGGGAGTCACTGAATGCATCTTCCAAGGACTAAAGAATATAGAAGCTGCCTTTGCACATGTGTGGCAGCCATTGATTGGAAATCATTCCTGTTTGTCCAGCTCCTTCTCCCTGTACACTACCATTCCTCCCGATCACCTTAGCCCAGGTCCAGCGATGACAGAGAAAAGGAAAAGCTCTCAGGAGCCTGGCAGAGAAAAAAAAAAACTCAGAGAATGTCTGATGCCTCCCTTCTAGCCTAAGATGGAGCTCTGTGATTGGTCTAGATTGGTTGGTTGGTTACATCTCGTCCAATCACCTGTGAGTGGCTATGAGCTCTAGACTGGCCTGTGATTGCTTGTCCCAGGAGGGTAGAGGTGACACTGACAGCTCAGGATCTGGCCTTTGGGGAGACTTGGTGATTTGTGCTTTCTTCTCTTCAGTCACCTGCTCTGGGGACACGACCACTTAGAACCCAGGCACACACAACAGGACTCCAAGCCACACAGGATGGCTCCGGAAGCAGCTCTAGAAGAGTTCCTTGCCCAGAAGCACTATTTGCCAATAAGCACCAGTTGCTCGATGGTGTCGACTGCTAGATACCACCCAAGCAGGATATGCAGGAGAGCTGCAAGTTCAGATAGCACCAGCCCTAGCCAGGAGCTGAGTACAACAGCAAGACAGAGCCCGAGTGAGAATCACCCAGCCAACTCCAGCTTACCCACAAAACCAGAAGAGAAAACAAAAACAACTGATTCAAAGCCGCAAGCTCGGGGTTGGCCTGTGGACAGTAATTAACCCAAACACTGTTGACATTGTCATTATGCTTCTTGTGGCCTCCCCACTCTGGCTTGTTCAACTGGAAGTGTGTCTCAAGAGCCCTGAATAGGGTGGAGCATCCGCGTTGGCCTTAACACTCTGTTCCCACCCCACCCATTCATTCAGTTCCTGTGTTGGGAGAAAGAATCTGATTGGCCAGGTTAGAGAGATGCTCACACCTTGATAAAGTTGTCTGGGAATGAGAATGGAGAGCACATATGCCTAGGACTGTGTGGAGCTGGAATGTGTGGTGGGGGAGGGGTCCTCTAAAAAGGGATTCCTGGGACATGAAGAAAATAGTAGGGGCTCTTGCAAGGCACATTTTGCTCATGGTTTCGATGTTGGCTTGTTGATTTGGTTTTCTTCGTGGGCCACACGGTGCCAAAATAGCTACAGGAGCTCTGTTCTAGTAGCTTTCCTGTCGCTACAACGGAACAGCCTGACAGAAAAGCAGCACAGGGGACAGAGGGGCTATCTGTCTTACAACTGCAGGTGGTAGTCCATGATTTCAAAGAAGCATCCCACCCACCGTCAAGAACAGAGGGGACATGGATCTTTGTTGGGTCTTTCTCTGGTTGCTACCCAGCTGGTTTTCTCTTATGCAGTCCAGGGCCCAGCTCATAAATGGTGCTGCCCACATTGGGGTCTTCCCACCTTAATGAACAATGAAGACAGTCCCTGACAGACATGCCACATGCCAACTGATCTAGGCAGTCCCTCATTCCAGCTCTCTTCCCAGGCTCTCCCAGGTTGTAGGAAGTAGGCAGTTAAAACAAACCATCGCTAACTCCAACGACTACACCCTCTGTGTTACATGAATTGAAAAATAGCTAGACTCCTCCAAAAGTCTTAGGGTTCACCCTAATCTGTAACCTAGTGCAAGAGATGATTTATGGGAACCTAGAGCTGTTCTCAGATGTGAAGGTGAATAGTGTGTGTGTGTGTGTGTGTGTGTGTGTGTGTGTGTGTGTGTGCGTGTGTGTGTGTGCAGAAAGTCTGCAGGATATAAATACAGCTCTCCAACATCCTCACCAAATAGAGCGAAGATTCCAGAAGCTTCTGAGAAAATGGCCATGTTCTGGGCAATCGAGATTAATCTCCTAGTCAGTGGAAGACAGTCGTTGGGCAAACACATCCGAGTAATCTCCTTCGCTCCTCCGGCTTCCCCAGTCTCTTCTCCAGGATAAATGGTCTGCCTTCTTTTACCCTTCCTTCTCACAAACCTGTGCCACACCAGATCACAGCGACCAGGCCAGTGTCCATCCCTACAAGAGATGGCTGCAGCCGCTGCTGCCCAGACACTTCTACAACACAAATGATGGCCACAATAACAACATCTTGAGAGCCCCACCCCAGAGCCTCTTAGGAAGAGGTGGGGACACGTCTCTGTTTTTCTAAGCCTCAGCTCAGCCTTTCTACATCTAGCTATTCCTCTATACACCGACATCTCATTTCCGTTCCCACTTCTGCTTAGAGCTGGTTGTCTCTATATTTGGAACATTTGTAGCCTAAGACTGACGGCAGGATTTCAGAATAGACATGCTTGGCCCCCAGTGACTCACTGGTGGGCAGGAGGCAGCCATGTTGGTGGGGGTGGGGATCGGTGAATATCACAAACTACAAACTTCATCTTGGCCTCACAGCCATTCATTAAAGGCTGATGGTGCTGGCCAGGGGCCAGAAGAGTGAGTGGCTGATTTCTGTTCCATTACAGCTTGAGTCCATATGCAAACCAGGGGACTGTGTCTATAAATAAGATATTATAGTTAAATCAATATTGATTATTAGGAGTTAGTGTTATATTTAAAGCCATAAAACCGAATAAATATTATGGTAAAAGTGTCCTAAATCTCATGGGTAAATTCACTGTGTAAGACAAGGAGACAGGCCTCGGATTGATGGAGTTGTAACCCTATGTCCCAGTCACGACAAAGAGCTATCGAGCAGATGGCTGTCCTTTGTAGGGGCGGAGAGGGGCAAAAGTGATTTGGGAACAGTTTATATGTCCATCAGCCCATTCCTCAGCCAAAGTCTTTGAATGCTAGCTTAGGGGCTGGTGAAGACACTCAGTATACCACGATGCTTGTCTAACAGGTACTAGGCTCTGGCTTCTATATTTAAAAATAGGTAGGAAGGTAGGCAAGCTGACAGACCGCTACACAGCATTTATTCTGACAGTAATTTATCATGCCAAATTTGTTTTTATTTTTGTCTGTCTGTATGTGTGGCTGAGATGGGGTCACATGCGGAGGTGATCAGAGGAGAACTCTGTGGAGTTGGTCCTCTCCTTCCACCTTTACATGGGTTCTAGAGATCAAATTCAGCTCACCAGACTTGCTCTGCAAGCCCCTCTGCCCAACGAGCCATCTTGCTACCACAGCCCCTAATTTCTTTTTTTTTAATTTGTAAAGCTAACATATGATTGATTAAAAATACTTGCAAATACAAAATATCATTTCCTAATTTCTAAAATAATTTTTCCCTCTTGAAACTTCTGATATTTACATCCATAGAAAGTACGGAAAGGCAGAAAGGCGAAGGTAAAAGAACAGGAGGAAGATAAAACAGACACAGAGTCAGTCAGCTTTCTGTGGCTGTAACAAATCTCTGAGAGGATTGATACATAAAGACAAGTATCCTTCTGCCCATGGCTTTGGTAGTCTCAGCTGTCTTTGTGGCTTTTGGCCTGTGGTGAAGTAGCCCTTCAGGGAACAGAGTAACCATGTGAAGCCTGTGGCAGAACAAAACCCTTCAACTGGAAGCTAGGAACAAAAAAGAGGAGTCCACTGGGATCAAGTCCCCCTTCAGGGATGTGGCTTAAAGGCTCCCACCAGGTTGTACCATGAAGCTTTCCCTATCTCCCAGCACAAGCTAAGGAGCGACTTTGAATTCATTCCTTTTGATGCAGAGATGTTCAGGTAGCCCCAACTGTTTTGGAATTTGTTATGTAGCCAAGAGTAACCTGTTGAGACCTGTACTCTGCCTGGCTTGGGGGCCAAAAACATCTCGGCCTGCGCTGCTGCTCTGGTCCACGGGTCAGGGTCACAAGAGAGAGTTGGTGGGGGAAGAAGGGGAAGAGACGCGAGGAATGGAGACAAGACAGAGGTTTTGTTCAAGTCTTAAGTCTCCTTTATTGTCTCTCTACTGGTGCATATTGACTCCTCTTGTCTCCTATTCACTCATATTGAACTCTATTTGACTCCTATTACAAGGAAATCCTGGGTATTTATAAGCACAAGCAGGAGAACACAGGTGAAGACATTTTACCACGTGCACTATGCAGCTGGGGTCACTAAACAGCAAAACAAGCTATGTGGGATAAACAAGATATTTATCAGAGTGTGCTCAGCTGTCGTAGGCTACTGAAAACCAAGTCTCTACTCAGGGTATATGGCTCCAGATGGCTGCAAAGCTGATAGCTGCTTTCTAGCCGCTTTCTGCTTAAAGTCGGCTCCCAACAGTAACCTTGAACCCTTGATCCTCCAGCTCCTATCTTCCAAGTGCTGGGACTACAGACATGTGTCACCATGCTTGGCTCTGAAAAGCAACTTTGGAAGGCTTTCAGAGACCTCCTGAACCCAACCTACAGCCACCACTGTCAGCATTTGGTGGAAATCCTCCCAGATCTTTTTCTGTGGGTGTGTGTGGGTAGTTGAGTGAGTGTGATATATAGTTCTTTAATAGGGTTGAAGTAAGCAGGCTGCCCTTCCATCTAAATAGATTAATTCTGCAATGTATACTAAAACTATTTGAGGGCTGAAGGGATGGCTCCACAACTAAGAACACTCGCTGCTCTTCCAGAGGATCCAGGTTCAAATTCCAGCACCCACATGGTGCCTCACTACTGTCTGGAACTCTAGTCTCAGAGAATCCAATGTCCTCTTTACCACCAAAGGAATCAACTGTGTACATGATGCACACACATACATGCAGGTAAAACAGTCATACACATAAGATAATAAAGTAATATTTTTCAAAATTAGTAAAAGAAAATATATTTGTGTGTTTGTTTGTTTGTTTGTTTGTTTAATGAGCGTGCGCATCGTGGCTCATATATTTGAATGCTTAGTTCCTAACTGGTGGAACTATTCTGGGAAATATTAGGAGGTATGACTTTGTTGGAGAAGATGTGTCACTCCTGGGTAGGCTTTGAGGATTCAAAAGCCCACATCAGACCCAGTCTCTCTTCTCTCTCTCTCTCTTCCTCTCTCTCTTCCTCTCTCTCTTTCCCTTCCATCCTTCTCTCCCTCTGTTCTTCCTTTCCTTTCCCCTCCTTCCCACCTTCACTTTCTCCCTTACACTGTCCCTCTCTTCCTCTCCCTTCCCCCTCCCTCCCTCTGTATCCAGTTTGAGGATAAGATGTAAATTCTCAGTTACTGCTCCAGCGCTATGCCTGCATGCTGCCATGCTCCCTGCCATGATGATCATAGACTAACCCTCTGAAATTGTAAGCAAGTCCCCAATTAAATATTATCTTCGTCATGATAAGATATGTTATCTTAGTCATCTGCAGTCTTATACGTTGTCTTAGTCATGGTGTCTCCTCACGACAACAGAACAGTAATGAAGATGATATCAACGTTCTATCAATTCCTTCTAACCATGTGTTTGACTTGTTTCTAATACTAATAAGACTTCAGTTTTATTCTTTGTATCAATGGAACTAACTGAAAAGTGTGTACCTTCAAGAAATTAGGCTTAACTTTTCTCCAGACAGAAGCATGAAAGTTGAGACTTGGGTGAGAAGCCATGTCTAATAAGACAACACACAGATGACACCACATCCCTAACCAGGAGATGACTTAGCAGAGGCTGTGGAGGTGAAGATTCACAGAAACTGAATCCAGCAGATGCCTGAGGTCAGGAAACCTCCCCACCCCATCTCAGTGACAGAGCCCAGAGGCCTCTTGCACTGTTCTATCACAGAATGGCTTGGTCTGCAGCAGTCAAGGCAAACTCCTCAGTTGCCAGTACTAGTTGGGAATAGTCACCTTTGAACAAAGCCCCAGCAGGAGGGAAATTCCCACTCCAACTCCTCTTCACCAAGCCCATGAAGGAACACTGGGTCCTTCATCTGTCTGCAGAGATCAGGAAGATGTGACCTACAGCTGGTCAGTCATTCACCATCTCCTGGGACAGTGCATGCTCAACTAAGGATTCCAGGACCACTTGGAGGCCACCTGGAGCAGGAACAGACACAGCTAACAGTAGCCATGTCCCTCTCTAACCCACTCCTGCTGAAAACTGGTTTCTGAGCTTACTTATAGCTCAAATTTTGAAGGGTCCCTGAACCCCTGCCTCTCCCAGACCTGGCCTCCAGCATCCTGTGAAACAGTGCGTTGGTCAAGGCTGGACAGAGACTAAGAATTCCCATGATCTGCCATCTGCAAGTTGAAGACCCAAAAACACTTCCTCTCTGAAAGCTCAGATCCCCAAAGGTAACCTGTTATCTTCTTTAGCCTCCTCTCAGAACTCCCATGATCCTTTGCTTGTGCTCATAGCACTTATTTTATCATTTCTGATATTATTGCAAATAATTTGTGCATGGCAAGGGATGCAGGTTCATGTGTGTGCACTTGCACACATATGCATGTAATGGCCAGAGGTCAGTCTCTCAGGTACCATTTGCTCAAAAGCTACCCACCCACATTGCTTTTTCAGACAAGTTCTCTCACCAGCCTAAGGCTCACCAATTAGGCTAGACCGCACTGAGGACACGCAATCATTTCCTTGTACGGGCACACACTTTACCAACTATTCTTTCCCTAGCCCTACAAATAATTTTTAACATGACACAAAACCAGGATTGCACCCCATACGATAATTAGAAGAGCTTGTAGAATAAATGAAGAAATAAATAGTCGTGTACACACATTGACTGAAGGCCTGGCAGTACCCTTTGTGCTCCACCCTCGGCTGGCTAACCCTTACAAGGGGCACTGGATAGAATGCAGCGTCTGCATTGGAAATGCAAAGGTGGCAGCATGCCCGTCCTCTGCAGATGTGAGGCACGTGGTCCTGGCCAGACCACGTGGGTATGAAACTTCGATGTTTCCTTGTGCTTTTTATTGGCTTGAGCACCTGGCTATTGTTAGATTGTGACTATTCCTGGGTCTCTCTGCGTTTCTATATCTGGCATCCCAAACTGGCCACCCGCAGGCCAAATGCATCCTGCAGCTTTGTTTGGCCCAAGCTGGTATTTTTGTTTTAATTGACTTTAGTTGCCAGCATGCAAAATTCAAGAGATGTCACATAAAATTCCAGATTTCTGACTTCTCTTGAAAACTCAGGAGGTCTAACAATATCATGCTTAACTTCCTGTAGTCTATAAACCATGGCTGGTACTACCACGACTAACACACACACACACACACACACACACACACACACACACTTACGCACGCATACACGCACATACGTACATGCATGCCCTTCATGGAACCACCATCCCCACAAGGCCCATCTCACTAGTTTTCTGTCTAGCCCCTGAGGTCTCTGCTCCTCTAGATCTCTGCTCTCTGAATTTGATCACTGGGAGTAGCAGGTAGCTGAATGGGTCACAGGAGGACAATAACTAGAAGATTCTGGAAAATTACTCTCCTTCTACCTACCCATGGAGAATTTGCCTTCTTCTGTAAAAACAGAACTCTTTTTCCCTTTGGCCTATGACGGAACACATCCATCATTCCCCATGGGCCTGAACAGTAAGTAGGTCTTGGTACCAAATCTTCAAAACTCAAGTAAAAGCCAGAACTAATTTGCCCACTTACAAGGAAGAAAGCAAAGTCCAAAAATGTGAAATCAATTACCCAAGACCCCACAGCTTAGCCAGCGGCCGTGTGGGTCCTTTGACCAGGCTCTCTGATTGGTGCCAAGCCCACTGCTTTTCCTGCCTAGAGACGACTGGAACTTAGTCGGGCTGAGAAAGCCTGGAGGACTTTACGTAGTCTCTCAGCCGTGGAGATTCTTAAGGAGCACTTACTGCTGGCTATCACAGGACAACAGGGATGGGAGTTCTGACATAAGGCTAAAGAGGTGACTTGATCCCTCCTGGTTTGCCCAATCCTTGATGGGGCCCAGCCAGTTGGCATACCCCAGACCAGACTGCCTCTAGGCCAGAATCGTTTAGCTCCTCAGAACTCTCTATAACAGACTGCCAGAACAGAAGCATGAGAAGAAATGAAGCCCATGACTAGTAACCTCTTCTCTCTAGGATAAAAAGCACAGTGAGGAAGGAGAGGCTTTACTTGGATCTCCCCTCATCCCCTTTTCCTGTGTCTTTGATCCCTTACCTGTTTTCTCCATCAACAAACCAGCTGACTCTACCTCCTAACAAGTCCTGCCCTTACACACCCTCCCTGCCCCTTCGGCCCCATACCGGCCCCATCTTACCCACCAGATGCATGGGACTCCTTGTCCCCTGCCTCCACAATAACCTCTCTCACCTGTTCCCCACACAGTGGCCACAGTGAGCTCCCTAACCTGTGCATCAGAACTCTGGATCCTCTGGATGTGAATTGGTGATTACTGCAGCTGTAGCGGCCACACACGATCACACACACACACACACACACACACACACACACACACACACCACTAACCAGAAATACTGTGGGGTTTTGTTTTGTTTTGTTAAATGTTTTTAAAGGAAGTAGTGCAAAGGTAGGAAGGTGATATGTTGGAGTGATACAGGAGACATAGTTGGAAATTTTAGATGCGGATATAATCAAAACATACAGCATAGCTGGGCATGCTGGCATATATGCCTTTAATCAGGGCATTCTGGAGACAGAGAGAGGTGGGTCTCTGTGAATTTCAGACTATATAGCAATTTCAAGACCAATTAGGGCTACAAAATGAAGGCCTGTGTATAATTTTCAAAGAAAATGGCTTGATGTGCTCCCAAAGGCTTCTCTTCCCCTTACTGTCAAATATAAAGTGCTATGGCTCTGCTGTCCCTCACTTCTTCAAATGTATGATCTGATGGCCTTCTCCATGCACACACTATGGGCCAGCAGCAACCAAGAGACCCCTCACATTCCTTGAGCAAACAAGCCCATTCCCACCTCAGATCTCACCAACTGTTCTTTCCCCTTGAAACATCCTACATGGCTGCTTATTTTTGTCACCCAGGTCTCAACTGAAATGTCCCCTCCTCAGAGAGTTCCTCCTGACCCCCAGGAGCTCACCTCTGGTCCCTTACGCTCATGTCATTCACGTTTAGTTTCTCCACAAGTCTATCTGAAGTGATCTTAATTAAATATTTGCCTTTTTGTCAATGGAGAGTCCAAGCCTCTGGAAGCTGAGACACATTCTGCCTTGTTCAATATTATTTTTCCCTGTGAGTAGCTCAGAGTAACATAGCTGTCAAATTAATTAATTAATCAGTTATCCAAGCGAGAGATGATCAAGGCACATAAAAACGCATGTGCATTAAGAGAGGGATGGAAATCTGGGAGGTGATACAAGAACAGGAATCAAGAAGCCAATTATAGAGAGTGGAGGAGACAGAAGTCTGGAGTCTGAACAGGAGGAGCTACACGTACCAGGCATACATGTATTTAGGAGTTCAGGAAAGAGATTTGGGCTGCTGGTTGATATCTGAGGGAAATATGGGAGAATAGATGGGGCTTGGAGCTGTGACTTTTCTCCTCCTGTGACAAGAGGAGGGACTCAGATGACTGCCAAAGCATCCTTAAATTTAATTGGACAGATAAAACAGGACTAGAAAGGGACCCTGTTCTAGTTAGTTTTCTTGCTATAACAAAACACCTGACAAGAGCAAATTAAACTAACCTCATAGTTTGAGGGGATACAGTCCATGAGCTCACAGTTTGAGGAGATACAGTCCATAAGCTCACAGTTTGAGGGGATTCAGTCCACATGCCTTCCTGGTAATATGGCGGTTGCACAAAGTGGCTGGTCCCACTACATCCACAGTTGGGAAGCTGAGAGAATTAAAGCTACTGCTCAACTCACTTTCTCTTTTTTCCCCTTTTTTTTCTAGCCCAGGAACAGTGCGAACTCTAATCAGAATGGGCCTTCCCTCCTCAGTTAATCGTCTCCGGAACACCAAGAGCTGTGTATTCAAAGTGATTCCAGCTGTAGCCACACTGACAATGATGACTGACCATCCTAGCAGCTAAGAGTCTGAAGAGATGGGAAGGGAGGAGAAAACGTGTTGTTGGGGAGCCTTTCAGGGAGACAGGCAGTCCTGGGAGCACTGCCCTTGCGGTTTGGAGACGCAAGGACCTAAGCTCTGTCATGGGCTCTAGACAGACACCAGATTAGAGTGGACTAAGAATGGAGGTGAGGGGTGGACACCGGCACAATGCCGGAGCAGAAACTTAGTCAATCTGGCCTAGATGGACGGTCAAAGACATAGTGACAGCCAGAGAGGACAAAAGGTCAAGAATGATGACATCAGGTAACCCAAACCTTTGATTGGATTGTATATAACTCAGGTTAAGCTCATTTCCCCAAAGGGCTGCTGATGACCGTGCAAGTCATTCTAGGTACCCAGCCATATCTGAGGCACTTATGAACTCCATCCAAGTAAAGGACCCCTTAAAGCAGGTACCAAATCCACCACTGGGGTGGAAGAGCGAGGGAAGAAACAACTGTGGGAAGTACGCTGAGTGATGAAGAAAGTGATTATAACCCTCTGAGTGCTGGAGGGGTGGGAATGGGCATGGCAGCACAAGGGTTTACATTGTATGGTGTGTGTGTGTGTGTGTGTGTGTGTTATGTACAGTGTGAATGTATGTGTATATGTGTGATATGTACAGTGTGTGTATGTGTGTGTGTGTATATGTGTGTGGTATGTATAGTGTGTGTACGTATGTGGTATGTGCAGTGTGTATGTTTGTGTATGTGGTATGTGCGGGGCGTGTGTGTGTGTGTGTGTGTGTGTGTGTGTGTGTATGTGTGTGGTATGTGTGGTGGGGGTATGTGGGAGGAGTGGTGGTGTGTGTGTGTGTGGTGTATGCATATGTATGTGCAAGTGCATTTGCCCATTCGTATCTGTGAGGAAGTCAGAGGTCAACACTAAGTGTCTTCCTCCGCTACAATTCACATTTTTTTAAACACTGGACCTAGAGCTGACCGTCTCAGTTAGACTAGCTGGTCAGCAAGGCCTCAGAAGCCATTTAGTTCTACACCCTCAATACTGAATTTACAAATGACACACTGCTGAGCCTGGCTCTCACATGAGTTCCAATAAAACTTTATTTACAAGAACAGGAAGTAGGCTGGATTTAGCTCATGGTCCAGAGCTGGCAGACCACTGCTTTGGATCTAAAGTCCCTGGCACAGGGGACAGGGAAGAATTCCATCCCAGGCATTCAGATCCAAGCCAGAGGCCTGCCCACTGTGGCTGTAAACTCACTAAAAGGGAAAGCTCCCAACTCACTGAACAAGCAAATAATAAACGAGTTTTGAAAATAATTAAAATTGAAAATTGATTGTCTGGGCCAGAGCAGATTTATGCAAAGGGCCCCTGCTCTGCCGGGAGTAGAAGGAGGGTTTCTAAGCTCTGTGTTGAACAAGCTAAGCATTTTTTCAGATTATTCCCAGCATAATATGCCAAAGGGAATAGGCTCCATTTATTATTTCCTTAAAAAAATCAATGAGCTGAAACATTCCCTCTAGACCTATAATATTTATTTCAATGTTCTGTCAATAAATATAACAAGGTTAGCTTTCTATCAGTTTAGTTGGAAGAATCATTTGAGGGAAGTTATATTTGTTAAGCTCGACTACAGAAAGCAATCAATAAGGGAAAATTCCCTGGTCACTATAGGCAAGAAATATAGAGCTCAGAGGAGCCATCCCAGAGAAGAGATTGATGCTTCTGCCCCCAGTCATTCCCAAAGTCATTCCCCCCAAAGGTGGGAAATGTGGGTGCAGCATTGAGTGAACCTGGAAACCAGAGAGTGGAAGGAATCACTCAGTCACAAAGAGACAGAAAATGCAGCCAGGTATCCCAGCATACACTTGTAACCCAAACAGTGAGCTATAGCGAATTCAAAGACAGCGGGGTGAGAACCCATCATAAAGAAACAAGATAGACAAAGAAAAAGAATTAAAATCTAAGTGAGTGTTTTGACCTCAGAGTTCATCCAAGTCTTGAGTCAGGTTGGAGGCTGGGATAGAGACCCAGGGATATGGAACATTTGCTTTTTTTTTTAAACCTGAATTTACTTTCTAAAAGACTGATCTAGTAGAATGGCCTTAGACTAGTGTTAAATGGCAAGGGAAGAGAGCCATCTGTGACCAGGAGATTCCTGAGTGCTTAGAGAGCTCACCTTTTCACACACACACAGACACACACAGAGACACACACACACACACACTCACACACACGTCCTCTCTCCTAAAGTCTCATTTTGGATGTTGCTCCTGGTTTGGGCTAGAGAACTCAACTATCTCTAAGCCTTCCATGACATGAGTCATAGAGGTTTAGGGTCAAAAAATTGGACCAGTTGGCTCAGCTCCCCTATTGACATGGCTGGATATTGTCTTTTTCACCTCTCCAAGCTTCTTCCTCCTCCCAGAAGATAAGAAAAATCTTGACACCTTACTCATGGAGTACATAGAATGCAAGGAAAACGTGGCACTGGGAGATGAAATAGTTATTGCTATTATTGGCTGAATTACTATTATCGCTGGCATTTATTGCATGCATTCGATATGCCAGTCATTGAACTAAGCATCCTGCATGTCTTAGCAGTTCATCTCACTGCAACTCACTGAGATAAATGGCATAAACATTCACCTAACAAGTATGAGAGACAGGGCTTGAACAAGTGATGGGAGCCAATCTAGAGACCCAACAACAGGTAAAGAGAGAGAACATGGCATATATGCACAATGCGATATTGTCTAAGCATAAGCAAAATCAAAAGTATATGATTCAGAGGAATGGGGGAAGAACCAGAAATCATCATGTTAAATGAAATAAGCTAGGTGCAGAAAGAAAGATTTCACATTTTCCTCTAATATGCAGAATCTAGACTTTTATAAAAATGAGAATGGAGCTATCTGAGAAGAGTAAAGAGACCAGCAGAAAAGAGAAGGAAGAACAGAATAAGGAGATAAAGTGGGGCAAAGAAAATCAAAGTAACCAAAAAATAGCTAATTTTAAAAAAGAAAATAGACTTGAAGATTTTTTTAAATACCCAGAGTCACAAAGTCAAAGGCAGCAAAGATTTAAATCCAAAATTATCTAACTCCAAATCCTGTACTGATAACCTTGGCAATCAGAAAGACTATAATTATCCTAACCTGAATAGAGTGGCCTTCCCCATCCATACCCACGCCCACCCAATCACTACCAATCACCACCTGACTCACAAAAAGTGGGTTCTCAGAATGGTAAGACGGCTCAGTTGGTAAAGTGCATGTCACACTAACAGGAAAACCTGAGATTGGTCCCACAGCCCACATAAAAATTGGATATGTGGTCTGTGCCTGTAATTTCAATTCTGAGGCTGTGAAGAAAGGAGGATCCCTGGGGCTTGTAGGCTAGCCCATGTAGCCAAATTGGTGAGCTCCTGGTTCAAAGAAAGACTGTCTCAAAAACTAATATGGAGAAGAACTGAGAAAGATACCTGATGTCAACCTCAGGCCTACACACACACACACACACACACAGAGAGAGAGAGAGACAGAGAGACAGAGAGACAGAGAGAGAGAGGCACATACTCTCACATACACACAGAAACACACTGACACACACTCACAGGCACACACACACTCATACTCTCACACACCACACACATAGACATACACATATACGCACATGCACATACTCACATGCACACAAAAACACACACTGACACACACACACCACACACTCACACTCACAAGCACACACAAACACACACGTCCAAAGCAGAGACCCAGCAGGCTTCTGGGTCTTCATCTCTCACCTCTGAGTCCTATAGCCTTAAATATCCAAAGGAGGCTTCAATGAGTCAAGGGCCTTTTGAAGACTCTCCAAAGACATGCTTCATCAGTAAGAGGTCTTTAACTTTAACTAACTTAATTCCCTTATGTGGAGACTAAATTATACTACAGAGAAAACTGTTAACATCTACTCTGAGCCAGCATTTAGGATGAATTTTGCCAGAATAGAACTTAACTCAAATAGCTGAACAATTATTTATTAAGTTCCTAACGTAATGGTTATTATTTTTTAAAAAAACATATTTTTATGAGCCTGATGAACATGTCCCTATGCATTTCTCAGAATATCCACCTCTTGCGTGACTGGCATGCATTTGCTGAGTCCCTCCTAAGCCCAGCAGAGCAGTCATCAGGCCTAGGTCGTTCTGAAACACCACTGGCACAGCCTTTAGTGATTATTACATTTTTAACAACTATATTAGTTGATTTTTCTTGTCTCTGTAACCAAAAGCAGACAAAGAGCAACTTAAGGGAGAAAGAATTTGCCTTGGTTCATAGTTGGAGGTGACAGTCCCTCCTGGTGAGAACATGGCGGTAGGAGAAGTGAGGTTATCTGTTCACCTCTCTGCAGATCAGAAAAAAGAATTGGAACAGGAAGTGGGGACAGGCTATCAACTCTGAATTTAGCCCTCCAGAGATACAGAGATACCTCCTTTAGCTAGACCCCCACCTCCTAAAGGTTCCACCCAACAGCACTATGAGTTAGAGACCAAATATCTAAACAAATGGGTCCGTGGGAGACATTTCACATTCAAACTAAAACAGGACCTTAGGAACAAGGATCTACAGCAGTACTTCTCAACCTGTGAGTCACAACTCCTTTAGGGACTCAAATGACCCTTTCACAAGGATCGCATAACAGATATTTACACTATGATTCATAACAGTAGCAAAATTACAGTTATGAAGTAGCAACAAAGTGATCTTATGGTTGAGGGCCACCACAACACGAAGAACTGTATTTAAGGGTCACAGCATTAGGAAGGTTGAGAACCACTGCTGTGAAGAATCAGCAAGCATCACACAAGAGAGCTTTTGAAACAAGACATAACAATCCAATGCACTGGGCCTGACCAGTCCCTGAGGGTCCTGGGCCTGCAGCTAACTGGGGAAAGAATTCCCCCTTTAAAGAGTTTCCTTCCGTTCCACTCCCATGTACCTCCCTACTGAGTAGTTCTGGATGGTTTAAGATGGCCACATGATTTCCACACAACGATAATCTATCAAACACCACAATGTCAGCGTTTTTCAGAAGTGCCAACCTGAGTGTCCCAAACGAGAATTCTTTTGTTTTGCTAAAGAGAATAGCTCTCTCTGTTAGTTGAGCTTAGCCTGAGAGGTCCCTCACCAGGCTTCAGCACGCTGTGCAGTTTCAATGGCCAGTGAGCAAGCTCTTTGAGTCATATATATATGTGTGTATATATACACATACATATATGTATATATGTGTATGTATATATATATGTATG
>JANHMN010000004.1:27637433-27677875 GCA_030674055.1 Rhabdomys pumilio | reverse complement strand
TCTCTCTCTCTCTCTCTCTCTCTCTCTCTCTCTCTCTCTCTCTCTCTGTGTGTGTGTGTGTGTGTGTGTGTGTGTGTGTGTGTGTGTGCGCACGCGCGCCCAGGATTCTAACATGAGAAACTGTGGAACTGGTACTCTGTCACCAAAGATCTCTGACAGTCCCTGAAAGTACCTGGACTGAAGAAAATAGATATACAACTGATTCCTAACTCTCAAGGAGTTTCCAGGACGATGCTGTGGGAGTCAGTGTCCAGCGGTCAGCCTCTGAGTCTTCCCCTGACATCATGGTGCTTCTCTTGCACAGTGGAACCTAGTCTCCTCCTTCGCAATCACATCTGTTACCATGTTCTCATCAGTAGTGTGTGGCAGGAATGAAGACCAAGCCTTAAGATGACAGTCACTTCCACTTTCTCCTTCTGGGAATTCAGTGACCATAGTGTAAGAGAGCCAGACGTTAATTGATTAGACACTGTGTGGATGGAAGCCCTGGGGAGTGAGGAAACACCTGACCCCAGCTTCAAAGATGCCCCCAGCTGAGTCTAGTCACAAGAGATAATGCAGAACTGCCTAGAAGAGCCCACCTGACCCATAAAATAGAAAGGAAAACTCCGGTCATCTTAAGTCACTATTGTCAAGGCACAGTTTGTTACGCAGTCACAGAAAATGGAAAAACACTCACTAGCTGGTGTCTATGTTCTGAGGAATTTCAGAGGAAGAATATCTAAGAAAACACGAAAAGGTGTTCTACAACTGGGCTCTTCGGAACAGCCTTTGAAACGGGGGTTTCAAAGAATGAGTTCAATTGGACAGGGGGTGCGCTCAGGAGATCCCTATAAGGAAAGGAAGAAAGCCAAAAGTGAAGTTTATCAAGCGTGGAGTAGCGGTCACTAGAGGATGGGGAGGGTGGGGAGAAGAGTGGAAGAGTAGATTGGTGGTACCAATTGCAGTTAGACAGAAGGAATACATTCTAGAGGTATATAGCACCGTGTGGGGAGTTCATTGTAACATGTTTTTAGAGAGAGATAGAAGAGAGGCTCTCAAAAGCTACAAACATGGGGAAATGACAAAGACATGGAAATGCTACATGGTTTCATCGATACACCATATGCATGTGTGCTCAAACATCAGACTGTAGGCTAGAAGCAAGTGCAACCATTGGATGTCAATCAAACATTTTTATTGAGAAACCTGGAATTGGACTTGCACATGTGATGGTTAGGTGTTGTCAACTTGACACAAACTAGTCAACCGGGAAGAGGGAACCCTAGTTGACATATCATCCTCATCAGATTGGCCTGTGAGCTATATGGGTGGAGCATTTTCTTGACTGCTAACTTCTGTAGGAGGACCCAGTCCACTGTGGGAAGTACCATCCCTAGGCTGGTGGGCCTGGGCTGCACAAGAAAAGGGGCTGAACATGAACGTGGGAGCAAGTCAGTGAGCAGTATTCCTCCGTGGGTCCTGCTTCAAGTTGATGAGCTGTCACTTCTGTGTAAGATAAAATGAATCTTTTTGTCCCCAAGTTGCTTTTAGCCACAGTGTGTCTTTACAGCAACAGAAAGTCCCTAGAACCGCACCAAAGGCCTGGAACAGACCTTTGAATACTTTGCAGCCACAAAGCATTATCCTAAGCTGAGGAAAGGAGACTGTGCCTTCATCAGTCAGTATTAGCTGCGAGCTGTTCCAGGAGAGGCCATCACTTGAGTGAAGGTATCTGCCTGCTGTTTCCCCGGTCTCCATGGAGGGATGTGGCTGGGCACACCCAGCAACTGACATTCTCAGCAGCTAAAGACAGAGGTAGCATCCCCTGGAGAAAAAGGCAGGCACAAGAACACAATCCCTACTGGAGGTGAGCCCAAGGCACTTGAAATGAACTAGAGAGGCTCCCTGTGAAGGGAGGAAGGAGCGGGAGCTTCCAGGCAAAGGGAACAGCGAGAGCAAAGAGAGGCTCCAGCGTGAGAACAAGCAAAGTCACTGCCAGCAGAACACACGGAAACCGAGATAAGAGATGAGGCAACAGCGAGCTGGGAAATGTGGGTTTTCCCGGAGGCAACAGGGACTACTAAAGAGTTCTAAGCAAGGCAGAGACTAGTGAGCCATCTGTTTCAAAAGATTTCCTCTGACAGTAAGGTAGAAGGTGGACCAGCGAGGTAAGACCAGAGGCTGGGATCCTGGTCATGATGTGAGAGAGAAGTTAGCTCCTTGTTCCTGTTGGGACCACCTACTGAGCCCCACAATCTTCTTCTTCCTGGGCAGGAAGGTTATATGGCAGCCTCACCTGTTATTGGCCTGATGGCTGGCTGTGCTGCAGTTGCTACATGGTGCATGGTATCTTCAAAGGCCCTTGTATCATTTGCTTACACAGGGCAGCCTTAGCCTTTAATAAGAAGAAGGTGAAGATCACCTAGGCGGCAGGTGACCTAGGTGTCAATCCAAATGTCTGTGTCCCAGGTATCAGGACCCCCAACCAAGCCTTGACAAATCAAAACATAGCAATCTTTCTCTGTTAAGAATTCTGTTTTCTCTGGAAATCCTCTACCTGATCCCAGGTTACATCTATTTTTCCACCCTCCAGCTATAGGGGAAATTCTCTTTTTCTGGCTGCCAGGAAACCCTCCCATTTTCACAGCTCACTATAGAATTAGTGATGAGAGGCTAAAGAGATGGCTCAGCAGTTGAGAGTACTTGTTGCCTTTCCAGAGGGATCTGAGTTCGATTCCCAGCATTGACATGGTGACTCAATTGTCTATAACTCCAGTCCTAGGGAACCCAACACCCTCTTCTAGCCTCCATGGACACTGACACTGTATACACACACACACACACACACACACACACGGTGCACAGATATAAATGTAGGGGAAACACCCACACACATAAAAATAACAACTTTTAATTTTTAAAAAATACTGATGGATCGCTTCAGCCTTTCATTGTCTTTGCCCCCCAGCCACAATTGTCTAATTCTATAGACTTTATCGTCACTACCTCCTCCGAGCCTCTCAGATATCAGAGAGACTGCCCATCAGCACACCCACTTCCACCAGTATCCCACCCTACTTCACCACTGCTAAAAGTTTTAACAAGCCACTCAGAGGCCATTAGAGTCTCCACCCACTAGAGATGGGCTCTCGTTACCAACAGGCCGGTGGATAATCCAGCTCTAGATTCCCATTTTAGAGTCTGTTTCCTAGGAACCACTCCCAGCACCAACTGTAGTAGTAGGTCAGGTTCCCTAGAAATAGATCAAAGATGGAGATTTGTATGCAGAGGATTTACTGGGGAGTGAGAGCAGGGACATTAGTAAAAAAGAAAAGAGAGTCGGACTGGGCTGCGTGAGTCCTTGAACCCTGTGTGTATGCATCACAGACAGCAATCCCTAGGAAAGTTCTAGAACAGATATGGCACTTTATAGATATACCCAAATTATGTGATAATAAACAGTCAGTGAATCAGAACCGCCTCCAGGGAGGAACATAAACTTTAGGAGAGGCAGTTCCATTTATCAAAAGGCAATTCTGGGAAAGAGACCACTAGATGCCATGGGCCACCTATGCTATCACTGGGAACAAAACCATAGCAACCTCCTCAAGCAGCATTAGAGAACTCAAGAGGGAGAATGGTGGTTGGTATTGTTCCTAAGATCAAGTTTGGCTCCACTGGGTTTGGCCACAGGAAGTCACAGTAGACTGTGGGATGTTCATTCAATGATGTATGTGGGGAGTTTCATGCAAGAGCTAAAGGACGAGGAGAAGCAGGAGAGAAGATGAGCCTCTGGACCATTCTATTCTCCAGAATGGATGGCTACTCAAGTAAACAGTACCTAAGACAAGTTGTCCTTCAGAAGTACAGCTTTGCCAGGCATGGGAGAGGCACACACCTCTAATGCCGGCACTCAAGAGGCAAAAGCAGGAAGATCTCTGTGAGTTTGAAGCCAGCCTGGTCTATGTAGTGAGTTCTAGACCAGCCAGTTCTACAAAGGGAGGCCCTGTCTCAAAGCAGAGAGAGTATACATCTTTGAACGCTGCCTGCATTTGCATTTTCCCATATGCAATAACGTATACAGACACATGTACACACACACAGGTGCACACAAAGCTTTCCCGAAGCAAGAACTCCAGTTATCCGCTGCTGCTAAGCAGATCTCTGTCCTCATTAGCCAAACACTGATTGGATTAGACGTCTGAATACCCTGTCTTCCTGTATTGACTTCAGGTGCTCCAGCTGGAGTCCCAGCTCCACATTCAAGTCTGTTCAGAATCCTGGGAGTAAAAATGACGTCACCAACAGCAACTAACTTTCATTGAGCACCAGCTAAATGCACTTATAAGTTTACTCATTCCGCCTCTTTAACCCATGTAAGACAGATGCCTGCTTACCCATTTCTCAGAGGAGGAAGCAAAGGCTCGAAAAAACCTAAACCATTTGTCTATGGTTTGTACAACTGGTTGGTGTCAGAACTGGGACCAAGATTCCAGTTAGGGTGGTGATCGAGGCTAATAAGACATTGAGGATTGAACCAGCAGCCAGACACAGAGGCACATGCATTGAGCCCCAGCACTCAGGATGCCGAGGCAGGAGGATATCTGAGTTTGAAGTCAGCCTGGTCTACAAAGCAAGTTCCAGAATAGGCAAGGCTGTTATACAGAGAAACCCTGTCTTGAAAAACCAGAAAGAGAGAGAGAGAGAGAGAGAGAGAGAGAGAGAGAGAGACAGAGAGACAGAGAGACAGAGAGACAGAGAGACAGAGACAGAGAGACAGAGACAGAGAGACAGAGACAGAGACAGAGAGAGAATATTGAACTGGGTCATTCATTCATTTAAGAAACACTTATGGAGAGCCTACTGTCCCAAGCACTTGAGAAACGTCATGCAGCAGTAGCCACGGACACAGCCTTTCCCTCATGTAATTCCCTGTACGGCGGGAGAGAAGAATAAATAATGAATATACTATGTCAATACTCATTCGTATATTTTAAATGTATAATGGGTTCTCTGGTCTGCCCCAGTTCCCCACTTTGGAACTGAGACGCCTCTCCCTTGTTTTGGGAGTGCTGATGAATGGCCATTCATCAGAGTCTCTCTGCAAAACCTGTCTAAAAAGGGAGCTGCTTTACCTACAGCTACTCCCTTCCCTAAGGGCAGCCTTCATCCAATGTCGGGTCAGTAGAGAATCACAAATGTCCCATGCATCGTCTTAATGCCTAGCCGCTTTGAAAGCTCTCCTGGACCCCAGGTCCCTGGGCATCAGCTCCAGCCTTCACTGTGACTGCATCACATGGCACGAGCCTTTCCCAGTATACTCCCTCCAAGGAAGCTTCTCCATCATGGTCTCTTTCTCTGAGCATTCAACCTGCTATGGGAAGGGTATCTTCTAGGGGAGAAAGAGGAGGGCAAGAAAAGAAGAAAAAAATCAGCAGAGGAAGAAGGATCAGAGGGCAGGGCCCCAAAAGGCAGCAGGCTGTGAAATCAAAGAAGGTATTTAAGACAAGCTCATTAAGAAGTGATATTTGAGCAAAGACTTGAAGGTGGATGTGAGGGAGTTACCCAAGTGGAAACCGGGTGGGAAAACATCCCTGGCAGGGGGAGGGGAAGACTAGGAGAGGACCGTAGTGAGATGGGATGACACAGAACAGCTCACATAAGAACTTGCTGGCCACTATAAGGCCCTCCAGAGGACCTGGTCTGAAATGAGCCCTCCTCAGACTTCTATAGAGACAAAGGGCAGAAGCAGGGCACCTGCTTGGAAGTCACTGCAGAGAACCAGCTGAGGATGTACCGGGGTGGCAGTGACCAGTGACAAAGGGGGACCAGAGGTATGCTTTTAAAGTGCAGCCAGTAGACTTGACCAATGACTGGAAGTGAAGAGAACAAAGGAGCCAAGAGTGATCATGACATTTTCTTGTCCTGAGATGGTAGTTCTTGCCAAGACCTCAGACAAGCCAGAGGTTTAGAGGAGACCTGATGTGAATGCTGTTGTAGTTGAAATTGACAGAGTAACACCCACAGCACAGAACAGCTACCCAGCTGCGGGACAAAGTAGGCTACCATTCCAACTGGGAATGACAGATGGGTGTCAGGGGCACAGTGGAAGTGTGGCCCAACTTTATAATGCCATTCCATGATGTCCAGAGACTCACACCAAGTTCCTGTAGCCTCTCAACTATTCGAGGGACAGACGAACACATGCACAGAGAAGGTTCTGTGTGAAAAGTGAAAGGTATCCAAGCAGACATTTGTGACTGAGATGAAGGCTCAGATGCTGTGTTCCTGAACCACGTGGTGTGTGTGTGTGTGTGTGTGTGTGTGTGTGTGTGTGTGTGTCTGTCTGTCTGTCTGTCTGTCTGTCTGTCTGTCTGTCTATCTATCTGTCCGAGTAGCCATAAAGATCCAGCACCTTGCAGTGTGACTAAGGAGATGATGCCAGCCCAGAGCCTGGTACCCAGTAGCCTCGAATTGTTATGGAATGTGTAGAGTAAGCAATTAGCTACTGTTGGCATTTAGAACATCAACAACCCACACACACACACACACACACACACACACACACACACACACACACACCTTGCCTGCCCTGAACCACGAGGGTCCCCTTAAAGCCTTGTACAAATGACTCTAGAACATGAAGGTGCCTGCAACTCCCAAGTGCCTGGCCCTTCCTGATGTATCTGGCCGAGTTGGGGAACTACTGTCACCATTCAGGAGGGCGGAGAGTTAACTCTCCTTTTGCCATTAAACATAATCAGGGAGAAATCTGTGTGATGCTCAGTGCTCTGGCCGGTAAGTGATTCCCCCAGAACAACAGATAAAAGCCTGGCACTAAAGTGCAGCCAGAAACGATGTGTAATTGCCATGAAAGAATCTTTGAATCTACACGCTGCTTTTAACTTGGGAAGCTTAAATTACAATTAATAGTTCCCTTGTAGAAGAGGGGGGGAGAGGAATAGAGGAATTCCAGGCCCTTGAGCTCAGAGCCCCAGGCTCCATCTGAGCACTTCAGTATTGGGAGGGGAGAGGAGGCTAAATAGTATGGAGGGGAAAGAAAACTAAGAGTGTAGTTTTCTCAGGGTCTCAGGAACCCTGATGGGTTATATTTCTTACAAGCTCTAAACACACTGCTTTCTGAAGAAGCTCCTGGGTACTCTCGTGGTGGAGCTCCTCCCATCAGTATCCCTACAATGTTGCAAATAGCCAGAACCCACTGCCCCCATTTTGCAGATGAGGAAACTAAGGAAACCCGCCAAGTGTAGCTAGTCTACCTGCAATTTCCCAAACTAGGAATGGCCCGAGAGCTCCTTCCTCCTAGGGTAAACATGTTCAGAGATGGAAGGGTGTCTGTCTGCTTCCATATCCGGTAATAGTGTGAACTCAGCTCTCTTGCTTGGTGACCGGTCCTTCTTTTAAGCACCTAACCAATGAGCCAGATTTGGGGCTGGGAGTTAGGTTAGCTCAGTGATAGGGCACGTGTCTAACATATGCAAGGACCTAGGTTCCAACACCAATACTATAAAATAAAATCAAAATAAAAAGGGGTAATAAGAACCATGTGGGGCTGGAGAGATGACTCAGCAGTTAAGAGCACTGACTACTCTTCCAGAGGTCCTGAGTTCAATTCCTAGCAACCACAGGGTGGCTCACAACCATCTGTAATGGGAGCCAATACCTTCTTCTGGTGCATCTGAAGACAGCTGCAGCGTACTTATATAAATAATAAATAAATAACTCTTTACAACAACAACAACAAAAAAAAAAAACCAGGTGGTAATACACACCTTTAATCCCAGTACTTAAGAGGCAGAGGCAGGCAAATCTCTGAGTTCAAGGCCAGACTTGTCTACAGAGTGAGTCCCAGGACAGCCAGGCTACACAGAGAAACCCTGTGTCAAACACACCCCACCAATAAAAAAAAATGACCATAAGAGTAACCACTGGGCCATACAGCCCTTCCCCTCCCCCAACACCCTCCCCCCAGGACCTAGTGTGCTCCCCTGAGGAAAACTTCAAAGTCCTCCTCAGACCTGGATCAGTCCCCTTATCTTTGTCTGACTCAGTATAGGTGTCCCCTTCTGTACTTTATCCCCTCCCCACCCCCTCTCTCTACTGGACAAAGCCATTAGCCCCACGGCTGTAGGCAGCTTCTATGGGGTTGCAGCTAGGCACAATCAGGAATCAAAAAGCTCGTTTAGCTGTCCTCCAGGAACAAGGGGTCTGGCCCTCAGAAGACACCACCAAAACTGTGAGAAGGGGCCCAGAGGAGTGGCCACAACATTCCCAGAGCTTGTTGAGGGACTCAGACTCCTGTGTCAGTGGGAATTCTGAAGCTCCCAGCACATGAGCTCATGGGTGGCTGAGTGCCCAGCCCTGTGCTTCATGGCTTTGGAATGTGTTTTCTAGGCTGGCCTGCCTTGCTCCCTCATTTTGCCACAGCCAGTGCTACTGTCTGCTCTCGGCTCTTCAAAGCCAGGCAAATTCCAGAAAGGGTTTTCTTTTTTCTCTTTCTAATACTTACCAAGTCTTGGGTATGTAGCGTGTGTGTGTGTGTGTGTGTGTGTGTGTGTGTGTGTGTGTGTGTACTCTCTCTAGCACACACATACATGCACACATTCAAGCAGCATCCGTACAAGCACCCGGGCTTTGCCCAAGGGGCAAAGCCATTGTCTATGTGCATGGCCGAACCTGTGTGCACCTGTCTCTAGGCATGAGTGGGCACCACGTGCATATCTGTGTGTGCTTGTGTATGTAGTGCGTGTATTCTGTGCATGAGCAGTTTTAAAGGAACGCAGTGGGATCCGCTTGGGGCCCTGTGTAGCTGGGCCTTATTTATAGCTCTCCTCTGTCTGCTCCGTTTCCTCTAACTTCCTTGCAGAATGATATGAATGAAAATGACACTATTGACTATCTGGGTAACCATAAAAGACCTTATAGAAATAAGATTTTTATAGTTTGAGGACTGAGAGAATCAAAAGACTAAGAGTTATGGACTCGCAGGAGAGGAGAGAATCAAGCCGAGGCGGTCGGAGGGGTCCCTGGGTGGATCGTCTGTGGGTTTTTTAAACAAACTCATATAAATAAAGTGATTGTCTTGAAAGAGTTATGGGAGCCCTGAAGCTGGGCAATATCCCTCCTGCAGAGGCGGAGGGCAGCTTGCTCTCTGCCTGAGAGGAAGCCCTCGCTTCGGCTGAGATCCTGCTCCAAGCCTCCCCAGAGACGTAGAGGAGGCAGCCACAAGCCTGACACTGCCTTTTGTCTCCTGGAGATCTACAGGATTTGACACATTAGGAGTTGAGCTCCCCACCAGCTATGTGCCCAACACTGGGTACCAATCCTGAGATCAAAACTACAGGATCTGACCTTCCAGGCTGAAGCAGAAAGGCCTCTCCAATCCCAGGAAGGCACGGCATTGAAAACACTCCTTCAGCACCCACCCCCAGCTCCCTGGGAAGCTACACAGCACAACCCTGTAGACACCATGATCCATCTACCTCACCAAAACCTCCAAATCCAGTACCGATAAGCTTCAGCAACGCCCACTTAGAATCTGTATTTTCAGAAAGGAAGCAGAGCCACCCTGCCCCCTCAGAGCTTAAAAGACATGCCCACAGTTGATTGGTACATGGAAACCAGGGTATACTCGCCTACCCAGGAAAACAGGTACAGACAGGAGAGAGTGGTGCTGAAGCCTGGTGATCAAAATTCAGGTTTTGGCCAGGTGGTAGTGACCCACACTTTTAATCCCAGCACTTGGGAGGCAGAGGCAGGTGGATCTCTGTGAATTCGGGGTCACCCTGGTCTACAGAGAGTCCCAGGGCAGCTAGGGCTACACAGAGAAACCCTGTCTTGAGGGGAAAAGAAGAAGAAGAAGAAAAACTCAAGTGTTGTTTATCCCAACAAGGTAAGCGCTGGGCTCTGGGTACACAGAGCAGAATCGTTCGTTCGGTTCAAGCCCTAAGGGGGAAGCACCTGTCCAGCAGGAGGGGGACACTCACTGGCATGAGGGTCATGATACAGGATAGTAGGCCTGACTGCACAGTTGCCCAGGGAGCCCCGTTGGTCCTGATCAGGAAGGTTCTCCACAAGTCTCTGAAATGCATCTAGAAACTTGCTAGAAAGAGGTGGATAAAGAACAAGGGGTGGTGAACTCAAAGGCCCCTGGGGTAAGGAAATGCGTGGTATATTTACTATATTGCTCATGTCTTTGTGGCTGACCGCAAGGATCAATTCTGAATGGAATACTGAGGGCAGTTCGTCAGTCACTGAAGGAAAGTGGTCTGAGCCAAGCATCTAGGCAGTGGTGGTGACACTGGACAGGGTCACATCGGAGGTAGAAAGTCAAGGAAAGATAGGACAGCCTCCTGCCCACCGCTGTCTAGTTCTGAAGACTAACCTAGTTCTGCTAATGTGTTTCCAAAGAGCAGGAGGATGCCTTTTCTGACTAAACAGTCAGCTTGCCTGGTGTCTCTCCCCAACTCTGTCTTCTCCAGTCAATCTCCCCATCTTCCAGCTCCATCCCAGACCTGGGGGGTAGGGGGGACAACACTAGGTCCTTATACTCTCCCATCTGGAAACAAACAATTCTGAAAACCAGAGTGAAGCCGTGTCACCTGACCAGGAAGCTCACCAACAAGCAACCCACAAGGTCTCAGAAGTCATTCTGACTCCACTCCTTTCCCTGGGGACCTGAGGACCTACAGAGAGGGCCAAGGCTTGCCCACAGTGTGTCTCACTGCCCAGACTCCTCTGAAGGCATCGGATTTCTCTCCATCCTGACCTTGTGGAGAGGGACCCTGAGTTCCCCTCTACCCAGTCACAATAGAGCTGTGAAGGTGGGGACATGAGGAGTCCCAGCCCCCACTCCTTGCTCTGGACTCTTCCAATGCATCAGGAAGAGCAGCCTGCGCTGTCAGCCCGGCCTGAGCTGTCTGAATGGAGGGCAACTGAGAGGGGCTGGATTCACACCAACTCTGCAGCACTGCAAAGGAGGGTTTATGGATCTTGATTACACCCAGCAGGGAGGCCTTCTTACTGATGAGAGAGAAATATTCAACAACCTGTCTTTGCAATGTGCTGATCTGTGAGGTGGGGGGGGGGGGCACCAGAATGATTTATGATTCATGAGTGAAGAGAAGAGGATTTTTCAGTCCAGGGCTCCCCCAAACCTTCCGACACTTTCTTTCTCTTCGTTTATTTTATTTATTTATTTATTTATTTATTTATTTATTTATTTATTTATTTTTGCACTGGTGCAAGATGCCATTTCAGGCAAAATTCTCCCTGGGGTCTCTTGCAAGCATTGAGAAGCCCAGAAGGACACGGGATAGTCCTTCCAGCCCTCAGTCAGCACTGGCTCACAGAGGGACAAGACCCAGGCAGCATTGCCTCCTCTAAGCAGCCTCTTCTAAAATCCCCCCCCTCCCCCTCCCGCTTCTCCAGCCCTTTCCACTAAGCCTTCCATTCAAATTCATTTGCTGCCTAAACACTATGCCTGGCCCGCAGTCAGCCCTAAGAAATGAGCAAATGGGTGGCTGGATGGAGGGCTGTTATCGCCTGTCCATGGGACCCCTGGGTCTCCCCCAGCTGTATCTAAGCACCTGCATCACAGCAGCAGCACTGGTCCTCTTTGGATGAATAAGTTCTGTGGAATAGATCACACAGCACAAGAGAGCGCCTCCCTCTGCCTGCTTACCCACTGAAGCTCACTCTGATTTGGAATACACCATGTGCAATGCCCTCCCCTCCCCCATTGGGATGCTGAGGGAGAGCGGAGTTGGTTTTGAGATGACCCTTTTCATCGTCCCTTAGTAGTCTATGGGAATTTTAAGGCCAGAGAATGGTCATGGAGAGTGTGGAGAGGGGAGGGGAGAGGGGGCCTGTCTTTCCACAAGAACTCTGACCTCTTCCCTCCTCAAACATCAGAAAGAAATGGGAGGGGACACTTCTAACTTCCACAACTCTGGTCAACGGGCCCCGATGTTCTCCTATAGCCCAGCAGAGACTCTGCTGCTCCCTAACTACCTCGGTCTCCCAACTTGGGGGGACAGGGCTCAACCCACAAGGTAAAGAAGACACAACGTCTTTACATGGCCAGGAGTATTCCAGTCTCCAAGATGTGACCTGGCCTCCTGTTCCATTAGGACAATGAAGGGTGGGGAGGGATCATGAGCTTGCTACCCTAGCAGCGGCCCACCCAACCCCTCAACCTCACCAGAGATGGATACAAGATCTTCCAAGTCGGGAAGCTGGTGTCTGCCACGGGACAAGGACACTGGGTACACTTGCAAGCCCAGAGGCAGGCTGGGTCAGCAACTGCTTACCTCTCCAATGGAACCAGGGGTCAGCAGGGAACCACCTGCCCTGCTTGCCTGACCCTCGAGCTGCTGACAACCCTGTCAGGACGCCGCACTTGCCCCTGGCTCTGCACAGAAAAGGGTCGAGGGAGGGGGTACCGGGGGTGGGGGCGTCACAGGGACCATACCCGCACCGCGAAACTTTACGCTGTAAAGTTAATCCACTGAAGCGTAGCCCAAAATAAGCGCACTGCCTAATGTGCCGGGAACTGCCGGTCGCAAGGCCAGACTGCAAGCGGATGTCTGCGCATCTCCGCCCGCCCGCCCGCCCGGAGCCTGCATTTAGCGCCAGCGAGGGAGTCTGGGCTGGAGTGCTGCTTTCACACCGACTCGAGCCGCGAGTTTATGGATCTTGATTGCACCCAGCAGGGAATCCTTTTTAGTGATGAGAGAAAAAATATTCAACAACCTGTCTTTGCATTGGGTGTGTTGGACACACTTCCCTGCTTCGGAATCAGACATATGCGGGTTGTGGGAGTAGAGCTGCTGTCAGCAGGCCAGAACGCGCCTCTCCTCCCCTCCTCTCTCTTCTCCTCCCGCATCCCCGGGCAGGGGGCGGGGAGCGAGGGGCTGGTGCGGCCGATCCCCGGCCACGAGCGGAGAGGACCCGCGGCTCCCCGACGAAGCACCAACCCGGGTCCTCCTCCTGCGCGGCGCCTGGGCCGCGCTTCCCCGCTCGGGCCTGCGGTGCGGCGGCTGGGCTGGCCTCCGGGGAGCCGGCGCCCGCGTGGGGCTCGCTGACAGCGCGCCCAGTAGAATATTGTATTAGTTGGTTGTGAGCTGTGTTCTCGTCAGGGTATCTGAGTTTCACAGAACAGACGGGGTGAGAGTTTTTGTGCTATATCCAGATTGGCTTAAAATAATGTCGGTTTTGTAGCTTATTAAACCACAGAAACTACACCAAAGTCAGACACACTGCTGTCAGAAAACTCTCAGAGTCGGGGTTGGGGTAGGAGGAAACTCAGGCCAGGGGTCTGACCCCTGACCTCTCAGAAAGACTTTAGAACTCTTTCTTCTCGCTCCAACCCAAGGCAGGCCTGAGCATGGGCACTGCCCGCGCTGGTCCAGAAGCCCTGCTGAGACTTTGCGGGGTGATGAGGCAAAGGCTAGAATGCGGTGTGAGCCCACAGGCAGCTCCATGCATAGGTCTGCCTTGGCAGGACAAGGACTGAGGTGGCACTACCTGGCCAAAGAGGAAGGCCGAGAAATGCAACTCCCATCTGGGAAAGCCTGTCTCCAGGCGGGAGTGATAGGTTCTTTGCAATCTTGTCCTGGAATCGCAGGGGAAAGGCAGGGCCTTATGGATTGGGAAGAGAAGGCCATGGCATACAGAAGGGTTATCAACACCCCCTTCCTGGCCCAGAAAGCCCTCCTTTCTAACAATTCTAATTCCAAAGGAACAGCTAGCTGTGTCACCTACTTGTGGGCAGGTGGCTCTGAAGACAAGTAAAGAGATATGATAGAGTCACCCCTGTCCCCTGCAGGGGTCATCATTGCTGGTCCACTATACACTGCACAGGACGTGTGTGCTACAGTGAGCCCTGTCAGCAGATGACACTAAGGCCCAGCGTGTGGAGTGGTTTTCCTAGAGAACACACAGCTAACAAAGTGGCAATGTGGGGATTTGAACTCTCATCGCAGAATGGAACTTCTGTGGTATTTGAACATAAAAAAATAAAGATGCCTCTAGCTGAATTTTTCCTAGCCAGTCCAATGGCATAAAAGTCTGTCACCCTACCATGTAAGACACTGAGGAAGGCAGACTGCCATGAGTTTGAGGCTAGCCTGAGCTACATGGAGAGTTCCAGTCAGCCTAGGCTACAGAGTAAAAGCTGATCTCAAGACTACAAAAGGTGAGAGGGGCTGAGGAGATAACAAGGTGTCTGTTTATCTTACAGGTAAGAGGGCCTGAATGTGATCCCCGGAACCCACCTAAAAGCCAGACACAGTGGTCTGCCCTTGTAATCCCAGCAGTGGAGAGATGGAGACAAGCAGACCCCTGGAGTTCTGTGGCCAGCCAGCCTAGCCTATGGCAAACTTCAAGCCAGTGAGAGACCCTGTCTCAAATAAAATAAAATAAAATAAAATAAAATAAAATAAAATAAAATGAAATGAAAGAAAGAGAAAAATCAGGTGGCACTCAACTACACTCAAGGTTGTCCTCTGGCCTCCACATACATTCTGTGCTCATGTGTGTGATCACATGTGTGCTTGCACACTCACACATATACAAAAAGAAGGAAGCTTAAAACAGTGAAAATGTCAAAGGAAATCAAATCTCACCTTCATGTCAATATGTCTGTTGTGTGTCTAGATAACCATGTCCTGGGCACCATGGGCCAACCATCATATCCGCTATCTACCCACTTACCTGTTACCCAGATGTCATTCTCTGCGGTTCCTTCCCCTCTGCCCACCATGAATACCAGGGCTTGTTCCTCTGGGATTACATCCCCACTTCAGCCACTAGGCACAGCCATGCCGTGTCATTTGTTCATTTGTGTTACCTTCTGCCCAGGAGCTGCTGCATCTTTCTGCTCGCTGTCCTGCCTCACACTGGCCTCCCTACTCCAGTCCATAGGCAGTCAAAGGACCATCCAGGGAGACCATGCTACTCTTGATGCTCTTTCTTGTGCTATCAGTGAGAGCTCTCATCCTATAGACATACCACCCCCTCACTGTCTCACCCCTGTCATCCCATATACCAACCACCAGAAAAGGCAGACCTTCCAACCTCAAGCACCTTCAGTGACTCCATAGTTGGGCACTGGCAGGACAACCTGCGTGGTGCCTGGGCTTTCAGGAATCATTTTCACATCCCCTCAAAAGACCAACTGAGAATGAAGAGCAAACAACAGAAAGCTGGTCAGAAAGTGTGGGTTCCAGAAGGCCCCAGCATGAGTACAAGACCACAGCCACCCCACCCAGAGCTAAGAGACCAGAAACACCCAACCCAGAGCCAAGAGACCACAGTCAGCCAACCCAGAGCCATAAGACCAGAGACACTCAACCCAAAGCCAAGAGACCAGAGCCATCACACCCAGAGCCAAGAAACCACAGGCACCCCACTCAGAGCTAAAAGACCACAGCCATGACACCAGAAACACTCCACCCAGAACCATGAGACCAGAAACACTCAACCCAGAGCTAAAAGGCAGAGCTTCTCAGTGGTTATGATTTGGGACTGGGAAGCTGTGGATGGGGCTCAGTCAGTAGCATACATGTCTAGTGCCCTGATCATTGTTCTAGTACTATGAAGACACCGTGACCAATGCAACACTTATAAAAGAAAGCATTTAACTGGGGGCTTGCTTACAGTTTAGCCCGTTATCATCATGGCAGGAGCATGGCATCGCACATGGCAATGGAGCGGTGTCTAAGAGCTACATCCTGATCTGCAAGCAGATAGAGAGAGAAAGAGAGAGAGAGAGAGAGAGAGAGAGAGAGAGAGAGAGAGAGAGACTGGGCTTGACATGGGATTTTGAAACCTCAAAGCCCACCCCCAGAGACACATTTTCTTCAGCAAGGCCACACCTCCTAATCCTTCTAATCTTTTCAAATAGTTCCACTCCCTGGTGACTAAGCATTGAAATATATGAGCCTTTGGGGGCCATTTTTATTCAATCCACATTACCTAGCCCACATGAAGCTCTAAGTTGGAGCTCCAGACCCACATAAGCTAGGACATAGAGGTATATTCTTAAAACTTCAGCACAAGGATCACAAGCTCAAGGTCATCCTCAGCTATATAGAGAATTTGAGGCCAGACTGAGCTACAAGAAAGAAAAAAAAAGACTGAGTTGTCTCAAAAACAAAAAAGAAAGAAAGAGAGAGAAAGAAAGGAAAAGGGAAATGAGCCTGGAGTATTTGGTCCCGTCTGGTACCCCGAGCCTCACTTTCAGACAATGTAAAATGCTCTAATAATGTTTGAAGTTGGTTGCAAGGGTTATAATAATTAATACATACAACAAATTTGTGACACGAGGCTGGAGAGATGGATCAGCAACCAAGAACATTTGCTGTTCTTGCAGAGGACCTGGGGCTGATTCCCAACATCTACATGGTTGTTCACAACTATCTGTGACTCCAGGGATCCAATGCCTTCTTCTGACCTCTGTGGGCACCAGGCACACACATGCTACACATACCTACACGCAGGCCAAACACACATACACAGAAAATAAAAACAAAATGTTTTTTAAAAAATTTGGAGCAGACTTGGCATCCAGTGTTATATAAATGCTGACTGCTGGCCAATCCATACCCCATATCCTATCACTCTGACCCTTGATCACCTTCACAATCTTCCCCTCTCCCCCCATACACACACACACACACACACACACACACACACACACAGATGAACACAGGTGCCATCCTCCCTACTCATCACAACATAACATTTTTTGTATTTTGAGGTCCTCTTCCCTCACTGCGATCAGCCGAAGAAAATGACTTTGGAGAAGATGAGACAGGGTTATATAAGGCTACTTCCTTAATTTATCCAGTGAGACTTTAGTATCAATGGGGAGAAAATTGTGGTTACTTTTGGGTCCAAAAAAAAAAAAAAGCATGGGAAGGGAGACAGGACTACGATAGAGGAACTACACAGCTGGGGTCACAATGTCACCTATTAGAGAGAAAACAGTCTATGTTTCCCTCAGTTTCTCTTTTTTTTCTCTCTCTCTCCAGTAGTCACAGCACATAGTGGCCTGTCCTGGAAGATGGAGAACAGAGTAGCATACTTCAGAGATGAGGCTCCTGAGACACAGTCAAGACAGAAAATGAATGTTGGATCAGAGTAAATAGAGAACGGCAGCTCAAGATTATGGGAAACAGCCCCTACCCTTGTCCAGCTTCCAATTGCTCATCTTTCTGGCCATTCCCCACAACAATCTTGGGTACCTATTCCTGGATCTTAGAGGAGAGGTCAGAGAGGTCAAGTTGTATCCATGAAATTGCAGTCCAGAGGCAATGGATTCCAATTTGGTTTTGTCTCACTCCAACTTCCCAGTCCCCTGAGCAAAGTCTCGGTGATGAAAGGGTTGTCCTGAGTGGGTGTGAGGAACTAAGTTCTTGGTGTGACTGAGCCTTGCCTGGAAGTTTTTACAGGGTTGCAAGGAAAGCCTTTTTGGTGCCACTGAGGGAAGGCTACAGAATACCTCCCGCACTCCATACACCAGGTCCCTGGCCTGGACCCATCAAAACCTTTCATGTTCTACATCTGTTCCGTACTTAAAGAAGCCCTGGGATTCCAGCTCGAACAACCCTTGCCTGCTAAGTCTGAAGATTTGGGTCATTGACAGGATGAGGGTATGGAAGACTGACAAGATTCAGGAAGGCTCTACGTTTGAGGGGTCCCTGCAATGGGAGGAGCCCCGCCCATTGCCCACCTCAGCCAATACTGCTGCAGCAAAGTAACAGCCCAACCAGGTGAAGACCCCAGGGCAGCCACTAGGAGACTCAGGCCAGGGGCGCCTTTGTTCCCCACACCTGGAGTGCAGAGCCTGCTTTGCCTGGGAGGTAGAGGCTCTGGTTTAATTAAGGATCATAGCAGAGAATTCTCTCTTGTTATTTTCTGAATAAATTAAGGAAGTAACTTTGATGCCGTATCATTTTCATCTAATCAGGAACATTCTGAAATTAACATATTGTTTTCCCATAGAAACCCCATCAGCCCCCAAATCAGATAACCAGGCTGGAGGCTGCCAAGGCCCCTCTGTCCTAAGGCGGGTGCACGCTGCGGGGACAAAAAAGAACTTGTCGATACTGCCACAATCCTTGTTGAGTTCATGGGATGGCTTCTGGCAGTTATCGAAGGTCTTAGCCCTGGCCAGGAGTTTGGGTGGGGTCTCCTGCCACCCAGGCAAAAGGAAGCCCCTCCCCCCCATGTCTGCAGAGTGGCCTGAGTTGGATCAGAGCCTGCCCAGGTGCTCACTGATAGTCAGGCTGAGCAGAAGGAAGCATCCAGCTCCTTCCCAAGAGCCCTTACTCCCACCTGGACCCAGGCAGTCTCCCAGGTCTCATCTCTCACAGGTAGAAAAACAAGGGAGTCTTGGACCCAGTACCTGAGAAAAGCCTGGAAGCCATCCATTGCAAAGGAGGGCAAGAGGCTGCCAGGGGTTTTCAAGATTTCCCAGAATGTTGATTTGCCACCTCTTATAGAGTTCCCTGGGGGCTTGAACTGAAGGGTACCAAGCCCACAGCATGCTGGGGGTCCATGGGGTGGAAGGTGGAAGAATCGCAGAATGAGACTAGCCTCAAGGGAGGCTTGCACTTACCAAGCTCTACCGCAGGAGGACCCTCTCCAGGCTTTGGCAGGAGCACAGAGAGCAGGTTATGCATCTCATGTGGTGTCACCATGTGCACCCCAAACTGGCTTTTCAGAGGTGCTTGGTGATGAGGTCAGAACTTCTGTCTGTCTGTTATCCCTCCAGGAGCATCCCTGTATCCACAGGGAACACATCCTAAGACAGCCTTCCCCCCCAGTGGATACTTAAAGACACAGCTATTACCTTGTCCTGAGTGACTGTGGGCAGGTGGCGCACACGGTATGATACACTGGACAAGGAATAACTTACAACCCAAGTGAGACATAGTGGGACAGTGGGCTGTCTCATCACACTATTCAGAATGGCATGCAACTTAAAACTCAGACACTGGTTAGCTCTAGCATTTTCCATTTATTATTCTGTGACCCTGACTGACCACGAGTAACTAAAGCTGAAGAACGTGAAATGGAGAATAAGGGAAAATACCACATTCCTATCATCCCTACCTGGACTTCCGACTCTCGTCTCTACCTTCCAGCCCCTCCTTCTTACCTCCCTCTTCTTTCTCTCACCTTTTCTCCTCTTTCTTTCACACGTCGGCTCTCCACCAGGCTCCAGGCTCTCAAAAAGCCAAGATCCTTACCTAGAACCCAAGATGAACCTCTCTTCTTCTATGCAGGGTCCACCCTGCTCTGCCTCTCTCAGTGCCGAAGCAAGAGACAGAGATTTCTGGCTCCCAGAGATGGCTCAGAGACTCCCACCACTCTCCTGATACTGCCCAGCACCACGAGGACATGACCATGCATTAGCAACCATCCAGAGACGGTGTGAAGAAGGGCAGTGAGAGAGGCATAGGGAATGACAAGGAGGAGGGTGACTGTCACACGTGCACAACATGGAGTAAGAGGTGCGGTGAATGCAAACAGGTGGCCAGTCTGGTGGCCTTGCTTAGACTCTGTTTCTCTGTGGTTTTCTCATCTGGCTCCCAGAGTTCAGCAGGCCAAAGGTAGAAAGCCCGGAGAACACAAAACTGAATAAAAGACAAGGAAAGAGCATGGTGAACTACACACAGCAGTCCAGCAAAGGTCCCTTAGAAACAGAGGACCAGGAGTCCTCAAAGCCACTTGAACTCCCAAAGCCAGGAGAGCAGCAACAAGGAGCCCTGGGAAGTGGGCTTTAGACATAGACTCTGTTTGTCCCATCTCCTGCTGGATTTACTTGAAGCCAAGGAGCAACATCTCACAGGTGAATCCGCATTGCGAAGAAATGCCTTCATGGTTCTTTCCTGGCCGAGGCCCATCTGCTTGCCTGAGAGTGTAGGAGAGGAAGTGAGACTGTTCGGGGGAAGGGCCTGAGTGTACAAACAAAAGTGCAAATGTGAGGACAGCTAAGTAAGGTTGGGACAGAGCAGGGACAGCAGGAGCCCTGAACCGGGGACTAAGGACGGGATCTCTCTGTGACTGCTCAGTTCAGATCTGATCTAGCCCCTCAACCTTGTCCTTGCGTTTTCAGGACCACACAGCTTCTAGGGGCCACCATACATCACCGCACCAGTTCCATGGTCTAACTCCTGACTCCCGACAGCCCATCTTACCACAATGGGAATCTCGGATGGATGGAAAAACGTAGTTACCAGGAGATGTTCTATATATTTGGCTTGGTAAATTCTTCCTACAATCTTTTCCGGCTTTTCTGGGTGTGATTTCCAAATCAGTACTTGCTAGCATGATGCCAGACACACAGTAGGCGTCCTTCTGCTGGCCCATGCTGCTGGGCCTGTTTCTTCTTCATTTTTGTCTCCTATCCCAAGCTGATATGGACCTCCAAGTCCCCTCTGTCATTTTAGAGTATCAACGTCCCTTCTTTTTGGCCCATAGATTTGGCATATAATTTTAGTCATAAATTGGTCGGTCTCCCTGGCCCCAGCTCTAAGTGTCCCAGCACCCAGGGCCCAAGAGAGGGTCTGGAACCACCATGAGCCACCCTACCCCCAACCCCCCAGGGTTTGCTAGAAGTTGGTTCCAAAGAAGTATCTAGTTCCTAGCCTGAGTCTGGCTGGGATGCCCCTGCCGTAGCTAGCTGAAGCTTGTTGTCAAACCTGGTTGGGGGGAGTGGGTGGGGGCAGGGAGGAAGCAGGGAGGGTGGCCTGGCAGGGCTCAGGGAGGAGGCACACCCTGGGTGAGGTCATGGCTGCCTCACACCTCTGGTATTCTGGTTGATCGCTATCTGTTTCGCCAGTGCAGGCAGCAGAGATAGAGGCAAAGGAGGTGGTGATTCTATGGTCTACCTCCAGGCAGGACAGCAACTACAGCTGAGCCCTGGCCTGCCCGGCTGCTGTTCCCAAGTACCTCCACCCCCTACCCCCAGCCCTGCCAGATGGACAGACAGACAAAGAAGGCTGACTGCCCTGTAGGAGAGATGCCCAGTTCTAAGATACTGCTCCTACCAGATTGATCTCTGATCCATAGTTTGACATCCTGGGAAGGACCCCCAGAAGCCTGGCAAGGGGGAGAGGGTCCCAGTGAGCTTCCTCCTTGAAAACACACATAAGTCATTGCCACCCATACTCACGGCTCCTCCCTTCCACCTCAATCAAACTTTAAATAATCGTTCTGGTATAAGCACTGTCACAGAGGGGCGCACAAGACTACTACCAACTGCAGAGAATGAAACTCAGATTCTCATGACCCGGAGTGTGCCAGGCAAGCTGGTAGATTATAGCTGCCTGGATTCCTGAGCCTGTAGGGATGGCTAAGTCCTGTGAAGGTGTGGGGGGGGGGGTCACACTGGTGAACTTGGGAGAGTCTGACTCTGAGACTTGGGTTTCATAGAACTAGAGAAGGGACCTGTCACCAGTTCTTCTCATTATAGAAGACACTGGGGGAGTGAAACCATGGAAACCAGAGGGGGTCCAAGTGCCAGTGCCTCTGTTTCCTGGTCTCTTAAGTCACCCCAGCTTTGGCCTGGCCCTAGAGCAGGAAAAGCAAGACCCTTAAACACTGGCGAGGCAGGCTCTTGACAAGAATATGGTCTCTCCTTCCATCCTGCCCTATTTACACTGTTAACACACACACACACACACACACACACACACACACACACACGCGCGCGCGCGCGCACACGCACACGCACACGCACACGCACGCACGCACACATGCACGCACGCATATACCAAGAGAGACAAAGAAACAGAGACCTAGAGACAGAAAGATCCACTTCCTTCTCCATCTGCCACAGCTGTGCCAGTCATTTTCCCACGTGGTCTCTGGACAGCAGGCAGCAGGGACAGCAATGCCTGGGAACTCACTCATTAGGAAGGCAAGTGGGCCTACATCCATGTAAGGTGAAAGGAGAGAACCAGCTCCACAGACATTGTCCTCTGACCTCTACGCACGCACATACCATGCACGCACGTACATCATCTCACCACCACCACCATCATCATCATTATCACAATAATAGTAATAATAATGACTTTTTTAAAAAGGAAAAAGCAAATCCGTAGGCCCCTGCCCAGACTGATCTGATCAGGCTGCTGCAGAATCTTCCCCAGAGTCCACAAATATGTCCTCTTGTGTGCTCTAGCCCAGAGGGAGGCCTAGCTCCAGGGTTCTCAACCTGGGACCCTGGTCAAATACAAACTAAAGAATATCAGTGTGGAGTGTGATGTGCGGTCTCCAGCCCAGGACAGGATACTCCTCTGTGTTTCTTAGAAGCCTCTGATTGAAGCCAACGCGGACAATCCTCAGCCACACACCCTCAGGCCACACTTGCAACAGGAAGGTTTAGTCCAGCCATGGTTCTCCCTGGCCGACCTTTAGAATCACCTAGAGAGCCTTTAAAAATAGTAGTGTCTGAGCCCTAGCTCCTGAAAAACAGATTCATTGATCTGAGGTGACACGGGAGCGTAGGAAGGTTCAGCAATTTCCTTGGATGGTTCTAATACACAATCTAATGGTCAGATGTGAGGCAGGGATATGCTTGGTACATATGCCCCATGTACCCACTTACCTTCTAGGATCTTCCTTACCTTTTCAGGCTTCCTGGTCCCCTCCTACATCTTCTCACTGACATCTGCAATTTGACAGATATAAGCCAGACAGTAAGACAGGCAGGCACACCCGATACAGGTAAACATGTGTGCATACAAGCACAGACATGGACAGACCCCACTTTGTATATGTGCCCTGAACACTTCCCAGTAATGGAGGTAGAAAAGCACATACAAGCAAGCACACAATATACAGAAACACATGCCTGCCTCAAAGGAGTTAAAGACACCCCTCTGTGTGTTTCTGGGGGGTTGATCCTGCACCTCATTGCACTACACAGGGAAACCTATAAACATAGCAATGTCTTTCCCTGTCAATTTTGGTGTCCCTGGAGCCACAGGTCAGCCAGCCCTCCTCCTGTTCAGTACCACTGAGTTCTCCTGGCTAGGAGCTAGCATCACTCAGGGGCATTTGTGCACATGTCCTCAATAATTTTCGGGGGGCATGCAATTTAGGATTCATGCCTGCCTCCCTAAGCCCAGCTGAGCCACAAGGATCTGGTCCTTTCTGAGCCTGTAGGTGTCTTCAGTCCCTCAGCCCTTCATGGTGTTGCCGTGTGCAGGCCTCCTTCGAGTTTAAAAATCTTGAGCCCCCACCTTGCATCCCAGAGCCCTCCACAGACAGGCCTGATTGATGACTCGGGGGGACTGCGGCTGCCGCAGGCCTATTTTATGATGTCATTAGGCAGCTTTGGCAGCGGGAAGGAATCCCTCCTGACATCATAAAGGACTTGATATTTCGCTAATGTTATCTTGGCGGTGTGTCGCCCTGACATTTTCTCTTCGCTGCACCCCGCCCCCCAGGACCAGGAGTTGTCTAACTACAGCCTGGAAAAATGCAAAACAGACAAATGCACCCTCTGGGGACAGCGGGAGAAAGCTAATAGACCATCCCTGGCTCCCCATCCACAGAGGTGCTTTAGGTGGCAAACATGATGTGCTTATCAAAGGGGACCCAGGCTGCCTTCTCTTCCTGTCTCAGTTCCCCGCTGTTCTGGCTCCATACTCTGCAGCAGGGATTGGGGGCTAAGCACTGGGACTCTAAAGCCAGCTCTACCATCCTAAGCTACATCACTTAGCCTTTGCCCAGGCTTGGCATTAGTGACTCCATCTACGCTCCCACGTTGGTTTTGAACCAGACCATTATGAAGACAAGGTTGAGGGCTGCTCCATGAAGAGATGTGCAGGAACAGGAAGAGAGCCCAAGACCCCACTCTGAAACCCAGAGCAGCTTGCAGTTGAGTGACATGGCTTATAATCCACCCAGACTCAGAATGGTGTAATGCTGCCTCGGGCTGAAGCTCACTGTCTTCAAAGGACCAAGATCAGCTACTGTGCTGAGACAAAACAGAGGCCGCTTTGCTGCAAAACTTCTTACACAAACAAGACATGCAGAGGCCAGTAGCAAGGGACCATTTTCAGACTCCCAGAGTAGCTTGGGTTGCGCAGGACTGGCAGAAGGAGAAAGATCCTGTGACCCTGGGTACTTCTTAGATCATTTTCAAAGAAGGCCAGGAAAGTCCTCTCCCATCCAGGCAAAAAGCATCTACCAACAACCTGGACCCCAGAAGCCCTGACAGATAAACTTGCAGCTCACCCCCTTCACAGAAGACAAGCTTTCTCCCTCCCCTAGAGCCCCACCCCAAAGGCTCCTTGGCTCTACCTTCTGAGAACTGGAAGTACAAGCCTGTGCCACCCACCCAGTTTATACAGTGCTGGGAATCAAACCCAGGGCTTGATTCATGGTAGGCAAGTCCTCTACCAACAAGGTTACATCCCCAGCTCCTATTTATCCATAGAAGAAAACAAATCTTGCTTATGCAGCCCAGGCTGGCTCCAAACTTGTCATTCTGCTAATTTCCTAAGTTTCTGAGGGCTAATATTCTATCTGTGTGCCACCACAGCTGGCTTCCGTGTTCTCTTGATGCACGTATTTTTATTTTCTGTGTATGTTTTGCTTACGTGTGTGTATGTGTACTTTGGGTATGCCCAGTGCCTGCAGAGGCTTGAAAAGTATGTCAAAACCCCCAGATCTGGAGTTACAGATAGTTGTGAGCCACACCGAACCAAACCTAGGTTGAGAGCAGCTAGTGCTCTCAACAGCTGAGCCATCCCTCCAACCTCCAAACACTATTTTTAGGTATATATATATATAAAAAAGCACAAGACTACAAAAGAATTGTATTGAAATGTGGCTCTAACCAGGGACCTCTGGGTCAAAGGGCCAGTTAGACTCCTTGTGTAAACTAACACTCCAGTCTGCAAAGGTACTTATTTCTTCCTCTGCATGCTTGGAGAGTTGGGTGAGGAAGTTCAGAGTCAGACTCTGCTACAGGAAGGATGCATCCAACCTGAGCGACATAAAACTCTGCCACCGGTAAGTCATCAAAAAAAAAATTTTAAAGTCCACATATTAAGATAACGATAATTATAATTAATAACAATAATTAAGCCTTGTCTTAGAACCCAAAGCTACGCTTAACCACAAACAGGCTGAGTTTTAGATCAGTATGAGTGACTCAGGTTGTAAAGAATCCCTGCTCCCCTTGGAAGAAACAACTTGAAAAGTGGTAAGACCATCCTTTCCTGGTTCCCCCAAGAACTGCCCAACTGCTATCAGGAGCTTCTTCTTTGCAGTGAAGTGGCTAGCCCCACCCCCACTCCAGGTGCTGACAGCAGCTAATAGAGGTACCTCTCTCTACAGAATTGTTCTAAGTGGAGAGACAGGCAAACATGCTACAGCCCAGTTCTGTAGGAAGTGTTCACTACATATACCACAAACAGCAGCCATGCCTGCTGCCTTGGGGGGTCGGGGGTCGGTAGGGGGTTGCTGCCCATGCCCCTCTCCTCAGAGCCTCCTCAGCCAGCATACCCTCCTAGAAGCTACTAAACCCCACATTCCCAGTGCCTGGCTCACTTCCTACTTTCCTCTACCAGAGTCAGGTCGTCTGCAGGAGCAGCAAGTGCTCTTAACCAGAGCCACCTCTCCAACCCTTCCAAGGGTATCTGTTCATTTTAAATAATTTTATAATATTTTTTCTGTACATATTGTTATTGTCACTGTGTGGGGCATTGTATCACCTGGAACAGGAGTTACGAATGGTTGTGAGCCATCATATGGGTATTGAACCCAGGTCCTCTGGACAAGCAACCAGTGCTCTTAACCCCCGAACCATCGCTCCAGTCCCAAATATTTTTGTTATTTTATGTACTCTCTAACTTTTAATCAATATTCTTCTTTTAAATTCTATTCTATTAAAGTTATTAGCAAAGGGTCAGGCATGTTTGTCCAGACCTTTATTTCCAGCACTTGGGAGGCAGAAGCAGGAAGACCTCTGTGAGTTCCAGGCCAGCCAATATACAGTGATACCCTGTCTCCAAAATAATAAATAAAGTCACTGGTAAAGGGAGAGGTTTGCAAGGAGAAGGTGGGATGTGGAGGGCATCTGACAAATGTGAGGTATAAGCTGGGGTGTCTCATTTCTTACCAAAACCATCTTTCAGTATTTGTGCTCTGAGCTCCAATTGGGGGTCAAAAAGTTGGGGGTCAGGTCCTGGGCTAGGGAACTATGGGGCAAGCAAGGTGGCTCTCATGAAGGCCCTGCCTCAAAGGCTATAAAAAATAATAATGATAGCAAAAAGGTATTAGAGAGATGGCTTAGCAGTTAAAAACACTGGCTGCTCTTCGAAGGTCCCAGGTCTGATTCCCAGCACCCAAATGGCAATTCCAGTTCTTCACAGACACTGCGTGCACATGGCACACGGGCACACATGCAGACAAAACACCCACACACATAAAATAAAAATAAAGCTTACAGGTTTTTTTTTTAAATATTAAAATGGACAAGACATTTGTATCCATCCCATGAGAGAACCATACATACAGGAAAGGAGGGCTTCCAGGGGACCATGGGGTGTAAGCCTGGAAATCTTGCTGAGAACAGCTGGCTCTTAATCCCCAGCAGTCCCAGGAAAGGCATGGAGATGATGGCACAGTGCACCATGGGTAGCAGGGCCAGCACCAGAGTTGGGTTAAGGATACTGCTAAATCTAAGCCAGCCTATTTGCCACCTTCCACCAGCACCATGGGAAGGATGGCTGGGACTACCCCCCCAGAGAAGGAGGAAAAGTTAGGGCTTCTTAGCCACAGTCACCATTTGGGGTGATTATTAAAATATAGTTGGAATCAGAGCATGGTATTGTACATGCCTGTAACCTCGGCGTTTGTGAGGGTTAGGCAGGGGGATCATGAGTTTCAGGCTAGTCTGAACCACATAGTAAGGCCTTGTCTCAAATTAAAAAGGTAGGGGAAATAAAATGTCTCAGTGGTTTAAAGTACCTGCTGCTCTTTCAGGGGACTCCAGTTTGGCTCCTAGCACCCATGTTGGGCAGTTCACAACTACTTGTAACCCACACCTAGAGGATCCAATGCCCTCTGCTGGATTCTGTAGGCACCAGCACTCATACACAAGCCTGCACACAAACACACACACATATATACACACATATACACACACTTTATAGGGGAGATGGAAAGGCAGGGAGGGAAGTAATAAACACAGAGAGGAAAGCACCAGCTTTAATTTAATGCCCCAGGAGCCTGTGTGGCTCTGGAGTGAGTTCATGAGAGTGAGGCTTCAACAGAGGCCTGCAGGGCACCCCGAGGCCCAGTCTCTTCAAGAGAGTTGAGAGAACAGAAGGACAAGAGGGAGAAAATGGGGGAGGGGCGATGGAAGAAAGACCAGAAAAAGAATATGGGCTGAGGTAAGGAAAGAGGACACCATGCATAAGCACCAAAGAGCTAGCAGGTCCTTCTCCCAGAGTCCCCAGCCATGGAAACCAGAGTGAGGCTTCCTTCTCAGCAGAGCAAAGAATTGTGGGGGCCCAGGAGTCCTCAGTTCAAGACAAGGATGAGGACACACACATCAAGAAATGCACCCATACTGGAGGAAGAGGGGAGGCCCTGGGAGGAGAATAAGAGGAAACCATGGTCAAAATATAATATATGAGAGCAGAATAAACAAACAAATAAATAAGATTTAAAAAATGCATCCACACATGAGCCCAGATACAGACACTCATTGGCACATGCAGTATGGGAAGTTTTACAGCTGTGTACAGATAGAAAGGCTCTGACATGGATATGCCGTAACACATGCCCAGATAGATGCCAACAGAAGGGCATGGTCCACAGACACAGGCAGGTATCCCGTGCTTACGTGATGGACACTCTTACAAGGGCAGGGTCCACAGAGCTGGGCAGGTATCCTGTGCATATGCGATGGACACTCTTGCACAAGCAGGAAGAGTGTAGAACCCACATTCATGGACGTATCCACAGACATAACAAAAATGCTCACGCTAGGTTAGTTATACATGGACATGGAGCTCAAAGGCAAAGCAATTCCTTAGCTTGCACAGGCTCCTGGGTCCTGTCTCTGGTACAGCAAAGATTAACAAAATGAAGCAGACATGCAAGCTCACACTCACACACACCTCAACACAGGGGTGCACAACTATATAACATATGTATTCCTGAACTGATACACACACACACACACACACACACACACACACACACACACAGGGGCTGGAGAGATGGATTTGCACTTAAGAGCACTGATTGCTCTTCCAGAGGTCCTGAGTTCAATTCCCAGCAACCACATGGTGGCTCACAACCATCTGTAATGGGATCCCATACCATCTTCTGGTGTATCTGAAGATAGCTATATATAAAATAAATAAATAAAAACAAAACAAAAACCTGAACACACATACACACACACTTGTGTGAGAGCACTCCCACCCAGACATGTCTTCTGACATACATGCTCACAATACATGCTCAAAACACTGACACTTCCTACCAGTGCCTGCAACACCATCCTAGTGTTGCCTGACTTTTGCCTTCCCTGAAGACACTCTCCTCAAGTCAGGTCACCCCTTGGCTGGCTCACTCTTGCCAACTGCTAGCTTTGACTAACTCCCTAGTACTCAGCCGCCCACCTGCGTCTGCCCACTGGCCCTGGCCCAGGCCCCAGGCTGCAGAATGGCAATTGCCCCATTCTGCCAGTTGCCAATTCAACCAAATTTCACACCCAACAGTGGAGCTGAGCCAGTGGGCTTGTTGTGGCCCGCTTAGTTCAACAACATCGGGGTGGCTCAGGGGAGCCTGTATCCTGTAGCAGCAGAACAGTACAGCCCCATGCGTGGGCAGACCTGCCCTGAGAGGTCTCTGTTGCTGCCTCTCCAAGCCGCCCACTTTCTCCAGCCTTAGGCAGCCTCACCTCTGAAATGGGACAATATGGATGCCCCCGCTGACATGCTCAATTGGCACACCCCCTCCCAGATAAACAAAGAGTCTTTCCCTAACCACCTCATGTTTACTCATGACAGCTACATTCATAGTTCAGCTTTACACCAGGAAGCTGTGCTCCAGGCCAAATAACTCAGTCACGGCAGTAGACAGGCTCTTGCTCCAACTGTATCTTCCATGGCCAATAAATATGTAGCCTGTAACCTGCCAGACTCCAAGGGCTTGGTCACTGCAGACATCACTAATCCATCCCCATCACAACTGACCAGCATGGTGAAGGGTGCCACCATCAAAGAGATTGTAATACCATCTTCAATCCTGTTGCCATCCAAGTCCTCCCCAGTCCCATGACTTGGGAGCGGATGGTGAGGGACAAGACAGTCACTGCCATCACTCCACTCACAGAGGAAGAAACTAAGTGGAGTCTGAGAGCCAAGATAAGGCCCTACCATGACCACCACTCAGATAGTGCCACCCCAAGTGTCTGGTAGTCAAGTGGTGAAGAAAGCAGCCTCCTCCCAACCAAAAGGGATAGAGCCTTCCACTAATTGGTTCAAGTGCTTCTTTTGACCCTAATTAGTTATTTGTCATGTCTCCATTTGCATACCAGAAAAGAGGCAAATTTGCATACTTGTAAATGAGACTGGGCCTAGATGTGGTTCTGGAAGAGCCTGGCAGTTGCTGGCAGGCTTTGAGGCAGCTGGCTCTTGCCACTAAGGCATGGGAAGGGGAGATCCGGAAGACAGCTCCTTGGCTACAGGCTGAAAGGTGCTCTCAAAGGGGGTGGGGGTAGGAGGTCTCAGACAGAACAGCCTCCCTACACCCCCACCCTAACCCGGAGCTGAGCTGGGTGCTGGGCAGCAGTGGGGATGGGTGAGCCCAATACTGCTTTTGATTAGACGGAAGAAGGAGGGGGGAATATAAAGTGATTTCAGGACGTTCTGTGCTGGAAAACCTTCTGTTCGCATCCTTGGATAGAACCTGTATCACTTACAGGGGGTGGGGCCCCCCTCCTTGGTGGGCCTCCCTCCTCTCCATCCCCGGGGAGGAAAATGTTCAGGAGAGGTGGAGGTCAGAAAGCATACCCTGACTGCCTCTCCCCACCCGTGTCTCCCTCTGCTTAACTCTTACTTTGATACCCTCTGCCTCTCTCCTGGACTCTTACTTTGACACCTACAGTCAATCTACTTGCAAACACATACACACACACACACACACACACACACACACACACACACACGCCTCAGCCTCCCCATCCCGGGTACCGAAACAACTCCTCCAGACTCATAGAGGTACACACGCAACTCAACTGGAGAGGCACATTCACACATGCAAACATTCCCAGGCTTTTCTCAACACACACATTCACGCCCTTACACATACAGACACACACGCAAACACTTGAACATAGATGTAGGCATACAGACTCACTTAAGCTGTGCATAAATATTTACACACAAGACATACTCATGCGAGCACATCCTTGCTAGGACCAAGTTTCTTGGAAATTTCTGGAGATTCTGACCCCTCTGCCAGGGCATCTGGTGCCTCTTTGGGGATGAGACAAAGAGACTAGGGAATGATCCCTTTTTGTTACTGCTGTTTTCTTTCTAGTTTTTTTTTTTTTTTTTTTAAACAGAGTCTCAAGGTCTCACATAGCCAGGGTGATCCTAAACTCACTCTGTAGCTAAGGATGACCTTGAACTTCTGCTCTTCCTACCTCCACCCCCTCCCACATGCTGGCATCATAGGCATGTCCCACTGCATCCAGTGGACAGAAAGAGAATCAGTGTGTCCCCCAGGAATAGGACCCCAAATCCAGATCAGCATCTGGACCAGCACTTCCTGAGGAAGCCAATGACCAGTAAATACCCCATATCCTCAGTTCTTTGACCTCAAGTCTGGAGCAGAAAGGGGGTGGGGCAGGCAGGGATGGAAATGGGAGAAGCTATGACAGACTGATGGTACCTGGCCTAAGCATCACCAACTTGTGATTTCCATGTCAACCTCAGAGGCCAGTGTGACCTTAGGGGATGTGAGCTGCTGCAACTTCAAGCCCAGGGATGCTGAAATTCTCGGCTCAAAGGACCACCCACTGGCTTCCTGGGGTCTGAGATCCAGGCAGTAGGCTCTGGGGCCTGGAGACATGGGGTCAGGACCCAGAGCCTCTGCCACTGTCCCCATTCCCCAGCACCTCCTCTCCAAAGTGTTATCTCAAAGGCAAGCTAAATAGCTCTGTATTTGTAAATTAAATATAGCCGTACTTCAGCTTTCCAAAGAGCTGGGAAGGAGAGAAGGAGAAAGAAAGAGAGAGGAAGGGAAGAAAAGCTGCCGCCCTCAGGAAAGTCTGGCTGGTACAGATTGCCTGAGTCATGAATATTCATCTGGCGAATGAGGAGAGCGGGAGTTTGCATAACAGCTCCACCCACCCAACTGAAAGAAATGTCACCGCCTTTGCCAATAAAGTGCCAAAGGAAGCTGGTAGAGGCTGCCAGCCAGACGGTGCCAAACTGCTGACTTCCACTCCTAGTCGTGGAGAACGTACATTGTTTCCGGCCCAAGGAGCGCCACTCAGGGCTGAGGAATGGATCTGGCTCCAGGGAAAGAACCAGGAAGCAAAGTTGAAAGTGGCACAAGTCACCCACAAGAAACCTAATGGGAAGAGAGACCCCAGCCTGCCTATTCCAGGATACCTATCCTGGCTACCACCAAGGACCCTGGTGGGCCAGCATCCCAGCTAGCCTCTGCTGACAGTACCAGGGTATGGACTGCCTTAAAGAAACGTCAAAAGGGGTCTTCTCGAGTCTTTTGAGTCTTTGAGGGCTGGAAGGCAAGGAGATAGGACAGGCGTCACTTGAGAATTGGAAACCCACAGGAAGCGCAGCCACCTTCTGTGGAAGGTTATATTCCAACTGTCAGAATTTTATCTTTCTCCAGGTTCAGTCATTTCCAGGAAACAGTAATGCTTGTCTCTTATTTTGAGATGACTTTCCTCATGCACATCCTTAAGACAGGCAGTTTCCCTGTCCTCTGAACATTCCAGTCCTGAAAGGTACCTGATCCCCGGATGCTGTGTTTCCATGATAGCTGTGAGATTCCAGCCCAGGATAGGACTCAAATAACAATCTTCAAACCATTTAAATGGAGTTACTTCCATCCATTCCATCCTCCTGCATCAGATCTGAAACTCTACAGATCTACAGATTCTCTGAATGGTGCTGGTCAAGTCTCCTGGGACAAGGGCAGCCATTTCAGCCTGGCAGTTCAGTGTCAACTGAGATCAAAGTCGGCCTGCTACCCCTAGGCTCCTACTTGTGAAGGCTAGAAGAGAAAGTGCCATTGTGTGGGACACCCACCTGAGTGGCACCTCTGGGTGTCATTGCAAACACACTGCCCACTTGCCTGTCAGGCACAGCTGGCTCCCGACAGTTATTACCTGAACAGACAGGAAAACCAGAGCTCTGTACCCAGAGCTTTTCTCAGGGTACAGAAAAGCAAGTAGGACAGTGGGTGTCACCAGCTGCTGCTCCTGCCATGTGGCGTTTGAGCTGTGTATTCGGGGCTGGATGAGGATATACACATGTCCACACCTTCACAGACTGCTCAGTTGAGCATCTGAGGACTCTTGGGTTGAACACATAACGACACAAGCCAAGAGGGGAGGCTGCGGGATCTGAGGGAAGGGTACCCACTCTGAGAAACCAGAAAGGCCCTTCCTAGGGCTCACGGGACCCCTGAAGCTTGTGCTAGCACAAACCCAGAGCTGAGCTCACTTAGCTTCAGCTGAGATTTGTCTCCACTCTGCTTGAGGCTCCCAGGAGCTGGGATTCCTTACTGCTTCTGTCACAATGAAAACGTCTGCGGTGGGGTGCAGAGTATATATCTACACTGACCCCAAGACAGCCCCAAATCCTGTCCCCTTCTCTAGCCCATTAATCATACTACAGAAACACTGTTAAATTCAAAGATTTCTGCAAATGTGGGGAGAATTCTAAAATCCACACGGAGCAAATTTCTTCCCCACAGGACTGCTCAGGGCCTTTACTGTTTGCCCATGTGCCAGTCTGTGGATGTGACATTTCACGGACACAGAATCCTTTTCCATGGAACACCTCAAGAAACTAATGTTCATGGGGTTGATTTTTTAGAAAAGTGTTTCCGCAGATTAAAAAACATCTAACCCCTCAGCCTCTGCTCCTCCAAGTGTTACTCTTCTAAATTCCCCTCTCTCCAGCTTGCGCCTTCCCTCTGGGCGAGTTCTGCCTGTGTGCACACTCCTCTAGCTATGCTTACTAAGAGTCCAGAACAACCTCCACCTCCTCCTGCCAGGCCCCTCTACTTCTCACTGACGCAATCAAAATGCTGTCTTTGACCCAAGCTTTCTCCTTGAAAGTCTTCCCAGCAAAACACGACAGCCTCTGTGTCTTGCTCTCCTCCTAAGCCCTGCATTTGAACCCATAAACAGATCCCTTGTGCTCAGTGCTACAGACAGTAGAGTCCCCATATGCCTTCCCCGTATACTCAGGTGGGGAATACTGCAGGCACCCTAATGTCTGAGCCCTGACTGGTATGCTACCTATGGTCAGGCTTTGTCAGGATGTCAGCCAATGTGCAAGTGTATTCTACAATCCCATCAGCTCAGACTCCTGGGCTCATCCCATAAGCTGCACTTATCCTGAACTCCTGGCTTGACACTTTTTGAGACCGAGCTTGTGGTCCATGTCTACCTAGATGAAGAGCTGGCTCCACCAGCCATCCTTGCTCTAACTCATGCATCGCTTCTTTCATGCCTTCCTTGGTACCATCTTCCAAGTCCGTGCTCCAGCCCAGGCACAGCCATGAGGTTCACTTTCCCACCAGTTCCCTTCTGCTGGTCTTGTCTCCCTGGACTGGCTATTGAGAGAAAGACTTGAGGCTTCCTCCAGGCTCGGCAGAATGACTGGTGATGTCTGCCAGAGCCTGTAAGAGACTAGCAGCATACACGCCTGTTATTGATGTCCTAAATCAGGCCTCCATCTCTTTCCAGTCTGTCATCCTGTAACTGGAATCCTCTATCCTGCATGTGACAGTGGCCAGATGGCTCACTCCTCCATCAAAACCACTCTTCCTGGTCACTAACAGCCTTCCGTTTGTTGAGTCCTGTGTTCTTTCCCCAGCTCCGTGACTTTGCACTATTACACACAGCTGACTTTAAGAAATGTACTCTGTGACACCATGGCTCTCATTTGTCCCCACCCATGTTCTCCTCCCCAAGCTCTGGAGCACACTTTGTCCTCAGAGAGACACCCACCCCAACCCTGTGGGAGGCAGCCATTACCACCACCACATGCCCTGGCGCCTCCACTTTCCTCCAGTTAAAGCTCTCGGCTAGCTGTCCACGCACAATCCTTCAGACCTTGCATGTCATGGCTTTATCCACAGGAGCTGAACCACAGAGTGCTCAGTCTTCCTAGTTAACACTTATCTTCCTTCCCAAGAGAAAAGAGTTTATCATCTGTCCTGGTTGAAAACCATGATTCATCTTCATTATAAAGCTCAAATCAAACCAACGCTCAAAAGTATGAAAAAGAAAGTAAAAAATCCCATCACCCAGATATAACTCCTAGCATTCTGGTGAACAGGCTTGCAGACATATCTCTATGCATATATACACATGGAGCGCCATGTATATAATTTTATAGCTAAGAAGTTGTATTATACATACTGTTCTCGCTGACACCTGCTTTTCCTGCTCAACAATATGTCATAGACATCTTTCTATGTCAATAAATAGAGTTTTACAAAATTATTCTAATTACTCCATAGTACTCCATTGTATGTGTGCATAGTCTTTATGTTCCTGGGTCTCTACTGATGATCACGTAGGATGTTGTCAAGATTTTTCTCTCATCAACAACGCCGGGATAAACATCCGCATACGTATCTCTTTGCTCATTTTAGTGCATTTTCACTCTTTAAACTAAACACTAGCAAACGGGGCTGCCGTAATAGAGGAGACAGTAGTTCTAATTTTACCATGCTGCCCTTCAGAAAGCCTACCATGAAAGTCCAGTCTGTAGCCATGAGCCACATGCAGTCCCGGAGAGTTATAAAAAGGCCCAAACCAAAAATCATATACTTTCTTTAAACACCAGGAGTTTTGTTTGGTTTTGTGTGGTCTCTTTTGCAAACTGGATTGCACAGTTCTCAAGCATGAACTTTGCAAATGACCAAGTCATGTTACAATATCAAAAGCTCAGCCTCCCGGAGCCCTATATACCACTGTCTGTGACAAAAGCCACACGCTTCACACCTGTCTGCCCACACTTTGCCAGCCTGGGTCTTATGAGCCTTCAGAAATGCAAGGCACAGACCGGTGGCTCATGTTGGCATTGCTTACATCATGAAGGGCCATACAGAGTTATGCATCTTCTCACTTATCTTTGCTTCTCTTTCTGAATGGCCTGTCCGTGTCCTCTGCCCATGTTGATGATAAAATATTTGTTCTTTTTCTTAGTAATCGGTAACTGCTCTTTGCACATGAAAAAATAAAATTAAATTTTTCTAGTGTTTATCCTTCCTGTATTTTCCTCTTTATTAAGTGTGTGTGTGTGTGTGTGTGTGTGTCTACTTCATGTGTTTGGGTGCCTGCAGAGGCCAGAAGAGGGTGTTGGATCTCTGGAGCACAATCCCAGGTGTTTGTGGGAGTAGAGAAAAGCAACTACTCTCGACCATTCTCTCAGCTTCCACCCACTCCACCCGCCCATTAGCCCCACACCGCCCACCTTTTGGAGGCTGGCACGGAACTCATTATGCAGCTAATGATGGCCTTGAACTCTTGTTGTTGCTGTTGTTGTTGTTTTAACAATGTCTTATTATACAGTCCCAGGTAGCCTGGAACTGACAGAGAACCTTCTGCCTCTGCCTTCCAAGTGATAGGATCAAAGATGTGCACGGCCACACATAACCCTTGATACTGTGTTTTAAAAATGTACTTATAGGGGCTGGAGAGATGGCTCAGTGGTTAAGAGCACTGACTCTTCTACCAGAGGTCCTGAGTTCAATTCCCAGCAACCACATGGTGGTTTATAACCATCTGTAATGGGATCCGATATACAATAAATAGATAGATAGATAGATAGATAGATAGATAGATAGATAGATAGCATAGTCTTAATTCTCACAGTCAAATGTATTACATTTTTACACTTATTTGTGTGTGTGCACACACATGTAGAGGTCAGAGGACAACTTGTGGAAGTCTATTCTCTTCTTCTACCATGATGGTCCCAGGAATTGAACTCAGGACATCAGGCTTGGCAGCAGGTACCTTACCAGCACACATCTTTACCAGAACACATTTATTATCGTCTCATGACTTCTGGGTATCGTGGCATATTCAGAACGATGTGCCCCACCTTAGAGTGAACAAAGCACGTATTCATGTGGTTTCCACAGTTCTTTATTTAGCTGGGAACTCTGTTTATGTTGTAAAGACTGCCCTGTATTTCCTGCTCAATGTAATTTATAAAATTGTACATATATCCCCAATTCCATTGAAATGCCACTTTATTATACCAAAAAAAAAAAAAAAAAAAACCCAAAAAAAATCCCCTTAAATATTTGGATTCATTTCTGGACTTTCCATTCTGTCCCAATGACAGAATGGAGTTATTCTTAACATGAGAGTTTTAATAAGTGTCCTTTATAAAGCATACTAATTTCTGATAAATATTCATTTTTTCGTCTTTGGAATTTTCTGACTTCTCTCAGTTTTTAATCTCTTTCAAATTCACTTTAAGATTATTTTGGTAAATTTAAAGCAATTTTTTTCTAGGCTTCTTGGTTAGCTTAATTTTGTGCACTCATGTAGGAAGAGCTGGTACCACTGGGGTGGTCTCAAAGCTTCCCAAGGCAGCAAGGAGTATGTCATATCTACTTGTCTATCTTCCATTCTCCAAAAGTTTTCTGGTTTTCTTCATGTGATGCCCCAGTTCTGATGAAGCTCATCCCTAGGTAGTCTGTAGTTTCGGTGTGGAAGAGGCCAGTTCATTTAGATAGTCACTATAAATGCAAACCCTGCAGGGCATAGTGGCACACTCCCAGTACTGAGGAGGCAGAGGCAGGCAGATTGCTTCAAGTCTGAGGCCACATAGTAGGTTTCAGATCAGGTCAGTCATGATTACACACTGAGACCATGGGATTTGGGGTTTGGTTTGGTTGGTTTTGTTTTGTTTTGTTTTGTTTTGTTTTGTTTTGTTTTGTTTTGTTTTGTTTTAGGAGGAGGAAGAGGAAGAAGGAAGAGAAAGAGGGAAGAAGGAAGGATGGAAGGAAGAAAAAGGAAAAAGAAAACATGGCCTACTGGATTTTGCTTTGTTGTTGTTTTAGTTTTTGTTTGTTGTTGGTCTTAGTTTTTTTTTTGTTTTGTTGTTCTTTGGTTCTTTTATTTTTTGTTTTTCTGAAATGGGGTCTCTCTACATAGCACTGGCTGTCCTGGAAACACTATGTAGATCAAGCTGGCCTCAATCCCATAGAGATCTTCTTGCCTCTACTGCCCATGTGCTGGGATTTAAAAGGGTGTGCCACCATACACGGCCTTGTGAGGACAATTTACTAAACTTTGTTTTCTTCCAGCTGTTTTTTCATGAAATTATCTTAGATTTTCTAAACAATCACCTCACCTCGACCCTAAGATCATTTGTTTGCCTGCCCAGTATCGACACATTCTACTCAGTATTCATGTCTGCCTGTGATGTCTACCACCTCAGGAAAAGTGTACTCTAAAATATTGATACGAGTAAGGTGTTGCTCAGTGGTAGGCCATGCACTTAGTAGGCACAAAGTCCTGAGTCAATCCCCTGGACCAAAAAACAGACTAGATAGGCAGGTATGTAGGTAGATAGATAGGTGATAGATAGATAGATAGATAGATAGATAGATAGATAGATAGATGATAGACTATAGAGAGATGATAGACTATAGAGAGATGATAGAGAGAGAAATAGATAGATAGATAGATAGATAGATAGATAGATAGATAATAGGTTGATAGACAATAGGCAAGTAGGTAAGTAGGTAGGTAGATAAGTAGGTAGGTAGGTTGGAAGGTAGGTAGATAGATAGATAGATAGATAGACAGACAGACAGATAGATAGATGATAGATAATAGATAGGTTGATAGATAATAGGCAGACTGATAGATAATAGATAGACAATAAACAACAGCTGCCCTGGTATGGTTTCTGACTGATGGACACATATCTAGGGTTTTGTTGACCCAACGTCCTTTGTTCCTCCTCTCAACCTTTGTCATCTGTACCTTAGTCTAACATCCACTCAAGTGTTGCTTGTGTTATCAGAAACAGGTAGAGTCTGAGGTTGGATGGCCTGAGTTCGAGACCAGATTCTGTCAGTTACTAATCCTATGATCTAGTCAAGTCACGCAAGATCTTTGAAACTCAAATTAAAACAGGGGCAGATAGGCCCAGGTTCTTCTAAGGAATAAATGAGATGGCACACATGCATTAATTGACAATGAACTTTGCACACCATCAATAAATAAAAGGTAGCCTTTAAGTCGGCTCTCCTTGCCCTGTTTTCCAATCCAACCTAATAAAACCCATTTTAAGCCAATCTTACCCTGTGCTCTCACACTTTGCTTCTGTGCCCTGCACACACAGCTACACAGTCCCTACTAAGAGAATTCATCCAGTGTTTCTTCTGTTCCTTAACTCCGCCCTGAGGCCCCTCCTTAATCAGCCCAAGCCCTCCTTCCAGGCTAGTCTCCTAGCATCGGCTGCCACTCCATCCCAACACAAACTCCTACCATCCTTATACTCCAATGCTAGGGCTACTTTATACCACTCAGGCTCCCACTTTCCCATTCAGACCGCTCTGTTAGCTGGCTTCTGATTTATGTGGCAAATGATAATATAAAAAAAACTAAATCAGATTAATAAAACATTAATAAGCTCACTTACTCAGTGCTCTGGATATAAAAGGCTCTCAGGCACAGTCTGATCAGGGAGAAGACTAGTCTTCTGTGATTTTTCTAGATTCTTCTGCCATGTGACCCTCAGGCCACAGTTTGTGTTAATAGTTTTCTGCCAGAAACGAGAGCCTCCTGTCTTTCAAACCCAGACAGAGAGAATGACTGTTTAACAAACATCTCTGCTTTCTGTCTAATGAGGCCAACCATTCTCTGTGACCAAGAGACTATCTAGGCCTGTGGTTTGATTGAGAAACAGCAAACAGAGAATTTCCCTTGATTGGCTAAATGGGAAATAGGGAGTTTGGGGGGCTGTGTGCATCCCCAGAGCCCAAATTGGTGCCCTGCAAGGCAGGTCTCTGGCCTCCCTCCTTCATTTCACCATTCTGGAAGTTACCCTTCCTTTAGCCCCAGACGACTCTGTGTTCTCTTTTCAGCTGCCAACACTCTTGCTCTCTGCTCACCACTGCCGCGGATAATTTATCAATATAGTCATTTGTCCCATCCTCCCAATCACAGATCTGACTGAGGTCTGCACACCAATTCACACAAGCTAGCCCTTTCGGCCCTTCCTCACAGTCCTGTGAGACTCAGAAAAGCCCGATGAGTTCCTGAAATCACACAGAGAGAAGTGCTCTTCCTGCCCTTCCCCCTGGCATCTCCTCCCTTTTCCTAGTTCACCTCAATTTCTAGAGCGTCTAGTCTTCCTGCAAAAAAGTACAGAGAAAGTTTTCTTGCCAGACAGCAGTTTTGAAGATTTGTGTGACAAGGCCGGGTAAAATTCAAATGACTCTGGCTGATTTAATCTGCTTGGGGCTGGAGTGGTAAATCAGGGCAGCCCAGGCTGCCGAAGCCGCCCCAGAAACGCACCGGGAGTTTATCAGGCAATCTGCAGGTGAGGCCCTTACAAACAGGCTCTTCAGCCCAGGGAGTTCCCCTCCACTGCATGTCAGTACATTTGGAGGGTCCCACGGTTCTCTGTGCTATGACCTACATGTTCTGCCAAAAGCCTTCCCTCCCAGGTTGCAGGCCTCCCTCCCAAAGCCAGAGTCTAGGTCCTCAGTCAGAGGGACGAAGGGCAGCCTGGCTCAAGCTTTCACTGAAACTATACCTCAGTGCCAGGCACTTACACCCCATGACCTCATTCCATCTTCCTAACAACTTAATGAGGGAGGCTGGCCAGCCACCCCTAGCTTGTAGGTGACTTAACTGAGGAACAGAGAGCTATTAAATACCTTGCCCAGGGTCATTACACATCTAGGAAGCTGCAAACCTAGACTCTCAAGACTCTTAAATCCTCATCTCTTTGGCCCCACCACCCCACCAGAAAGGAAGACGCAAGGGTCTGAGACCTGAGAAGCTTGGAGCAGGAAGCTGAGGGGAGGCTGCCACGGTCAACAGAGGAAGCAGTAGGTTCCCTTTCAAAAGGGACATCAAAGGAAAAAGCAGTCACATGTATTAAATACCAACTGTATGCAATGCATTCTGTGTC
>JANHMN010000004.1:27621582-27637423 GCA_030674055.1 Rhabdomys pumilio | reverse complement strand
TGTATTAAATACCAACTGTATGCAATGCATTCTGTGTCTGTGGGTGCTGTGTGCCAGGTGGCAGAACCCTTCCTAGCACGCGCTGTAAGTAAGCAGTAAATGCTTATCATGAGCCTCTACAAATTTACCGATCAACTCTTGAAGAGAAAAAAAAAGAACTCTGATTTGGGTTTGGAGCAGCTGCCACTCGCTGGGGTGTAAATGCTACAGTGATGATCAGTTCAAGGGACCACACAGAATGTTCTAGAACAGAGGTAGGAAGACAGCCCTCACTCAGTTCTACGAGCCATGGCTCCCCATGTTGGCACACTGCATCCTGTGATGGAGGACACGGAAATGTCACTGCAGCCAGACCCATCTCCACGGAATCCTCAGAGGCACATTCTCTCCCCAACTCAGGTCCCCCAAGACACAGATGCGACCTTAGTCACAGCTCCTGATGTCATCTCTAGAGGGTGGACTCCTCAAAATTCAAACTGCTCCTGAGCAGAACGCAGACACATTCACTGCTGGCCCCTCTAGGTGGACGAGTGCAGGGCGGAGTGTCAGCCACAGCTGGCCCATAGTGAGAGCTCCTGGTGAGGAGGGACGTGAAAGAGTCACACTGCACACGAGTTCTGCTGGACGTTACTAAAGCTCATTAATTCTGCAGCCTCCACCAACCCCAGATCATCTGTCGATGGTGCTACTGCTCTTTGTGATAATCCCCACCCCTTCTGGAACCAGCTTTAGAGCTGCCTATGGAAACTCTGTTATCTCACTGAGTAGAGCCACTGAGGCAAAGGGAGGGAACTCGGGAAAGGGAAAGCCGGCATCCTGGAGAGGCCGGCATCCTGGGCAGGTCTGAGAGTGTCCAGTGACAAGGATGGATTGAGACACACAGGCATTTGAAGAAGCCAACAGGGCTCACTGAGGAATGAAGGCCAGCATGGGGTAGAGGCTAGTGCTCAGGGCTTTGACTCCTTCCTCAGGGTCATGGCCACCCACTGAAGGTAGTAGTGGTATACCTCTGTGGCAAAGGGTGGGCAGGCCAGGGGGCTTGTTGCAAAGAGCAGTGGCACCAGCTGACAGATGATCGGGGGTTGGTGGAGGCTGTGGAATTAATGGGCCTACCCTGGCTGGTTACAGACAAGGCATGAAGGGAGGGGACAGAGGAGTGACAGTGTGTTAGGGGAGACCAGGGCTCTGTGTTGATTTAGTAACGTTGAGGGGAACATGCATGTAGTGACTCATTCACATGCCTCTTCTTCCGTTTCATGATCCCAATGGCAATGCTTGCTAATCAAGTCCCACCGACTCTCTTCGTGAGACTCCGCAAAGTTTCTTTGGACTCCAAGACCCTACTCAAGCATTTGGAAAATGGAAAATCTGAGGCTCAGAGACGGAAAGGAATTTACCCAAAATCACACAGTGAACCAAAATGGCAGAGCCAGGATGAGAATCACGCATCTGCTTCCCAGTGCTGGTCTTCTCCCCATTCCAACTTATTTATTTATTTAGTCTTACAGTCTCCAAGCTGAGCCTCCCACACCAACACACACATGCACCACAACCATCCCCAAGCTAGACCTGCCCCCTTCCTACCCCTGTTCCTCCGTGGCAATGCTCTCTGCTTTAGACTCCATTCATTTTCCACAGCCCTCCCCTTCCAGGAAGCCTGCTTTGGCTATCAAGCCAAACCCATGCACCCACCCCCACCCACACCCATGTAGACATGCCCTTGCCCAAAACATCCTTGTCAGAGCACCACAGCCAGGACTTGACACAGTCACACACACTAATGCTCCCTTCAGTCTTACCAGGCAAGATGCTCACTCCTCAGGGACAGCCAATGTCTCCTCATTTTTCCTCTACCCTTCCTCTTCAGCCTTCTATTCTGGTTCAAAACACAACCGTTCTGGGTGACAGTGTATAGGCAAAACAGCACAGCAAATGAGGTCAGAGAGGTTCATATCCTTGTCTTGAGTATCTGCTGGGCCTGACTTCAGCAGGACCTCAACTTTCCCAGTCTGTGTAATGGGCCCTTCCTACTCAGGGCTCTTAGGGAACTGAAAGAGCACGCCCATGCTGGAAGCCTAGCACTCAGTCAGCTTCTCATAAAGGTGAGCTTCCTTCCCATGGCTGTTCACAGTGACCTCCAGCACCCTTGAGGAAGCAGGCTGTGGGGGGAGGCAGGCAACTCATGCCTTCTCTTTCTCTTTCTCAACAGGCTAGGAGAGCATTTCCAAACCCCTTCCCCACCCCCAGCAATCTGCTTTAACCTTCTTATCACAAATGCCTTGTTTATTTCAATATCATCCGTTTTACTTTTCCGTTCGAAGGGAAAAAAAAAAACGAGGAGGGGGAGAGAGGAAAAAAAAAGAAAAAAAATCACAAAAACAGATTTAAGAGGAAAAAGAAGGCTCTAATGAGTAAAACTGTCTGCAGCCCTGTTTCTTTCTCAGGAAAAAGTGGCTGTGATCCTGGCAGAGACAGGGAGGCTCAACAGCTTCCCGACAGGGCAGCTGCCAGGAGAAGTGCATTTTGGAGTGGAGCAGAGCCTCCAAATTCAACAGCATGTCTCCCCGCCAGGCGCTTCCTGTGCCCAATTCAGCTTGGCAGGTGACAGCAGCTTTAGCAGAGACACAGCCCCAGAGGGAGCAAGGCTCAGCTCCCGACTGCCACCCGGATCTAACGGAGCAAGGAGCAGAGCGGAGCCAGGCCAACGCTGACCCTGGGATACCAGCGCTCTGGAGCAGAAGGGGACAGGAGCTGGAAAAGAAGGTGGGCACCCCTGTCAAGCACCACAGGGACAAGGCCCCTTTCTGGGCCTTTTCCTCAGCTTTTTTCTTTCCCTGGAAGAAGATAGCTAAGTGGGTGTAAAGACCAAGTCCCAAGATGTACTGCTTACACCAAAACTCAGTAACTGAATCTTTATCTCTTTTGGAGTGTGGGGGATATACAAGACTCAGAGGTAAGGGCATTTACTGCTCTTGCAAAGGATCGAGGTTCAATTTCCAGCACCCAAATCAGGAGGCTCGTGGCCACCCATAACTCCAGTTTCAGGGAACCCTAAGCCCTCTTCTAGCTTCTATGGGCAACACACACACACACACACACACACACACACAAAATAAATCTTGAAAAATGCTTTATAAAAATATATCGCCTGGCAGTGGTGGCACACGCCTTTAATCCCAGCACTTGGGAGGCAGAAGCAGGCAGATTTCTGAGTCTGAGGCCAGCCTGGTCTACAGAATGAGTTATAGCCAAGGCTATACAGAGAAACCCTGTCTCGAAAAACCAATATATATATATATATATATATATATATATATATATATATATATATATATATTATTTGGGGCCTGCTCTGGATGCAATGTCAAAGTCAGACTCAAAAAGAAAAAAAAAAGAAAGGCTATGGCTATTGTTTAGTTGGCAGTGTTTGCCTAGGATGCATGAAACCCTAGGTTCGATTCTCAGCACCACATAAACCATGTATGGTGGTACATGCCTACGATCCTGATTCCAGCACTCAGATGGATCAGGAGTTCAAGAACATCTTTGGCTAGGCGAAGCCATCCTGGGCTATGTAACACCTATCTCAGAGGGGAGGGAGGAGAGAAATGGAAAAATGGAAAATGGCACCTGACCTTCAAAGATGTAGATTAGAGACTATACAGAAGCACAGAATAGATTGAAGCTGGAGTGTGGCCCCTTCTTTTGAAACAAACATTATGCCTCTAATTAAGGTGGCCCAGCAGCAGGCTTTGGGAGGAGTCCCTATAGATGGGCCCTTCTACCATGTGAGCATCATGCATGCTGTGGTTAATCCTAAACCATTTCTCACAGGAGTCCCTGGTATCCCCATGGGTCATGAGAGGCCTTATCCATGTCAGGGTACAAAGGCCAAATGAGGCTAGGTTCGAATCCCAGGTCATTTCTTTTCCCAGGGACTTCATTTCTCCTCTGGAAAACTGACAACGTAGACTACCACATCTGGGACACAAGCTTGTGAGAATCAGGTAAGACCATGTGTGACCCATTAGCGCACACTCAGCAGTCAGTAAACAAAGCCTCCTTTATGCCCCCGGCTGGCTCATGGGCTTCACCTACTAGTCCTTTAGCTAACAACCTGAAGCATGTGCCTGGTCTTGGTGAAGCCACACTGGCTCCAGGGACCACAGCTTTCTCTTTTGAACATCACAAATTCCTTCGTGCATGCCAGACCCTGACACCAACTCAACATCTGCTCAAAGCTTGGCTCTTTGTTTTTGACTCATTTCTTAAGTTTGTTTTTATTTATTTATTTATTTATCTATTTATTATCAGAGGATAACTGGTGAGGGTCAGTTCTCTCTGTCCACCATTTGGGTTCCAAGGATAGAACCCAAGTCACCAAGCTTAGCAGCAAGTGCCTTTATCCACCAAGCCAACACCTCAACATCTCCTTTGGGTTTTTTCTATTTGGATTCCTAGTAGGACAGTCTCCCCTTCTAGCCCTGTGAAGCCTTTATAGGTTGGTTTGATTGTTTCTGTTCTTTTGTTTTGGCAGGATAGGGTCTCATTATGAAATCCTGCTTGGCCTGAAGCACACTACGTAGACCAGGCTGGACTTGAACTTAGGGCCATCCTCCTGTTTCTGCACCCTGAATGCTGGGATTCCAGATATGTGTCACCATGCCTATTGAATTCTGTTGCTTCGGTTTTGTTTAATATCAACTACAGTAGTGGTGAAAGCTTAATTCCTCCACAAGCATAAAATAAAAACAACTGTTCCTACTTCGGAGGAACCCGAGGTGCAGAGAGGTAACAAAACCCCTCCAAGGTCACCCAGTAGGTCACTATAATAGCAAAGCCCAGCTCAATCAGACCCTGGACACCACATACACAACACTGGCTGGTCGGAAGTGGTAGCTGACTCTCAACCTGCTACATTTGGTTTGTGGTCCAAGCTCCACTTAGCTAAGTATCATCTATGCCCTTCACAGGAGGGTCACTCCCCATCCCTCCTCCCAGAACCCTCAACTAGCAAGGAACTGTACTCTGGCACCAATTCCAGCTCTCCATGGAGACAGGGTTATGAGCCCTTCATCCTGGTCTTGCAAACAGTCTTTGTACTGGCATCTCAGGCTCCTGTGATGGCTAATCTTGGTTGCTAATAATGACCACCTAGACTAAAGCCCAAGCAACTGAGCGTGCCTGTGAGGGATATTCTTGGTTGGGTCCTTTGAGGTAGGAAGACCCACCCCAAATCTGGATCACATCTTCTGGGGGCAACCCACATAAAAGGACATGGAAGAAGAAAGCTTTCCCTTTTTGCCTGTTTGCCCTCATTGTCTCTTGCAAGTTCATCTATCCTGTTGCTGAGGCATTCCCAGGCTGAACCTACCTCTTCTGGATTCCAATGTAAACTGAAGGTTTGTAGCTCTCTGGGACATCTCTGGGACTCCAACACCAGACTGGGACAGTTGTGGAATGAACAATTCTCACGTCCTTGGCCTTTCCCTCAAGAGATAACTATTGATGGAACACAGCCTATAAGCTACTCTAATAAATTACACACACACACACACACACACACACAGATATATATATATATATATAGATAGATAGATAGATAGATAGATATATTACACCCACACACACCCACACCCACACACCCACACACACATATATATATATATATATATATATATATATATATATATATATATATAATTTGTTCTGTTCCTTTCTATGCTAGGCCACTGACTTCTCCACTAGCCAGGCACAGGCCAGCTGGCACTTGCTGCCTCCATCCAGCAGTGACGACCATTTCACCCTCCTGATGATGTGTTCATGCTGGGAAGTCAAACCAGGCTACTGTTTGTAGACCTTCTGGAAGATTGGGGCACAGACTTCCAAGTGGTAAGAGGAAATATACTTCTGGGACTAGACCTGGAACTCAGGCCTATGGCCACCATAAAAACAACCAGTGGAGGAAAAGATTTCTTTAGATTCACGAGAAGGCTACCTGTGAATCTGTGTGTAAACTCTGACCACAACCAGACAGAAGGCCGATAACTTGAAGCCTCCATCAGAAACCTGCCCAACGGAAACAGAGTGCTGGAGCAAGCCCAGAATGTTTCCAATCCCAGTCACCCACACACTCACAACGCCAGCCATTGACAACCATGCCCACAAACACACTTACACTAAACACTATGAGTCCACTCAGCCCCCTGTGACTCACAGAAGCCCACTTGTTTATCTGGTGAATGTGGCTGAAACACCTGCTGCCTCCCAACACCACATTAGGGGGAGACATCAGTGGGCAGACCAGACCCACAATCCAGGCACAATAGCATGCCCTTGTACATTCTGTATCCCAGCACTGGGGAGGCTGGGAGGCTTTGTATTCAAGGCTAGCCTGAGCCACATAACAAGATCCTATAAACACACACACACACACACACACACACACACATTTAATTTTGTAGTTGTATTTTGTTCTTGGCATCCCGTGTGTGTGTGTGTGTGTGTGTGTGTGTGTGTGTGTGTGTCTTTAATGACTGAGTCATATTGGCACATTGCAAAGTGTGATGGTTAGCTTTAATATAGTCAATGTGACACAATATTAGAATCCTCTGGGAAGAAAGTCTCAGAGAAAGATTCTCCTTATTAGGTTGGCCTACAGGCATATGGGGCTGGGGTTGAGTGGTGGGCAAGGTGCAGACTGTCTTGATTAAGTTAACTGATATGGGAAAACTCAGCCCACTGTGGGCGGCACCATTCCCAACGCAGAGGTCCTATGTAAGAGTGGGAAAATGGAGCTGAGTACAAAGAAAGAAGCAAAAGAGTATATTCACATTCATTTCTCTCTGCTCTTGACCGTAGGTGTGATGTGACTAGCTGTTTGAAGTCCCCGCCTGCCTTCACACAACGATAAACTATAACCTGAAACTGTAAACTAAGATAAATTCTTTCTCCCGTGTGTGTGTGTGTGTGTGTGTGTGTGTGTGTTGTTTTATTTTGTTTATTTGGGGGGGGGTGTCAGTGTATTTTTATCATAGCTACAGAAATAAAACTAGAACAGAAAGTAACATGAGAACAAGAGAAACCTTATTCTAACTTTAAGAATTAGAAAGGGGGTGGGGAAGTCGGTGGCAACTTCAAGTGGTGCATGGTCAAGCCATCAAGAAGAGTGCCGTTTGAGGGTCTGCCTGGAGGGGGAGATGATGCCATTCAAACATTTATCTATAATACTAAGTATCCAGGACACTCTCTACCAGAGACAGTTTTAACAGTGTGGACACGTTCATGAACAAACCGACTGCAGCTCCTACCCTCATGGAGTTTCCATTCTGGCCTCCATCTGGAGAAACCATAAACAGAACAGAGCCATGAGCCTAGCCATGAGTACTCATTGTGCCCAGATGTGGCCCAGGCCCAGAGAACTTAAAACAGCAGTAAGAAGGAAGCCGAATCTGCTTTCTCTTGCTATGACTTGACACCACAAGCCAGGCCATTTGTAAAGAAGCTTGCTTAATCCATGGTCTTGGAATCTGACAAGTATGGTGGTACACTCCTTTAATCCCATCACTTGGGAGGAAGAGGCAAGAATGCCTCTCTGAGTTCAAGGCCAGCCTGGTCTTCATAGCAAATTCTAGGACAGCGGGGGAGGAAGGAACAAAACAACAAAACAAATGAACAAAAAAGTAAAACTAAAAAAAAAAAATAATTTAAAAAGAAACTCAGGATCCACAAAACAGCACAGTAGGGAAGGTGCTTGCTGCCAAGCCTGACAGACTGAGTTCGATCCCTGGGGCTCACACAGTGACAGGAGAGAGACAACCTTCACAAATTCTCTTCTGACCTCCACTCGCACAGTGTGACACAGGAACACACACACACACAGACACACACACACACAGAGAGAGAGACACAGAAATAAATCAATAACAAGAAGAAGCTCGTATATTCACACACAGGAACACATAGTCAAGCAAGAGCCCAATCCCCATGTCTTCATGCTACAGGACAGGTGAAACTTGAAGGGTCTCTGACAATTGCAGTGTCCCTTGTCCCTCTAGCATCCCACTCTATCCTGGCTGTTCTAATCAACCATTAACTTCCCTCCTTCCTTAGCCTGTGGCCATGAGCTGCATCTGCATATATATACATCACGTGTAAAACTGGCACACATGTGGATTGGAAATGAGTGGGCATGTTTGTACATAAGTATTCACACACAAGCCAGCATCAATGGGGAATTTGCACCATGTGAGCATCTACCTTTGTGTGTGTGTGTGTGTGTGTGTGTGTGTGTGTGTGTGTGTGTGTGTAAAATGTGTGTATAAATGTGTGTGTGTAATGTGTGTATAAATGTGTGTGTGTGTGTGTGTGTGTGTGTGTGTGCAGGCTTCTAGCAAGTCAGAGAAATTTATCATATAAATCTTGCTTCCCAGGGGATGAGAGGAAGTGAAGCTGAGTTCAGGTTTAAATCACACCCCCACGGCAGGGAGAGGTTTCCTGGCCTTGCATGATTACCTACCTGCCTGTGCATAGGAGAATGGCAGACTGGGCTGGCAGGCAGGAGGCAGTGAGCCCATCAGCAGGGAGTCATTTGTTGTCTCCAGGCCCCTGGGACCCACTGTGACTGCTCTAGGAGAGGGAGACCCAAGTGCAGTGACAGCTACAACCAGCACATGCCCAACCCAGGTGCTAGGGAGCTCGGGGGAAGGGCTCTGGCCTCCAGCTCTAAAAAGCAAAAAGACAAGGCCGGAGTGCAGCCCCACACTTTTTAGACTGGATGAAGGGAGCTGGTCCAGGGAACTGAATAAAGAGAACAGGTTCAGGCTGTAGGCAGCACCTGTGCAGGCTGGCCCAACTTCTCTGGCCAGGGAAAGGTGGCCCCAGAGCCCCAGGCAGCTTGAGTCTCCTTCCCAAAACAGTCCCCCTCTCCTCCCCTTTCCTCTCCATTCCTCCCCTCCCCTCTCCTCTCCCTCTCTTCTTCCTTCCCCTCTCCTTCTCCCTCTCTTCCCCCTCTCTTCCCTTCTTCTCTTCTCCCCTCCCGTCTCCTCTCCTCCCCTTCTCTCCTCTCTCCCCCCTCCTCCCTTCCCCTCTGTCTCACTCTCTGTATGCCCTTTGCTCTTTGTCCTACCCTAGCTCCAGTTCCTGGGATTCTGCTGCCTCTTGTGGATTGTCTGCCTTCATCTCCTCACCTCTTCTTACACTCCTTTCAAGTACCAGTTTCCCCTGATCTCAACTTTCCCCTCTGGAGAGCCCATCTCCTAGGACCTAGCTTTCACCACACTCCAAGCCTCCCAAGGCATTCCACACCACTAGAGCCTCTCACTTACCCTTCCTTTTGGGCAGGCTGGGAACAGGAGAGTTGAGATTCCCCAGCACTCCAAAAACAGATATCTGTGAGTTAGCCAGCCTGATCTACATAGCAAGTTTGGAGCCAGACGGCTACCTAGTGACTCTCTATCTATCTCTATCTCTATCTCTCATAAATAAATAAATAAATAAATAAATAAGAGGAACCTGAGCTCCCAGAACTATGCATCTCACATTGATATAAAACTAAAAATGTAGGTTTTGCCATGCAGGGTAGCTCATACCTTTAATCCCAACACTCCAAAGGTAAAGGCTAACCTGGTCTACATCGTGAGTTCTAGGCCAACCAAGGGCTCCATGGTGAAACCCTGTCTCAGAAAACAAAACAAACAAATATCAAGCTCTTTCCCTCTTCAACCAAGACTTTGTAACTCCACAGTTTGCAAAACCACAAGCTGTTCACAATACTGAAAATCCCAATATAAAGAGAACGGGAGAGCCTAGGTCCAGACAGTCCACCCCATGTCAGACAAATCACTGAAAACAGCTTCTAATTAAATCAAGAACCTAGAAAAGAGGAGGGCAGAGATGGCAAGCAGTCTACCCTTCCAAAGACACTCCTCCCCGCAGGTCTGAGCTGCCCCACTGAGTACTGAGTATTGCTATGTTTTGTTTGTCTTGAGACAGGCTCTCACTGTGTGGTCCAGGTCTCACTAGCTCAACTCCACCCTCAGCCTTCGAGGGTTGTGAGCTTGTCCCACTTCCTGACTCATGTGTAAGTGGCCTCCAGGATGCCATCATCCCATCTGCAGAGTGGCTGTAGAGGTCTTACGCTGCTGACACAGGCCCAACTCCAACAAATGCAGCGAATTCTCTCCTCTCCTGGATCCTGATCCCTAAAAGAGCTTAGATGCCAGCCACTCCAGCCAGCCACGCACCGGAGCGTTCGCCTCGGGAGAATCCCCATGCTTCCAAGAACACTAGCAAGTCTCCAGTGTCCCTGCAGCTGGAGAGTGACCATAAAGACATTGGGCTTAGAGGCAGAACCCCATCTGCAGCAGGGACCCACTGTCTCCCCCGTGCCTCCAGCCCCCACCTGAGAGGCGTCAGCACCAACGACCCGCCAGGGCCTGCCCATTTTCCTTCCTTTTCATTGCCTGCTCCGTGCACGGTTATAGACCCGGGGTCTCCACAGAGTAATTTACTGGCAGAATCTCTCCCAGAATCCAGCTTGAAACCAAGCTGTAAAAACAGCTTCCAGTGTAAATAATTCATGCAGACAATATGACTTTTTTATGTAAATTCGGTGCATTAACCCTCTATTATAATGATGGACGACAGATAGGGGCGACGTTGCCTTGGTAAGAGCTAATGGATGGCCGCCATAAATTCACTGCACATTTTATTGTGTTGCTGGAAATTGTGCCTTCAGGCAATGCTGTTTACTTTTATGTAAAACTCTAGGTTCCCTAAATATTACAAATATTTTACACCCAGCTCCTCAGCATTCGGGCTTCGCCCACAAATCAAGCTTTCTCCATGTGAGTTGTAATTAAAGGTTTGTTTTTTTGGTTTTTTTTTTCCTGGGACAATTATCTCCAACTATAAAGAGAAATATTTTTCCCCTTTAGATGTTCCGTCATTGACTTATTAACAAATCCTTTGAAGGAGGGGGTGGCAAGTGACGAGCTGTGGTACTTGGCAGGAGGCGGGTCTGCAGGCGAAGGGGCGCTGTGGGCAGAGAGTTCGGCAGCTGGCTTTTATGTCTGGCCGCCACTCCACCTTATTTACACATACGATATTCTGGGCCTTTCTCCCCCTCTTCCTTTCTATAATTCATAGCCGCTTTAACAGGGTGATTCCTCTAACCACCTTCCAAGGGATTGGCCCCCGGCACACCCCCTGACCACACTCGTTGGAGTACTTGACTGGACCTTCAGGCCTTGCTCCTGAGAGAGCCAGAAATGGAGTCCCTGCAGCCAGCTGTCCCAACACAAACCTTCCTGGTCCCCTGCCTGCGCTCACATATTGCCCAGAACTCCTTGGAATGAAACTTGGGGTTTCTTATATCTATTCCTCTTCAACCCAAAGTGTTGGAAATATCCTTTGGGCTGAGCTCTGCTCAGGCAGAGGTCGAAAACATACTATGGCGTCTGTAAGCGGTCTGAGGAAAGAAAGGCCAGGACCTCAGAGGCTTCCTAATGAAGGGAGGCAACAGCTGGAGTAGCAGTCCTCTTTAAAAATAATCCTCACACTTGTTTATTGTTGTCATTAATATTAATGGACATGCTATTAATATTCATATAGCTGCATTAATATCATCCAGGAGCACCTGGGATCTCTAAGCACTCCTAATGGCATGTGGATTCAGCCTCCTGAGTCCCCCCAACCCCCTGCCTAGCCACCCCACAGGGACAATGCCTGCTGGCCTACACTGGTTCCAATCCCATCTCACCCTCCCATAGACCCCTAACCCCGCCTTCCACACACCTCCATCAGCTCTGACTGGTGACTGCCCTTGGAAACCTGCAGCCACTTGGGACTCAGAGTCCTCTCTAAGACCCAGGGGCTCTACTCCTAGAATGGGACCCTGTGCAGGCTGGAGACTCCTGGCATTTCCTCCCTCCCCAAAGGATGTCGGAAGTTTTTTGACAAAGGTAGTTCAAGAAAGATGGTTCATTTCCACCGCACCTCCCCCACCTGAGAGCTCAATTTCCTGCAGAGTCCAAAAGGGGAAAAAAAAAGACTCATTGGCTAAAAACAAAGATGAAATATCATTTTTCACTGATTAGATTGGCAAAGATAATGAGAGCAAGGAGGACTTGGGCTGAGCGGCTCCCTTCCTGCATGGGATTGCTGTGCTTAGCCCTCTCTGTGCTAGCAAGTTGAATGAGCCTTCATGGATAGCCAGGAAGAACACCCTTTATGGCACTGTAAATTCTCCGAACCCTCCCCGAGTGTGGTTTACAATCTGTGACAAATCCCAGTTCTGCTTACCCTCTGACCCAAAGATTCCAGTTTTAGGAAATCCCTGCCTGTTTGTCATGGAAACACTACACTCCGCTTCATATCCACTTACCTGCCTTCTTTCTCCTTTTGAGATGCCAGGACTCCAACCCAGAGCCTCACATATGCTAGATGGCCCCTCCACCACCGAGCTACACCTAAGCCTCCCTATCTTCCATCACCTGCTTGGAGAAGCCTCCCTGACTCCAAGACAAGAGATCTTTCTAGTTCTGCTCTCTCCTTGTTTCCTGAGTTTTCCTTGGTACAGTGGGTCGGTGCTAATTGGGTAAATATTCATGTGACTGCTTAATACATATATTCACTAAAATCAAAACAACAAAAACCACTGTACACTCTGTCCTGTCTTGCCGCAATATCATAAACTCCATAAGAGCAAAGGCTGACCAAGTCTGTTCTGTGCATCGTATCTCCAGCTCTTGGTATTGGGCTAGTATATGGATCATGCTTGAACGACCTCTATAGTATAAATGAACGATGCAGAGACAAGCCTGCAGATGTTCACTGTAAGGGTGCTTATCAGCAAAACAATTGGAAATACTTCTGTCTCCATCAGCTGGGGACCTGGGGACAGGGAGAAAGATAGTGAACATGGACCAGGAGATCCAGGCATACAAAGTAGGCCTGAAGTCTTGAGAGGTGGATCCACGGGAACTGACATGAAGGATGTCCAGGACATATTGCTGAGTGAGGGAAGGAAACAGGTGACAGAGCAGCGTATGTCATCTGATCTCACTCGGGGTAGAACTGCATACGTAGACTCTATCTGTGTATATTTATGCACAGATAGAAGTCTGGAGGGACCTTCACCAAAATGTTATGTGGTTATCTCTGGCTGATGGAGTCTGAGGTGGTTTTTACATTTTTTCTTTGAACTTTTCCATATTGTCTGATTTTTTTTTTCTTTTTGCAATGAGCATATGTATCCTTTTATTTTATTTTTTTTAACAAAATGATAAAGCTGCTTTCAAAAGAATTATAGGTGCACTGAGGAAGGCTAGGGAGTGCTTTGTGAGAGGCCCAAAGGCAAGAACACAAGACTAATCAGACTGAAGGGGGCTGAGGAGACCCAGGGGCTTTTCTCCATTTCTGGGATAGCTGGGTACCTTCCCAGGCTACAGCAGAAGGGTGCTTAGGGCCAGAATGTCTGCCCCAGTATCTCCTCCAGGAGCCATGCCTGTCCAGATCGGAGTTTCTAGATAGGGTTTTCCACATTTGAGTCTTCTGACATGTTTTATCGCCTCGGAGCTGTTTTGCAAAATTCATAGCAATTTTCGAAGGCTCCAAGCTTCCTGGGACCAATTCCATTTTGAACAATAGCAGAGTATCTGCTTGCAGGAAGGGTCGGCCCACCCCAGAGCGGCCTCCGGGCCCCTGTGAGCTGGGACTGGGGCTGAGTGTCGAAGCTGCCGCATGAAAATACATGAGCTCCTCCTCGTCCTTGTCCTCACCCTCCTCCCACTCACCCTGTGCAGGAGGGGGAAGAAGGAAGCAGACGGAAAGCAGCCTTCTCTTCACAGCATCCCTTCAGTGCCCTGAGGGGACCCTGCATCCCGGGAGGTGAAACAAAGAGCCCCACCCCCACCCAATGTTCCTCCTGCAAACTCTGGCTTCTTACTTAAGAACAACTTTAGTGTCCTGTGCCAAGCGCCTTAACCTGGGCGAGATAAAAACAGGGAGCAGAGCAGTGCTCAGACTGCAGCTACCTGCTCAGTGCTGACTTATAAATCCATGCTTTAGAAAAGAAGTAAACACCCAGGTATGATGGTATCAGGAGGATCATGAGTTCAAGGCCAGCTCCAGATACACTGGAAGCTCAAGGCCAACCTGGGCTACAGACTAAGCCGAAATGATTCCACCTCTGTCACTGTTAAACCAGCCCTTTCTCCCTCTTGATCTAGGATGTAGGACTCTATAAGATACAAATCAACCCAGCCTTCTGTGACTCCATATTCTGAAGGACAAGGGGAGATCTAAGCGCCTCTTCCTAACACTCAAACCTTTCCACACCTCACTATACACACCACTGCAGCAACCCGGATGAGGTCAGCATCACCAGCCCAGCCCTCGGTGATGTCCATTATCTTCCTTCAGCTGGCTTGTGCCCTGGCATCCTCTAGGGTCCAGCTTTGAGTCTCCCTAATCTCCTGTTATAGAACCCTCCTCCATCCACAGCAGAAGATAGTCTCCATTCAATCCATAATCCACTCAACAAATATTACCAGAGAACTTGCCACAGGTTTTGACATACCCTGCGCAGCAGGGTCTGTTTCTGTGCCTGCCTGCCTCCTTACAGCACAGCAAGCACTGTGTGTGTGTGTGTGTGTGTGTGTGTGTGTGTGTGTGTGTGTAGCTAATTGTGTGGATCATCACTAGTGACCGCCCTATCTCTCAGCTCAGAAAAAAGACCAGGGATCCCTCAACTGGAGATGAACAAGAAGAGATTTTCATCATGTTAACACATCCAACCCTGTCCTCCTACTGTCCTTCCAACATGTGTCCTCCCTAACCCACTACAAGGCCTTGCATGATGGCACCTTGGCTCCCTCCCTTCTCCTGCAAGCTCCCCCCTTCCAGAACCTTTCATAATTCTTCTCAGGCTCCACCATGTCTTGCCTCTGGGCTATACACCTGATTTTACCTCTGCCTATGGCAATCTTCTATCTTGTCCCTCTTGGTCTCTCAGTGTCTGACATGTGGGGGGTGGATGGACAGAAGAATGAGCGGAATAAATGCCATTTCTAATCGACCTCAGGACACCTCACTACACCCCTCCCACATTCCCCCCATCCCCGACAGTGACAGTGGCCGTGCTGTCTCCCAGTACACTCAAGCAGAAGTATCTCTCTGGCCACTGTGTCCCTCCCTGCTCTTGTTCATAAACAAGTGAAGTAATGTTCTTCTGTGATGAAGGAACTCAGCAGCTCCCCATAGCCCTCAGGACCCATAGCCTTGGGAAGTCCTCTCCAGCAGCCCCTCTATGTCATCTTGGTCTGTAACCACTCTAAATGGAAGAAGGCGGTGGTAGTGGTGTTCCAGCTCTGAACTCCCAAGAGATGGCCCTGTTCTTCCCAGAATCTTTGTCTGCTAAACTGATCACTCTCCAAGATGCCCCTTAATACAGAAACTTCCTCCAGCCCACCCTTCTGTTCCCATCCTCTATACCACAGCATACACTGGCCTGGACCTTCTCTGCGATGACCAGGTTGCCACTGTCTGTCTCTTGGTCTATTTCTCCCATAGTGATGTGACTATCCATTGCAGCAGCCCAGTGGCTAGTGTGCACGTGCTACCACCGTTACAGGAGTGGTCCATCAGTCTTCATTCACTAGACTCAGGGAGATGGACTGACTTTCCCAAGGTCACAAGCTAGCAAGAAGCAGGGCCGGGGCTTGAATCCTGAGATTACCACTTCCAGGATGTTCCATTCCTCTTCATGATGACTCTAGAGAGTTAAGCCGCACATGCACACACACACACACACACACACACACACACACACACACACACA
>JANHMN010000004.1:27569788-27621572 GCA_030674055.1 Rhabdomys pumilio | reverse complement strand
ACACACACACACACACACACACATTTTAGACAGACATAGGAATATACAATGACATATACAAACACATATAGACATACACAGAAACAAATCTCAGTCCCCACAGACACATTCAATGATCCACAGAGATGTTTGCACACGAGATGCCATGATATATACACATAAATGTATGTATGTATATGTCACTGCACATAAGCAACATTTAAAGTACAGATATAGACATTCACCCATATACACATATCCAGGACCAAATACACAAAGTTATAGACATGTACATCAGCATGCCGAGATGTAAACAACATACATACACACAGAAACACATACACACGAGCATGCACAATTGAAACACACACCAGTAAAACCAGAGTCCTATGCACACATGCCCAGGCCACCACACAGGCTCAGGCAGACACTTCACATGCTACCAGTTATAGCTACATGCTACATGTTATACTCATATAAACACAGGCACACATGTGTATTCATACAAGGACACATGCATGTCCCAGAGCCACACAGAAGCAGCATGCACCCTGGTCCGTATGCACCCAGAATTCCAAGACATGTTAGTGAATGACGTGGGTCAAACGAATCTGTCTGCTGGGGGCGGGGGGGCTTGTCTGAGGTACCTCGGGGCGCTCACATTTTTGCAGCTCAGGAAGGCAGCTGACATACCAGCCTGGCTGTGATGGTATTTTGCATAAATGCTAATGTATTAATTACCATGTACAGTACACAGAGCTGCCATTTAAAAGAAAAAGTTAAGACTCTTTAATTCAAAAGCCCCATGTGGGTGGGGGTAGGGCTCTGGCCTGCATAGGGAGTGGGAGCAGGCAGGGTAGCCACGCCCATGCCCATTGGCACCCGCTCTCCAGTCCCTGCCTGTGGCTTCTAGCCAATTCTCTGCTCTTAGATCCTAGATCCTCTCTGTGGCCCTGGAACAAGTAGAACCCTTGGCCTGGAAGAGTCAGGAAAAAGGTCTCAGCAGCTAGAGGAGTGATGCCCATCCAGAGCTGGAGCAGGACCTGAGCCAAAGGTGCCCGTTCATTGAAGCCCTCTCTCCTTTTGATCCCTTCCATCACAGCAGTGAACCAGACTGATTCTGCCCAGGCTCAAATCCCTCAAAGGCTTCCCAGGGCTCTTGGGACACAGTTCACACTGCTGAGACCAGGTGTCACACACCTGCCAGCCCAGCAGGACGATCACTTGGGCTCAGGAGTTCGAAACCAGCTCAACACACTGAAACTGGTCCAAATGCATGAAATAAAAGTTATGAAGAAAGTTTGCATGCCCTAAGAAAGTCCATAAAGGTCCATACGACCTGGATTCTCTCTCACGTCCCAGTGTTCTCTCTTCTCTCTCCCTGGTCAATTGCACTGGATAGCTCTTCCCTAAACATCTCAAGGTGGCAACTCCTCAGCCAATTCCTGGGCTCATCTGACACAGAGCCAGGAGATCTGACTTCCCCTGACCACCTGAGGAAGGCCCTCTCTGGTCTCTCTTTGATACTAGGAGTTTAATTTTGGCTTATTTATTCATTTATGTCCCTGTAAAACATTCTGTTGTTTCTGCATTCTGTTGATAGTTTTTGTTTTTGTTTGTGTCTCCTCAGTCTGTCACAGCATGCTTCAGGAAGCTAGGACCTTGCCAACCTTGAGTCACCACCATGCCGCAGGCCAAAGGCCAGGATCTGCCTGGCACTCTGTGCTGTTCTGTGTCGTGGTCCAGGGTTGTAGGATAAAGCATGCTGGGAAAATATTCTACCACTGAGTTACACTGCCAGCCAGGGTCTGGCACTTTGTAAGCGTGGTTAAAAGAACAGATAAGCTTGGTATGAAAAAGATGCTGGCCGGGCGGTGGTGGCGCACACCTTTAATCCCAGCACTTGGGAAGCAGAGGCAGGCCTTCTGAGTTTGAGGAAATCTCAGGATTTCTGAGTTTGAGGCCAGCCTGATCTACAGAGTGAGTTCCAGGACAGCCAGGGCTACACAGAGAAATCCTGTCTCGAAAAAACCAAAAAAAAAAAAGAAAGAAAGAAAGAAAAAAAAAAGAAAAAGAAAAGAAAAAGATGCTATTGGGGACTATCCTGAACCCCGGAGCTAAGTGTGTGTGTTGCTGTTCTCTTTAGCACCTGGCATGACCACCCTGCCTACCCAACCTCTGGAGTGAGAGGATAGGTCACTGGTCAGGAAACTAAGTCCCAAAATAAAGAAGGCATGACCAAGATTATATCACATCCTGGAGCCCAGTATCCAGAGCTCCTGTGCCTGCCTCAACCAGCCTCCCCTAATAGGCAAGACAGGGCAGCTAATCTAGTTCAGAGACCCCTAACCCCATACTTCTGAGGTTCTCTATCCTGCCCATCATCTTCTATAGCCCTTGGGAGATAGGGAGTTATTTTGTAAGGCATATGTCAGAAGAAGTTGAGGCAGAGTTTTAAGTGAGCTACCTGAGTCTTCAAATCATCCAAGGACTCTGGATTCAAGTCTGTAGCTGAACTCTAGGCTTCCTCTGAGCACACACACCTTCTCCCAACCAGCCCTTGAGGATATTCTCAGCAGCTAGACTATTGCAATGTCAGGAGCCCCAAACATGTCCCACAGACCTCTCCCATCTTCCCGAAGAAGCAAAAAGGCTGAGGTGGGCCTGGTGAGCAGGCAAAGAGAGCAGCTGATGAAGCTGGCTGGCTCATTCCCCAAGCTCCGGGCGGAGCCCTCAACTTCACCCTCACTGCCACACCTGCCCAGCCACCAGCTACTGTCATTCCACACCCAGAGTCTCTTTTCAGCTTGCCCTCCTTCCCCATGCCCTCTGCTTCTGCCCTGGTTCAAGCCAGATGGCTGCCAGTTCCTACCTAAACCATCATGACAACGTCTACCTGGCAGCTCAGACCCGATTCCTTGCCCAGCAGTTCCCCACCCACCCCCAGCTCATCCAAGCACTGCCCCTGTGATGGTTTGTAAAAGGTGAGTCACTGATAAGAGTGTGCACTGCCCATGTTCAAATCCTGGCCCTGCTGCTTTCTTGCTGTGTGATCCTTCATTCATCACGTCACCTCACTTCTCTGTATTTCAAGTGCCAAGTCTTTAAAATAGCAGCACCCTGTATGGAGCACCCAAGCCAGCCCCAGAAGCTGAAGAACATTGTGTTAAGAGGCACCTCTTGTTTGCTATTGTTTTTATGACTGATCTCTGTCTTTCTACTCCACAAAATTACAAACCCTGGGAGGATTGGGCCTACAGCAGGCGGGCTGCTTGGCTCTTGTTTGCCCTTGCTTGGCTCCTATCTGCCTGCAGCCTTTGTTCTGTCTTCCCCAGTCCTGATGGGTGCCAACCCTCCAGGGGGGAAGGGCATGCCCTCAGCAGGAAGTGCTGTCAAAGGCGGAGCTCCAGGCGGCAGAAGGAGAAAGCTGTTCCCTGCTGTACCCCCCAGAGCCCCAAGTTCCTGGGAGCCCCCACATGGCCAAAGCCTCCCTTTGTCCTGAAGGTCAGGAGCAGAGGGCCAGCTGTGGGGGAGTTCCGCTGCCTTGCTCCGGACAGCAGCCCAGATGTGCGTGTTTGTACAGCCGAGTCCAGGCTCTGAAGGGGCCTTGTTGGGTGCTCTGAAAGGGGGGCTTGTGAAGCTCCCTTCAGCCTCCAGGACGGCGAGCAGGAATGCAGCCCTCAGGAAGCCCTTCCCAGTAAGCCTGCCAAGTGCCCTTCTAGCTGGGGAGTCAGGAACGATGGTGCAAACAGGTCGAGATCTTGCCAAATGCGGAACTGCAGGCCTAGTTTCTGACCTGGGTCCAGGTTCCCCTTCTGCAAAATGCAGAGAGACCCAAGTCTCAACATAATCACACAGTCATCCTGATTAAGAGTCCCCCGAGTCAGGACCAGGGTGTAGCCGCTCCAGCCTGTGATCCCAGTGCTGTAGAGACTGAAGCAGGAGGATGACAAATTCTAGGCCCGCCTGGGTCACATACAAAACAAACAAAAAGCAGGAGTGAAGGAGATGGCCTTTAGTACAGTGTTGGCCATGCGAACAGAAAATGTGAGTTCAATCCCCAGAACTCACATGCAATCCCAGCCCTGGGAAGGCCAGGCACACAGGAGGGCCCATGGGGCTCTCTAACCAGCCTAATCAGTGAACCCCATATCCCAGCAAAAGACTTTGCCTCAAATAAATAAATAAATAAATAAATAAATAAATAAATAAAATAAGGTGGACTGAGCCTAAAGAATAAAATCTAAAGTCGCCCTCTGGTATCCATTATCCATGCACACACACACACACACACACACACACACACACACACACAAAGGATGAATAAGTGAATAAAGAGTCATATCTGTGCACACGCACTAATTAAATGGTGAATAAGTGAATACAGGGTCTTATCCCATGCCCACATGTGTACACACACACACATACACAAAATTAAATGATGAATACATGAATACAAGGTTCCGGATTGAGGCAGAATTTTTTATCTGTGAACCTGTTTTTCACCTGCCATTGGGGATGATAACTCCTGCCTCCTGGGGTTATCCTAGAAAGCAAATGACATCATGGGCAGAAGAGACCAGGACCACACTGACACACGGTTGGTGTTCCATAGCACGCCATGTTCTTTCTCCCTCCAACTCTCCAGGCTCACAACAGGCGTGGGGTCTGAGACTGTTGGTGTTGAGCATAGATGTCCTCCACACACTGGCCCAGAACAAGAGCTGCTGCTGAAGGCCCTCACCCCTGGCACAGTGACACACAGCTCAATACCCCTGCCTGCTAAACCAATTACCAATGTCCAGGCAAAAGAGGTCCTATCACTATATCTACACACCCTAGTCCCTGTACATGGTTGAGCATGTGCCCTACATTTCTACATAGAATGTCTCCTCAAGCCCAGTCCAGCCCTAGGCAGGACTGGTCCTTGGTCTCGGCTGACTTGCCAAATCCATCTGTCCTTGAATATAAACTGATGTCTAGAAAGGGCTGCTTCCTGAGCCCGGGCAGTCTCTATAAATAATCTCTAAGCACAGGTTTCTTCATGCATATCCATCCCCAGGCACATCAGGCCTCTAAACACAGACACTGTGGGCATCATTAGTCCATAGGCAGAAGTACACTCAGTGCAGTTGGCGCTCAGGCATGGCTCCAGTAGGCAAGTTAGCCATCAATTCAGATGGTCCCCAAAATGGCAAGTTCTCTTGAAACAGTTAGTTGTTCCTGAGCATAGTCACCCCACAGGCACAGGTAGTCCCTGAATACAGCCAGCTCTTAGACTGTTGGTCCCCTCCCTAGGCATAGTCAGCAAGTCAGCAGTCGACTCCTTGAACACAGCTGTGCCTGAGAAGAGTTGGAGTCAACCTTGAGCTTTCGTGTAAAGCAGACTATGACTCAGGCCAAGGAGATGACCCTTATGGATTTGCATGACCCTGCCACCTACCGAGGAGCCAGAGCTGGGACTCACAGTAAGAGAGAGGGTAGGGTGTAAATGCTGTTCCTGAGAGCCCTGCACGGTCTGCGTAATGGTAGACAGAGGCAGCAGAGCAAGAAATAGAGTAGAGAGGTTTAGGCCCGGCCTCTACCAGCCTCTTCTAAAGCACCAGAGGGAAATTGTAAGCTATGACAAAAAGAGGACCATCTCCCAGCCCTCTTTCTATATGTCAGGAGGACCTGTGCCCCAGTTGCCAAACCTTCCCAAGACATGAACAATGCATTAGACTTGTATCTTCCAAATGTAAGGTTAGGATGTCCAGTGAGGTGGCCCTGTCCTCTATGGCCAGTATCTCCAGTACTCAGGCATGACGCCCACAGGAAGGAGGAGGTGACTAGTGATTATCAGCCTCTAAGCATCACGGAGCTGGATTTCCGACAGATTCTGGTCTCATCAGCCCTACAGCTTCCTCTCAAACCCAGCCCCACTGGGCACGGAGCCCCACAGCTGGAGTCTGCCCCTGTCCTGTTTGGGGCCTATTTGGACTTCATTCCCTCTCCCTTGTTATTGTCTGAGGGAGTCTGGTTCCTGCAGGACAGTAATGCAATGTGGCATCCCATTAGCCAAAGCCTGCCCTTTGTACCCACCTCCCTCGCCCAACCCCCACACACATCAATGCTCTGTTGACTCACCAGGGTAGTAGTGCACGTCACATCTGTTTCAGGGTCTGGAAACAATGTGAGCAACACACACCGGCCACCCATCACAGGCGACACCACCCACACCCATCAGCCTGTCCATCCCTGACAAGCACCGCTGTCACGGGGGACAGCTCCAAGTTTGCTCATTGGAAAAGAAAGAGAGGGAATCTGGAACTCAAAACGGGAACGGCAAGGGGAGAGCAGGCAGCAGGGGAATTGCACAGGGAGGGGCAGGGGGCAGCAGGGATGAAAAGTGGGGAGCTGACGATCTATCGATCATTCAAGTGAGGGCTGGCCAGCTGAGGTCCTCCAGCTGACGGAGAGACCAGAGGGCCAGACCCTACAGGGTCATTTACCTGCTCACACTCCCTCCCCCACAAGTGTCCCAACCGAAGCCACACAAGCGGACAACCCAAGAACATATCAACCCAGCGTCCCAACACTAAGGCTGGAAAACATGTCAACCAGAAGAGACTGGTAGTATTTAAAGTGTGATCAGTCCAGTTCAGACTGGTGCCAACTGGCAGCAACCAGATCTAATTGATTCAAGCTGGCCTCAGCCAAACCAAATCTGTTGGAGCCAGCTCCAACATACACGGCTGCCCAAGACTGGATCAAGCTGAACCAAACTGGCTGTGACCTGCTCAAATAACCTGGGGCCATTAGAAAGCCAGTTATTTACACACTTTCTCTGGTGTTGCTTTTGGCCATAGATGTCTTTAACTATGCCTCCCCTTGAAAATGTACTAAATCTTTTTGCTTCTAGTATGTATTTGGTATAATGTTTTGGGAGGGGGGGGTTGTTGTTTTTTAATGTCAAGCATCGCAAGACATCCCAAGTCTGTATGAGTTCACACACACACACACACACACACACACACACACACACACATCTTCCTGCCGGCTCAGTGATACACAGTTGGGTTCTAATGCACGGCCTCTGATAAAGCTTGAGCTTAGGTCCTCGCACTGCAGCTTCTCACCTGTGTGATTTTTGAGGAGGTAACCTAATCTCTATCAGTTTCAAAAGTCAAAAACTCATCTAATGAACTCATCTGCTTCACAGAGCAGCTTCAAAACCCCAGACACAGATATAAATGCAAGCATATGGATATAGATTGGGATGGAGAGGGGAAGCTAGAGCTGGCATGCAATAACCACTCGATATACAGACGCTTTTAGATTAGTCCATGGCTCCTGTCACACACAGAGTAACCTCCAGAGTCAGAAAATCAAAACTCAGGACCTCCCCTCCATGCTGGAGAGGTGGCTCAATAATAAAGTAATGGCTCTGCAAGCATGCAAGCATGAGGTACAAGGTTCAAATCCCTGAAACTCATGTGAAAGCACAGTGGGCTCACCAGACCACTCTGGGACAGACATAGGGATCTCTGGGGCAAGCTGGTATCTAAACTAGCTGGAACTGGTGAGCTCCATGTCCAACACGAGAGCCAACCCCGATAAATAAGGAGGACATCAGACATCAACTTTCAGGCTCCTCATGAACATGCACACACATGTAAACACACACATGTGTAATAAATAATTGAATTTTTTTGTTAAAAATAAAGCCTCTGACTCCTATGCCGCCATGAACTCTGTGAACTCAGGTTCTGCAGGTAGCGTCTTGTAAGCCTAATAAGATGCAATTCATAGCCAGGCAGTGGTGGCACAGGCCTTTAATCCCAGCACTTGGGAGGCAGAGGCAGGTGGATTTCTGAGTTCAAGGCCAGCCTGGTCTACAAAGTGAGTTCCAGGACAGCCAGGACTACACAGAGAAACCCTGTCTCGAAAACCAAAAGAAAAAAAAAGATGCAATTCATGAAAGTACCATGCCTGGACCACGGTCAGCAGTGTCCAACACGCAGTGACAGTGCCGGTTAGTAAGGAACAACCGATGCCAGTTCTGCCAGGCAGAGTGCTGAACACCTTGTGACTGTTGGCCCAGCACTCACCATGATCCTAGGAAGTGGGTGCTTTTATTATTCTCATCTTCTGGAAAGGAAGACCACAGTGTGTGGTGATGCGGAAATGATTTAAGGGGAACAGAAAGGATACATTTGCCACAGTGCAGAGGTGAATGACTAGTCCATAGGACAAGTCTTAGGAAGAATGTGGCAGGCTAAGAAGAGGGAATTCTGGATCCAGCCATTCCTGGCCTCAGTTCCCCAACTCCTACACTATCTACATCTCCGTTTCTTCATCTGTCAAAGGGGAATAAGAAGTTTTCCCTTGTGGAGTTCTGAGGACTCAATAGAGCCCAATATTCCTATGAGTTCAATGCTCATAGTTCTAAGCTGGGCTTGGAGAGATAGTTCAGTGGTTTAGAAGAGCACTGGCCGTTCTTGTAGAGGACCCAGGTTCTATTCCCGGCCCCCATATGGTGACTCACAACTCCACTTCTAGAGGATCTGACTCCCTCTTCTGCCCGTTGAAAGCACCAGGCACACATAGGGTGCATATACACACATGCAGGCAAAACACTCATACATACTAAATGAAATAAAAAAAATCTTTAAAAATAATTTTTAAAAAGGCAAGCTGTCTCTCTTCTTCCACAAAGACATTAGAATCCAAAACTGTGTGTGTTTATACAGTGACATTTGTCAGGGTAGGGGACTGCACGGGGGTTCTAATTTTGATACATCTGTCCACATGTGTTGTCTGCTTCTAATGTAGCACCCCTCCAGCATCTCCCCGTTTCTGCTCACTGAACCCCAGTTCACGGGACATGGTTGGCTCCTAACCACACTGCTCTGTTGCCAAGCAGAACCAGTCAGGATTATACTGGAGAAACCAGCCAGATGTGACAAGCTGTCCACCTAGACACCTGTTTTGTGAAATCCAGTGAGGCAGAAGAAAGGTCCGAGTTCATCTTCTGAGGGAAAGTCCCACAAGGACAGCCGCAGGATATGGGCCTTGAACTAGAAAAGACACACTAGATCTGCTCCTGCCGAGTGCCCACCTGTGACCTTAGGTAGAGGCCTTTCCCAGACGGCTCTCTTCTTTGTTTCTACCCAGATGTCTGGGGCGCCAATGCGTTCTGAACCCAGTGACAATTATGGTGATGACAGTAAAGATTACATTTAGCACTTATTTACAACACAACACACTAGACACTTTTTAATGCGTTTAATAATATGCTAGAAAACGTATTATTATATTCTTAGCTACTGAGACACTGGGACTCTTATCTATATTTGACAGAAATTCAGAGTCTGTGTAACTATCCAAGTGACACCCATTAGGTCAGTGATGGAACTGGTGTGTGTGTGTGTGTGTGTGTGTGTGTGTGTGTGTGTGTGTAAAACACCCATACATGCACATGCAGAGGCCAAAGCAGGACATTAATGTCTTTCCCTAACAATCTCCATTTATCGCCTTGAGTCAGGTCTCTTACTGAACTAGTTACTAGTAATCAGTTGGCCAGAGAGTTCTTGGGATCTGCCTCTCTCTATCCCACCAATGCGAGGGCTACAAATATACAAAGCCATTCCCAGCTTTTCTTTCACATGGGTGCTGGGGATTTGAACTCAGGTCTTCAAGCTTGTAGAGCAAGTGCTCTTACCCAGAACTTGAGATTCCAGTCCACACTGCCTCATTCCAGAGAAAGCCTGAGGGGATGCTGCCCACCTCTACCTGGATGCCCAGAACTTCCTCTGTCTACTCTTCATTCTGCCAAGGCTAATGTCCTCTGCACAAGAGAGCAGGTCCTGGGAGACATATAAGGAACAATGCATGGAGGCTAACCTCCAAGTCAGTAACTAAGAATTGCTGCAGAGTGTAGTAGGGACAGGGCAGAGACAAGTGCTCTATGGGTGATGAAACAGATGGGAAGCCTGATACAGTGAGCAGCAGCCGGCTGACCTGTTAGGCAGGTCTGGTGAGGCTGAGCTACCTAAGCAGGAACCAGTACAGCTTCAGTGACTTCACACATTACCACTGTGGGTCCAGCAACTCTTCAAAGCAGCTCTATCTCCAGGGGTGACTTGGGGACCCAGGCTGCTTGGGCCAGACACTGAAGCCAACTGGAACATATGACTTCTGGGTCACCAGGGCAAGAAAACTGAGCGGGAATGCCATTATTCCCAATGTCTCATTCCAGAGGGTCATCTATCACTTCAGGTCACAGGCCCCTGGCCAAGTGAATCACATGACCCTGGCTGGCTACCAGGAAGGTAGAAAACCATGAAGCACCAGCACTTCACAGGCAGCAGCTGCTGGGAAAATGAAGCTGTTTGCCAAGCAAGTCCTAATCAATGTTTGTTGTTGTTTGTGTTTATGTTTGATGCAGGAACTCATTGTCTAGCCTTGGCTGTCCTATGACTCACTATGTAGACTAGGCCGGCTTCAAACTCATAGAACTCCACCTGTCTCTGCCTCCTAAGTGCTAGGACTAAAGGCATGAGTCACCACATCCTGCTTTATAGTCATATTTTTTATTATTGTTTCTTTTCTTTTCTTTCATTTTTTCTTTTATTTCTATTTTTTTTTCTTTCTCCTCTTTCTTTTTCTTCTTCTTCTTGAAACAGAGTTTCATGTAACTCAGACTGGCCTCAAACTTCCTATGTAGTCAAGGATGACCTCCAAATCAGGTGCTAATATTCAATTTGTTTTTGTTTGTTTTTTATCTTTCTTTTTCTTGGGAAGGGTGTGGTTTGGTTTGGTTTGGTTTGGTTTGATTTGATTTGAGATGGGGGTTTTTCTGTGTAGCTTTTTTTGAAAAGCTGAACTAGCTTTATTGATTAAGCTGGCCTCAAACTCCTTGAGATCCATCTTCTGCCTCCCAAAATCTGGGATTAAAGGCTTGTGCAAGTGTGAGTGCCCAGTTTAATTTGTTTTTTAAATTATATTACATATATTTTGCATGTGTGTATACACACACATTTGCACACTTGCTCACACATATGTATGCCATGGCCTGTGTTTGGAGATCAGATGACAACTTACAGGAGTTAGCTTTCTCCTTCCAGCACATGGGTCCCAGGGTTAGTCTTAGTTAGTAAGTCGTCAGTCTTAGTGGCACCTTCACCACTGAGTCATCTCAACTGCCCCTCTGATATTCACTTTGAAAAAGGAGATGGTTCTATGCCATGTTACCCTCAGGCTATACTTGAAGTGACAGGCCCAGTTCAAGGTGCTATATTTTAGAAGTGCCCAAATACACTGGAATCCCATGGAAGGAGAACAAATTTGGGAGGAGACTCTATGTTGAATCTTCTGAGAAAAACCTGAAAAGATGTCTTATCTGGGGAACAAGAGACTTCAGATCTTTGAAGGGCTGTCAGTGGGCAAAAGCTATAAATCATTGTTTGGGGCTCCAAGGGGCAGAACCAGACCAGTGAGAGGGACGTAGGCAATTCCAATTCTGAGGGGAATACTCCCTGTCCCAATAATATGCAAATAATGTTCAGAATACCATTTGTGTTGGAGGATTGAAGCAGGAGAATTCAAGTACCAGAAAAAGTGGAAAGGACACGGGATAAGAGTCCCTAGAGGCGGGACCTGAATGGTTGGTACAATGAGCACATCCCCATTCAGATTCCAGGCCTGGTTTTGGGACTGATCAGGCCCCCAGAGCCCCTCCTAGTCACAGCATACTAGGTCCTAGTCTACCGGGACAACAACAAAAACAACCCCCCCAACTCTACAGTTTATAGGGACAGGCTTATTTGTCAGGGACAGGATGGACTGTCCGGTTCTGTTGCCCCTGGACTGGGCCTTCTCCCCATTGCTCTGAGGTAACAAGCTTTGTGTCAGATGCCTCCCTCTCTCAGGGACACTTATGAAGGACACCCAACGTGAAAACAAATAAAAGGAAATCACCCCATCAGAGCTATAAGTAATAATCAATAATTCAAAGCCTTGATAAAGTCTTACTGGAGAGCGCTTCAGAGAGAAGGCACAGGCTGGGTTTCATGGTTAATTCAATGTCAATTAGCTGATTGCTAACTTCCCTCCAGCTAAATCGCATGCAGTGCAGGGGAGAGAAATCAAACGTGCTCTCGCTTTAACAAGCCTGGTGTTTCAATCATTCATCTCTGGCCGCAGGCTCCGAATCACTGTCAACAGACATTCCCTCACAGTTTTATCAGCCACTTCTGCATGCCACTGTTTTCTCTGCTGCCCTTAACTGTCCTGAGACCAGACCTGGAACCCAAACTCAAGGGAGTAGCCTTCAGCTTCCTGGAAGGTATTGGACCCGCAGCTCCTGAAACTTGGTTTCCCCGGCTACCCTCCTCTAAAAGATGCTGTGACCACTGCATGCAAATAAGCACATATATATACACGGTGCACAGTGAAGGTAACTTTTCTCTGTCCCAAGTCCTGATTTCAGTGCCTGGCTCACCCTCCTGCCTCTGAGCCCCTGTGGAGACTGTGACTGGCTTCAGCACCATGGCCAGTGCCTATGCCTGGAGGCCAAAAAAGGAGCCTGAAGGTCAGGCTCCCAGCTGAAAAGACAGAAGGAAAAAAAAAAAAAAGATGAAGGGATCTCAAAGACCCATGAGGTCACCAGCCACCTTTGCACAGAAGTAAGCAGGCCAGAGAGGGCAAAGAAACTCTCAAGATAACAAGAAACGCTCCAGCTACTACCTCCCAAGCCAGAAGCTCTCTGTCTCATGCTGACCCACAAAAGGAACCATGAGTTTCAGTTTCTTCTTGAGATTCCTTAGGATGTGGAAGGCACAAGAGAAAAGTTACTGATGTACAGGGAGATTCAGGGAAGTGTTGACTGATGGAAGATTTATCAGCTTAAAGCCCCAAAGACTCATCTTTTCCCAAATTTCCTAAAAAGTCCCCTTTGGTGCCCCACCACCAGCACAGGGTCTCATATAGCCCAGGCTGGCCCTGAACTCATTAAATAGCAAAGGACAACCCTGAACTTCTCTGATCCTTCTGACTCTACCTCCCAAGTGTTAAGATCAAAGGCCTATGGCACCATGCCCGATTTATGTGGTACCAGGCCTCAAGCTTAGGGCTGCATGCATGCTGGGTTAGCACTCTACCAAATGAACTACATCCCTAGACCCAATGCGGGATTGCACATGCCTTGCATTATGCCTTAGCACAGAGCTGCTAAGCGGTGTCTCCTGATGTAGCCACTGCCTTGCTTGGCCGGCCCACAGCCTCTTCATCAATATCCATACCTCATGGACCACACCCACACACATAATGAGGGCAGAGAGAGTGTCCTGTGCAATACAAAATATCCATTGCATGTCCCACAGTCCCTGCCATCTCCTCAGCTTCCCTTAGGTGACAGCAAGGAAAGCATGTCTTCCCTCCAACCTCCCTCATCACAGGCTGCCCCCGAGCTGTGCACACGAAGCCTATCTGTGCCAGCCTCCACTTAAGGATCTGTAGGCTGCTGGTTCAAAGAGAGGAGAAGCATTACTATTTCTGATTCTTTTTCTTCAGCGAGGCATTAAGAGGGAAAACCTACAGAACTATGGTTGAGTTCTAGCTCCACCACGTAGGAGCTGGAGAACATGAACCTTCCTGGGTCCAGTTACCTTCATTTACAAAATAAGGAGCACTGACAGTACTGAACTTTAGGGAATTGAAGGGATTAGAGGTTGTAAACCATAGGAAGAACTCAGCATGATACCTAGCCCAGAGTACTTCCTGTTTTGTTGTTGTTGTTGTTGTTGTTGTTGTTTTAGTTTTTTTGTTTGTGTGTTTTGTGAAAGTTTCTTTGGGGGGGGGTAGGGAGGAATCCCAGCCACCGGGATATTCCAGAGAAGGTCCTACTTAAAGGCTTGTGTCAAAACTCAGTGTGAGGACAAAGTTCAGGCTTCACCAAGGGCCAAGTTCAAACCAACTTATGACCCTTGGCAAAGCCCCTTTCCAAGGGACCTGTTTCTTTGTCTATTGAGTGGGAATGAGGACCCTTCAGCATCTTGCCTGTAGGAGGTGCTGCCTGGATGTCAACAACCCATGAAACCTCAGGTGGTGTCAACCTGGGACACTGAGGTTCACTCCTCCATGTTTTAATGTTACATGGGACATAAGACCTGCTGCTTCTCCCAGGGCACACGAACAGAAGCCTTAAGATTCACTGTTTATGCTTCGCATGGGCTGACTTCTCTGACCTCCACCAGCTGCAGGTAATCACTTCCCGGTTTATCTGAGGAGATGCAGAGGAACCACCTTGGGGTTCCAAGAGCAGCTGAGTCCCACACTTGAACCCCACTCTCACCAGCTCCCTCCATGGGTGCCTCTTTATACCTTTTTTTTTCTCTGTGATGCCATAAATACCGCTCGCTCCCGCTTCCTTCTTCAGCTGTTTATCCTCCGTGGGATTCTCTGACCCAGATGCATCCCTGACTTTCATAGTCCTGCTCTGTGTCCAACAGTCTGACCCCAGAGGCTGGGCCTGGACACCCCTGGTTGAATCCAGCTGGTTGGAAACATGAGTAGAGACTGGAAAAGGAGATCAAGATTTGCTCTCTCTCTCTCTCTCTCTCTCTCTCTCTCTCTCTCTCTCTCTCCCTCCATGGTTTCACAAGCACAATAACTGCACTGGTGCCGCCCAGCACTAACTCCCCCTCCCTCCATACCACTACTTCCACTCTGCCTCATCAGCATCAGAAGTGAGAACTTCTTCATGACTGGTCTCAGGGATCACTGTCTCTGGTTGCTCCCAGGACTCCATGCACCCTTGCCTCTGTAAATATCTTGTCCACCACAGCAAACCATTCTGTCAGGTCCCTTGACCAAACATCCCAATTCACTCCAATTTTCCCATGGGTCCTCCTGAATGCAGGGTGGGAAACACTGGGACTAATCCTGTGTTCCCCCATAATAGGGATCACTCATGAGGACTGAGGGATGTAGGGGCACACAGAGCCAAGAGCTCATCTACAGGTCAGGGAGAAGCAGGTACAGCATGTAACAAACATAGAAAAGCTGGACTAAAGCACCCTGTAATGGTTTGTATATGCTTGGCCCAGGGAATGTCACTGTTGGGAGATATGACCTTGTTGGAGTATGTTATGGCCTTGTGGGTATGGACTTTAAGACCCTTGTCCTAGCTGCCTGGGTGCCAGTCTTCTCCTAGCAGCCTTCAGATGAAGATGTAGAATTCTCAGCTTCTCCTGCACCATGCCTGCCTGGATGCTGCCATGCTCCCACCTTGATGATACTGGATTGAACCTCTGAACCTGTAAAGCACCAATTAAATGTTGTTCTTATAAGGGCTGCCTTAGTCATGGTGTCTGTTCACAGCAGTAAAACCCTAACTAAGAGACACTCCCTTCACCATATACCCACAGAGTTCATTTCATTTCTGAGGCCCACTTCCACTTGTGACAGAGACACTGAGACCTTACCTTGGCTCTTAGAGATTTCCAAGTTGATGGAGAAGACATGGTCTGTACACTGCCATGACTCAGGCAGGGGAGTTCTCACTGAGCTTTCAGGAAGGCCCAGAAGGGCTCCAAGATGGGAGAGGACTGACCAGAAGGGCAGCCATCCATGAGTGAGGAGACTTTCTGCTTCCCTGAGGTCAGTCTGATGACAGAGCTGAGGCTGGAGCCACAGCAGAGATAAAACTGGGCAGCAAGTCAAGGTTGGAGTTAGTTTGGGGATGCGGGATCGGGATGGGATGGGGCTGAGCCAGAGCCCTGGACCAAGGATCAGGAGGAAGCTACACTAAGACTGGGAAATACAGGGAAACATGCGATCTTCTGTGGAGGCTGAGGTAAGATATATTAGTTGAACCCGGCCCGAACTAAAGCTGTTTGGGAGACGGAACATGGTCAGGCTAAAATTAAAGTCAAGCCCATGATGGCTGGAGTTGAGGTTGGGTCAGGACTGAGTTTGTAGCTGTGCTGGATTGGGGGCTTGGGAGATGGGTTGGCACTTGCAGCCGAGGTTGAGATATGCTCTGGGTCCAGGGTTAAAACAGGATGAAGAGAGAAGTTAGACTGCAGGACAGGCTAAGATTGGGGTAGGAGCAATCAGAGAAGCAGCACAGGGCCCTGGCATCCAACTGAAGTTAGAACTGGGGTTGAGTCTAAGGTTGAAATTAATATTGGGGTGAATGATGAGAGGGGCAATGAATGGGGGCCAGAGTATGAGGCTCAGGACCCTCTCTGCCCGCCTTAGCCACCCGGAGAAACCACCTGACCTTACAGTGGAAATGCTGCACACTGGCAGCCACCCTTATCCTCTCTGGTGACCACCCCATCCCTTAGTTCTTAACCTCCGCTATGCTCAGTCACCTAACAGCTGCTGCACTGCACCCAGGAATGGCTGCAAGCCCAACAGACAGGAGCCCTCACAAAGCTCAGGAGTTTCCTTTCTATATTCATTACCTTTCTTTTCCTTTTCTAGAATTTAGTCTTTGACAATTTCATACACGTAAACAATGTGTCGTGAGTACATCACTCCTTTTCCTTTGTCTACATGTGTGTGTAATGTGTATGCATGAGTGTACACGTGCCCAAACGTGTGGATGCACATACGTGAGTGTAGGTGCCATGTGTACATGTGTGGGGTGCACATCCATGAGTGCACACATGCATGTGGAGGCCCAAAGTTGGCATCAGAAGTCTTCCTTGATCACACCCCACCTTATGTACTGAAGTGGGTCTCTCGCAATTGCTACGTGTTGAATGCAGAACTCACTATCTTGGCTAGTCTGACTAGCCTTCTTGCTCTGGGGAGTTCTCTGTCCCCACCCCCTACAGTGGGCTTACAGAAGCCATCAAACCTACCTGGCTTTGTATGTGGGTTCTGGGAATCTAAGCTCTGGCCTTCACGTTTGCACCGCCCAGCACTTCGCCCGCAGAGCCATCTCCTAGCCCCGTACGCATTATTTTTCTCATTGCTGCAACCAATTACCTGACAAAAGCAAGTGAATGAAGAGTTCCTCGTGGCTCGTGGTTTGTGCGGATGTAACCCGTGGTATTGGAGAAGGCAGAGGCAGGAGCACGATGGAGCTGACCACATTCTGTCTGTAGTCAGGAAGCAGAGGAACATAAACCCTGGTGCTCAACTCTCCCGGTCTTCTTTCTCCTTTTTACTCAGTCCAAGACCCCAGCACATGAGAAGGTGTGCTCACGTTCAGGGCGGGTCTTCCTCCTCAGTTAAACCTCTCCAGAAACTCCCACACGGGTCTCATAGGTGACTCCCAGTCCACATGAGTTAATAAATAAGGGACTGGGACAAGTTCATCCCATTTTACTTGACATCAAAATGTGTCACTTAAATCCGTAAGAGTTTGGTTATGGGTTCTTATTTAATCGGTGGTTGCTGCTGCTTCGAGATGAAGTCTCTGTGTATAGCCCAGGCTATCCTCAAACTTGCATTGATGCTCTAGTCTCAACCTCCCAAGTGCTGGAATCACATGTGTTTGCCACTGTGCCTGGTGGAGCTTAGGTGTCGTATGAAAAGAAAGAGAGCAGTGCAAGAGCCAGGAAACTGGATGCACGGCTGCAAGCTAAAAGCTAGGAGTGAAGCCCAGGGAGATGTGTCAAAAAGCACAGCATGCCAGTACACTATCACAAGTCTTGAGAATTAGCCCGATACTGGAGAAGTAGGAAAGTCATGAGTTCAAGGATAGCCTCTGCTGCATAGTAAATCTAGATCTAGCCTGAACTACGTGAGACTCTGCTGAAGGGAAGAAGAAGGGACCAAGGGAAGGAGGGAGGGAGGAAGGGGGAGGGCGGTGTATGGGTAACAGGTCATGGAAGGTCGTGATGAGAACCCCCTAGGTGATCCGAAGTTAGTGTGGGGAGACATGACAACGTGATAGGCTTCAGCTAAGAACCAAGGAAGCCTCCATGGAAGGGTGGCAATCAGCTGTGTGACATCAAATGTGGGACGTAAAACCACACCAGGAAGTTTGGTAAGGTAGAGCAGTTTGAGACCTGGATACACAATGGACACACACATGAGACTTAGGCGACTCCCAGCTCCCTGCCAGAGTTCTGACTTGGAACACATGCCATACCTCTCACGTAAAAAAAAAAAAACACGCTGGGCTGTGGTGGCGCACGCCTTTAATCCCAGCACTTGGGAGGCAGAGGCAGGCAGATTTCTGAGTTCGAGGCCAGCCTGGTCTACAGAGTGAGTTCCAGGACAGCCAGGGCTACACAGAGAAACCCTGTCTCGAAAAACAAAAAAAAAAAAAACAAAACAAAAAAAAAAAACCAAAAAAAAAAACAAACAAACAAAAAAAGAAACCACGTCCTTTGGTCATGTAGCCCAAAACAAAGTTCTCCATGCTAATGAGGTACCTAGAGGCCCTGAAGGCCTAGCCAATAAGTTTCCCTTCCCAGACATTTCTCCCTGCAAAAGGTATTTAATCTCATACCCACTCCGAGAAGTTGGGTATGGTTTTACTCATCCATTTTCCACTATGACAATAAACTGTTTGGAACCAATGGACTGTCTTTTTTGTTTGTTTGTTTTTTCGAGACAGGGTTTCTCTGTGTAGCCCTGGCTGTCCTGGAACTCACTCAATAGACCAGGCTGGCCTCGAACTCAGAAATCAGCCTGTCTCTGCCTCCCAAGTGCTGGGATTAAAGGCATGCGCCACCACCGCCCCGCAGGACTGTCTCTTTTTATCAAGATTCACTGTGGAGAGCCCAGGAGAAGGCAGTAGCCTAATCTCTTGTAGAAGGCCTCTCTTCGCTCCCAGACATAACTCCCACCAAGCCTGCCTCTGTCAAACCAAGGACAATCATCCCTTCTGGGACAAGTTGGACCTTTCCTTGTCCACTGGCCCTGGGCTAGACGCTGTCCCCAATCCAGCAGCCCCTCCCCTTCCCCCACTCCATTCTCTGCTCTTTCTCAACTCCCAGTGGTGCCTGGATGTCCAAGAGTCTGAGAACTCCATGCCCCAGCCTCGAGGCAGGCCCGGAGGAGGGGAGGAGGACACCCCTCACACCCCAATCAGCTCAGGCTAAGACTGTGCTTCCTTCCCCCACCCCCAGCCGTGACTCGGTGCTTCCATACAGCCCAGCACCCATCTGGGTGGTGCTGTGTGATAAGCACAGGCAAACTTCCCGTTCTTTCTCCCCAAGTGGCCGCGCCCTGCCTACGCCTTGGCGCCTTGGCGGATACAGACTATAGGCCTACAATCAAACGTGTGATTTCCCCTCTGGGCCTCAGAACCTTGTTGTTTGTGTTTGTCTTAAGGTAGACAGGCTAGGCAAATTCCATTAAACCCAGGCTGGTCCCTACCTATGGCAATCCTCCTGCCTCAGCCTCCTGAGTGCTGAGATTACAGGTGTGAGCCACCACTTCTAGCTTGTGGTCTTCACTTTCTGGGGGTGATGGTTATTCCTAGTAGGAGGCTTGATGTTTCCAAACAAGTTAGGTGTCACCCTAACTAGTCAGAGCATAGGTGCTCCAAGAAGGCAGCCCATCCCCCAAGCAAGGCTTCAGTTGTCACTTCCCCAAGCCTCAGCCACAGTTTCCTGGAGTTCTCACTCCTCAGGGTGCCAGGGCAGGCATGATCTTTACAGCTCTCAGGGCAGCTCCAGACGTGACTGAAAACTAGACACCTGAAGAGTCATGAAATTCCACACAGTAAAATTTCCAGGGGAGACTAACTGAGGGGTATGATTCTGAGCACCCAGGGCTCTGGGATGGGGTATGGCATCCGATCAATAAATCTGGTTCACATATATCCAGCCCAGATACCACACCCCGTACAAACAAACCTCCACGCAGCAGTCAGAGGCCCATCAACTCAACCTGCCTGCCTTGCCTTCCAGGCTACCTTGTCCTTGCACCGGCTGCCTCTCGGGGCTCTGGGGCCCTCCTGCATCATCTCTGCCAGGCTGTGGTGGATCCTAGGACAGAGGGAGGAGAAACTGGGGAGCAGGAACTTTGGGAGGAGACATTCAACTGCAGACACTCAAGGAAAGGGACACAACACTCCAGGCCAGCAGTGTGTTCTCAGAGTGAGACGTTCGTTCTTGTAGTCAAGACAGGGAAACAGTCCATAGTTGCCTAAAGGAGAAACTGAGGCTATTCTATGTTGTACCAGGATCTATAAAAGGCCAAAGATGTGTGTGTGTGCGCGCGCGCGCGCGCGTTTGCATGTGCGTATGCAGGTAAATTTGGAGGACAATTTCAAGTGTCATTGTCAGGTGCCAGCCAGTCATCTACCTCCTCTTCTTCCTCCTCCTCCTCCTCCTCCTCTTCCTCTTCTTCCTTCTCCTTCCTCCTCCTCCTCTTCCTCCTCCTTTTCCTACTCACCCCCTCCTTTTCTTCCTCTTCTTGATGCAGGGTCTCTCACTGGTCTAGAATTCCAGCAGGAGTAGGATGGCTGGACATTGAGTCCATGGATCTGGGTAACACTGAGGTTATAAGCACATGCCACCACTCCCAGCCTTCTTTAATGTGGGTTCTAGAAAATCTCCCCAGCTTGACAAAGACTATTAGAAGTACTAAAGGCAGAGCCCCCACCCCCGCTTCACCTCCATCTGTCCCTGCCTAGGGCAGAGGGGGAAGCTGCAGTCTTTCAAAACCCTCACCACGCCTCCTTAACTCCTTTATCTCTGATCTGTTTCCTCCAGTCACTGTTTTCCTGGGCCATTGATTTCCTTGTTGTTCACACATACCCAGGAGGTCCTACCCCAGGACCTTTGCACTGGCTATAGTATGCCCGCTCATTCACTTAACTGTCACCTCACTGAAATCTGATGGGCGCCAAACCGGTCTAACAAAGTTTGAACCTCCCCCTGCACACTCTGAACCTTCCCCTTCTCATTTGATTTGTTTTCTCAGTAGCACATGTCACTAGAAGCTTTATTTTCAAGGCCGGAGAGAGAGATGGCTCAGTAGTTAGGAGAACACACTACTCCTGTGGAGGACACCAATTCAGTCCCAGCACCCATGCCAGGCAGCTCACAGCCATCTGTGACTCCAGTTCCAAGGATTCAATGCCCTTTCCTGGGGTACTGCATGCACAGGGTACATAGGTAGGCAGACATGCAGGCAAAACACACACACATAAAATAAAAATACATCGGGTTTTGTTGTTGTTGTTGTTGTTGTTTAGGAGGAAGAAAAGAAAGGGAACAAGCCAAGGGGAAAAGAATAAATTTGAGCAAGGGGTCTGGGCAAGGTCAAAAGCAGGAGTGTGGGACGACGTAGGACCCTCGTGCAGGTTCCAGGACTATGCTAAAGAAGCTACAGCTCCAGGCCTGGGAGCTGTGCGTGTCTTTAGTTCAGACTGCTGTCTTTCTTTTTTTTTTTTTTTTTTTTTTTTTTCTTTTAACTGAACCTTTCTTAGTAGCTGGCCTCACTCATGGTCTTCCTCACTGGACTCCCAAGCACTGAAATAACAGGTGTGCACCACCACACCCAACTGCATTTGCTGATATAGTTTTATTTTATTATGCAAGAGAGGGAGAGAGAGAGAGAGAGAGAGGGAGAGAGAGAGAGAGAGAGAGAGAGAGAGTGCATGTGTGAGTGTGTATGTGGGTGTGTGTGGGTGCATGTGTATGTGGGTGCATGTGTGTGTGTGTGCCCACACGCGTGCGCACATGTTCACATGCCATGGCACAGCTGTGGAGATCACAGCACAACTCTGAGGAGTTGGTTTTCTCCTTTTACTTTTATGCGGGCTCCAGGCCTTGAACCAAGGTCTCCAGGCTTATGCCATGAGCTCCTGTACTTGTTCAGCTGTCTCACAGACCCTCCACTTGCTTATTTCTGAGGCATAAATACTCCCGCCATGGCTAAGTTTAAAGAACCAATGTGATGTCTTTGTGCTTGGCACCTGCAGGCCTAAACACATGGTCCCAGCCTGTAGGCTGGCTGGTGGGGGTGGGGGTGCCCTTTACCCATCCCACGCTGTGTAGGACCAGCTTCCATCTGTCTTTTTCCTTTAGCCCTCCCATGAGAATGTAGAGGGAAACAGAGGAAAGGTCAGGGAGAGGCCAGCTCAAGGTAAGGTCCTTGTGTGACAAGATGTCAGCCATCTCCTACCCAGGGAATCCTGGGAACCAATGTCGGTGTTTGTGCTTTTTAAAGAACTGTTCTCACTTGAGCAATGCCCAAGGCTTGCCTCAAACTCACAGTGTAGGCCAGATTGGCCTCAAACTCCAAACAGTCCTTTGTGTTAACATCGCATGTATGTACTATCATGTCTGGCTATGGGATTCCGCTTCCTCCCTCCCCATCCTTCACCTCCATCCCGCTTAGCCCTGAACCCATTGAATCCATGGCCACCTGGACATGTGCACACCTGCCTCTGAGAAGGACCAAAGTCAGGTGCTCTATCAATGTACTAAGTGGCTTGCGGGTGGAACTCCTCAGGTTCTGTGCCTCGGTCTCCTACATGAGTTTCCTTTAGAGGACCTGTCTTCTCCAAGGGGCTCTGTTAAGACCAAGTGGGAAAGTCTTTAAGAGTCTAGGAGCTAACTTCAGAGGTTTGGGGCTGTGCCAGTCCCACAGAGCACTCTGTCACGGAGGAGGCCTGGAGCTCCGGGGTTGGCCACCTTACTCCCTGCCTCCTCCCACCTCCTCCCCAGCAGGTTATCAGCATGAAAACAGGAAGGCTGGCAGTGCTATTAATAAAACATGAAGCAGAGCTCTGCCCCATCAGGCAGCGGAGGCAGACGGCCGCTCGGCAGCCCCGAGGGAGGGAGAGAGCCCGGCATCTGGGCCTGGGCAGGGGTATTTTCTCACTGATGCCACACCCCAGGAGCCACCTCCATTTTGCGGACTGCTGTTTCCCTCCCCCAGTGACCTGCAGAAGATTCGATCCGTACAGAAAATCCTCGGGCCTGGGACACAGGAGACCAGGAATTTGATGAAAGGTAAACGATTCATGCCATGTAGAGAGAAATCAAAGTCGGCGGAATTAAGAAGGCTGCAAAAGAACAAGGCAAGCCTCAGTTGGCAGCAGACCTGAATTCCAGCCCAGACTCAGCTACTGGGTGACTTTGGACAAATCACCCCACCTCTCTGAGCCTCCGATTCTTTATCTACAAAAAAAAAAAAAAACAGTGAGAAAGGGCCGAAGAGGCATAGGGACCTTCCTGCCACACGGCAGATGGCAGGCGTGCCAATAAAGGGAGCTGCTTTTACTTTGACAACGGTGAACCCAGGCAAGCTCTTGACTTACCTGAGCCTACAGGAAGATTACTGCTCTCCCTAAGGCTTGAGAGAGTAACCAGGCGACACAATCGTTTGCCACGGAGGCCAAGTCCTTTGAAGAGGGTACAGTTAAAGGGGAATCTGAATCAAGCGAATGAACAAACATGTGAAGGAATGGGATTCAAAGGCCCTGGGGTAGAAGGGAACTCAGTAAGTTTAAACATGGAAGAGGGAAGAACAGAGTGGCAAGGAAGATTTACAAGGAAACAAAGGGTGGGTCATCTTCAAAGGGTGACAGACACCAAGGTTTGCCTTGTGTTATGGTCTGCATCTGAAGAGCCTCCTCCTACAAAAAGCTAGTATGTTAAAGGCTTGTGCAGGGCTGGGGATCTGGGGCAATGTCTGGGTCACAAGGACCCTGCCTTCACTGACAAAAGGCAGGTAGGTCTATTTGAGATAAGTGGGTCACCAGAGATGAAGGAAGGATGTGTCTTTCCTGGCCCTTTCCTTATGCTTCTCCACTTTCTGGCTGCCATAAAGACTTCCTTCTACCAGGCCCTCCCGCTACAGCGTTCCTCCATACAAGCCTAAGAGCACTGGACGCAGCTGTCCTTGAGCTGAGACCTCAGACAGAGTGAGCAAAATGGAATCCATCCCACGAACAGGTTCCTCTCTGTTGTTTGTCACAGGCATTCAAAGCCTGCCTCACCAGCCTGCATACCAGGGAAGTACTTCAAGGGCTGAGACCCTAGGACAGGCATGTTCACCAAGGCCTAAAAGCTCCCCTGGTGAATAACAGGCTCTGAGGCACTACTGGCCACAGAAATGCCACTCAAGATCATGTGTGATTTGAAATTTTCCAGAGACACATGTGAAAAGATAAGAGCTGGACATGGTGACTCATTCCTGTATCATAGCTCTCGAAATGTATGTTCCTTCTAGGGCAGGAGTTCAAGGACATCCTCAGCGTCCAGTCTGAGACTGGGGCCAGCCCATGCTATATAAGGATCTACTGCCTCACCGGGCAGTGTTGGCACACACCTTTAATCCCAGCACTTGGGAGGCAGAGGCAGGTGGATTTCTGAGTTCGAGGCTAGCCTAGTCTACAGAGTGAGTTCCAGGACAGCGAGGGCTACACAGAGAAACTCTGTCTCAAAAAACAAAAGCAAAAGGATCTACTGTCTCAGGGGGAAAAAAATACCAAAACAAGTGAAATTAACTTTCAGAATATATTTTATTTTACCCATCTCAATACATCATCTCTATAAATAAATTCTTAGAGACATTTTACATTTTTGTTTTCCTCAGACCAAGTCTTTGAATTTGGTTCACATTTTATGCTTATAGCTTTTCAAGATGGCCTAGTCCTGTTATAAGGCCCATGAGCTACATGTGGCTGCTGTTTGGGACAGACAGGGGGTGAGCTCCTGTAAACATGAGCTTTGGCTCGTGGTGACCGGATGCTGTGCTGCAGATACAATGGAGCACTTACCTAACCCCTCAAAGCTTGCTCGGTAGTGGCCTGACATCTGATCCCTTAGAGAACCAATAAGGCCTTCAACCAGGGGTGAGGAGTATGAGTTTAGAGCAGGCATCACTCCTGGGACAATCCACTCATAAGCAAGCATTGCCCCCTGCCTGGAGGTGCCACCAGAACTGTCCTATACCTCAGAAGTAGCTTGCCCTAGGGACTGAGGGTAGTGCCTGATACAGGCTCAGGAATAGACCCAGAACCTGGGTCTGCTCAGGTCAGAAGCCCTAAGAAGTCAGGCCACCTCTTTATCTTGGCTGCAAAGGAAGGGGCTGGCACCATGTAAGACCATGGGACACAGGGGCCACCCAGAGGATTCCTTATTTACCTGAGGAAGTAAAGCCCTGCCCTGATATCTCTTAGACTTACACTCTATAGTCACAACAGGAAAATTGGATGTTATTCCAGGATGCTGTGGTCTGGGTGGATGGTCTCCTCAAAGACTCATGCTGACATCCAACCCCTAGCATCATGGTACCTGGCAGTGACTGGGTTGTTAAGAGGGATTAATGCAATTTCTCATGGTCTTGGAGCCCCTTGCTACAAAAGCAAACCTCTCGTCAGCCAGAGTCTTCCACATGCACATCTCTTTCATTTTTTCTGATGCAGCAAAAGGCCCTGGCATCCAGGTGATCTTGGACTTCTGGCCACCAGAAAGAACCCTGAGCTAAGCAATCACTCCAAAGGCTTGGTGTTAGCAAGAGGTCAGAAGCCCAAGGCCCTGGCTCTGCCCAGCTGGTGACTGAGTAACTATCCCAAACTTAGAGATCTAAGGTCACAAGTCTGGTCTAGAAGGAGCAGAAGCATGGTGCAGGCTACACAAGTTGGAGAGCCACTACCAACCCATAGCCAAGACAGACCCCCTTGGCTCTACAGAGGGGGCAGTTCCCCTATATAAGGAGTGTCCCCACAAACCAGATGGGGAGAAGACAGAACAGAGGACTCACAGAAATAGAAGCACTGGCCAGCTCCACAGAATACTAACTCAATAAGCAGAACTGAGCTACAGGCTGCAGCAGGCATTAGTCAGCAGGCAGATAGTTGGACGAAGAGATAGATGGAGCCATAGGTTGGTAGATAGGTAAGAGGAGGGATGCCTGAATCCATGGATAGATGGATGGATGGATGGATGGATGGATAGATGGATGGATGAGTGAATGCATAACTAGGTAGATAGGTAGATAGATAGATGCAAGTATGGGGAAGTAGGTAGGTGAGCGAGTGGGTAGGTGGATGGCTAATGGGCAGGCAAGTGGATAGATGTCAAAGTGGATGGAGCCACTGTTTCCAGATCAACACAGCAGCATAGGCCTCCATGAAAGACTTGGTTTCACTCCACCTCACCAGCCTATCCCTTTGCTAGTTTCTCACTCACTGAAGGCAAAGTGGAGAAGTATCAGTCTTGGCCTCTGAATTTTGAGGAAACTTCTCTTTCTCTCTCTCTCTCTCTCTCTCTCTCTCTCTCTCTCTCACACACACACACACACACACACACACACACACACACACACACACACCTCTTTTACAGCACCAGTCATCGAGGCGCTCGGACCACGGGTGTCAGCTAAGTGCATGGCCACTGGTGGCTGTCAGAAACTAGAAGCCCACCCTGGACGAGCCTGGTGAGTTCTACATCGGAAGGAACAAAATGAGCCAAACAGGACACAAACAGGCAGCCTTGCTGCCTCCAGCAGAGTTATCAAGTCTGATCAGAAAGCAGTTATGGGGACCCTTCTTTTGTCCCTCCCTGGAGCCTCAGACCTGAGGTGGGGGGTGGCTTCCGAAGAAGAGCTGATAGACAAGACTTGAGCTTCGAGGAAGAGCTGGGAATTAGATGAATGCGTCTGGGTGGAGAAGAAGGGGGATGCCGATGCTGAGATAGGAAGAGGGGTAGGATAACTTGGTCTGAGGTGTCCAGCTGGGTGGCTCCACCCCACCCACCCTAGTGTTCTGGCTGGCAGATACTGGATGCCCAATGTGGTTGGCCTCAAAAAAAAAAAAAAAGCTGCAGTTGGGAGACCGACTATGTCTCCAGGTGACTTCAGTGACTCATTGCAAAGTTAAGAGTAAAGACAGCACTGCATGTGAAACACTCGGATACAGCAAGCACTAGGTGCTACCAGTGACACCTAGGATCGTGCCTGGCACAAAATGGGCACTAAATGTTGTTGGATGAATGGATGAGACTCTCTCACGTTGAGATCTTCTACTTCAAGCACTGGAGGACAGGAGTATATATTGTCTCTCCAACTACTGTGGAGATATACACAGCAAGCCCATTCAAACTCATGCTTCCTCCCTTGATTTAGAACTCGGCAGCTGTAAACATGGGAGCACTGGTCTGAGCAAACATGGTCTGAGCAATGCCTGCTGGCAGAGGGCCCTCTTCCCAACAGTGCCCTCTCCTTTTCTAATCACATCCTCATCAAACCCACATACACATATCCAGGCAGTCCTCCTTCAATCTATGGCTAGAACTTAAGCCAACAGGACTCTTACCTGGCAGGTGGTACCACCTATATAGAGATGGCCTCCAGTATATATATATATATATATATATATATATATATATATATATATATATCTTTTATTGAGCATTTACTACGTGCAAGCTATCATGCCAAGCCCTTCACACACTTGAACTCATTTCACCCTCACAACAACTAAAGAGGCTGATATCCTATTTGGCACCTAGCTGGGCCAGAATGAACTAAGTGCCTGAGCTCCAGAAGGAGGCAGAGCTGGGTTCGGAATCAGAATTTCTTCACGCCCTTGCTGTGTGACCTTGGACAAGTTGCTGCAGCAGTCTGAACCTGCTTCCTCCTCCACAAAGAGGAGATAAGAGAGCCTCAGCCCCTCTGGGCCCTTGTGAGGATTAAGAAGATAATGGATGTAAATACCACAGAGTGCCAGGCTCACAACCCTCAGAGGTGAGGTCAGGGCCTGCCCTTCCCTCCTTATCTCACCAACTTCCCTGCCAGGGCTTGCAGGCTCAGACAGACCTTCTCCACAGTTCCAGGCACAGGGCTGGGCGCTGCCTGCACACACACAAAATTATTGCTGATCAGCAACTTTTCTCTCCTGGGGCATCTGGGCCAGGGATTGCCCTGGCAGCACCAGGGGAGGGCACTCTGGAGCCAGGCCCCTTCCACATCTCAGTTTCTGGGTGGCTTGGGAGTTTCTCTGTAACTCCTACTTCCTCACACTTGCTGTGGCCCTCCGTGGGACTCCAGACTGTCCTGCTTTCCTAGGTCTGAGCTCCTTAGACGGCCTGCCTGTCACTATGACACCTATCTGTCCCCTTGCTATATAGCACCTTGGATTTTGATCCTGTCATCTGGTTATAGATCACACACGCGCACGCACAGACACACACACCACCCTCAGCTGTTCAACCCACCCATTCTGAAATCCCAGGCTCTGCTTTGTCCATTCTGTGCCCCTGAACCTGCCAATCCACGGACCCACAGTGGGCACTTGCACCCCACCCAGCAGCCCCGCACACATACACGGTCACAGTCACACTTCACCCACATCCACACTAGCCACGGCCTCTGCAGGGCCCTGAAGCCTGACAGAAAAATCACAGACACACTTTGACATTAATCAAAGACTCTCATAAATAAATATGTGTAAATCATATGCAAACCAGGTAGGAATTTACATCTCTCTCTCTCCCTGATGAGTCAGCATCTCCAGACACCAGGGAGGCTGTCTGCTGCTCGGGAGGTTTAGGACAAGAGCCCTCAGCATCCAGTGGAGCCCATTGAATTTCCGATCTCAGATCCTAGAATTTCCAAGCTGTCAGTATAAATCATTTAATTTGCCACAGTGCTTTCTCCTACACACTGGCTACTCAAAGCATTTAATGAGATAATATGTGAAATACTTAGACGGGTCACTGGGGGTGTGCACACAGTTTGTCTACACTCTTCTTCATATTATCTTGTCTAGCTTTCACAACAATAGCAATGATCATTACAGCAATAATAAAAGTAATAAGTGTTCTTCTTTCTTGGAGGCTTCCAGTACCACAACTTCCCAGTGTGCTCCGCAGAGGTCCAGTCTTCCACCCCCATCCCTCCAGGCCCTACCATTTCAGTACACTCCAGCCTGGCTTCCTACTGCCAGGAACTGCAGCTTTGCCCGAGGGCTTCTGCTGATCTCCAGGAGGCTGCCCTCCCCTCATAGGGCAGACCACAAGTGTTGGAGAGTCAGTCCTTACAGCAGTGTTACACAGCCACTGGAAGGACCAGTGGCAATCATTCATCTAGTGTTCAACACACTGATGCCCCCTGGGCCTCAGCGAGACAAGAGTCCTTGGAGCTAACTAGAGATACCTGCTGCATAAAGCTCCCTGTTGGCTAGCTCTCCCTGTCCCCTTCCCAGTCTCTCCCCCATCCTCTCTGCACTGTTTCCTGGATCACTTCCCTGTGGTCTGCTTTGAGAAACGCTAAACTAAAACAACAGGTCTGTCAAGCTCGCATAGTGACCATAGAAGCATGAGCGAGCGAGCCTTTATCTAGGACTTGGCAACTCTTCACATTTCCACCAGGTCCTGCTACATCCGGCCCAGCTTCCTCCAGGCTTTGGCCCCTCCTGTTCCCTCCTTCCTTGCTCCTCAAGGATAAGTCAGAACTCCTGCAGCTAGCTCACCTTCTAGCGAAACCTCTCTCTGCTAGGTGTCAATGGGCTGATCTCATCCTGCAAGGCCCAGAGCTTACACATAATCAAAGGCCTTTCTCAACCTGGAATCCACGCCCTTCCGGCAACTCCAATCTCCATTGAGGCCTCCTTACAGCTCCTGATACAATCAGTATTCAGTCTCTTTTCTTCTCTTCCAGAAAGTACTATGCTTCCTGGGAGCAGGAGCCTGGTCCTTTTCATGATCATCTCTTCAGTTCCTGGCCCAAAACAGGAAATCAAAATCATCAGTAGAGGGCTAGCAAGATGCGCCACAGGGTAAAAGGGGCTTGCCGCCAAGCCTAATAACCAAAGTTCAATCCCCTGGACCTATATGGTAGAAGAAAACTGACCTCCTCAAGCACACACGTTCCCATACACACAGGCAAGCAGGCAGGCAGACAAACATATACACACATTTTAAATTTTTAATAAAAGAACCAATGTCCTATGAAGCTAGGCATGACTATATAACCAACACATACGAAGCTGACATAAAACCAAGGTTAGCCTGGGCTGTATACCATACCCTTTCTTTAAAAGGGGGAAAAATCATTATATCCATGCCTATAACTATATGTTTACATAAAATACACCCATAAGAATATGTAACGAGCTGTCACTTTGGCAGATTAATTCAATCCTCCCAGCCTCAATTCCTCATTTGTAAAACAAGGTAATTAATAGTTGCGAACGCTGTTGTAAGGATGCAGCACGGGAAGGCCAGGTATGAGCGGTGAGCCCAACACCTGCACAGAGTAAGCACTCAATAAACCCTGCCTCTGATTAAATAGCCTGTGTATGTGCAGAAGGTTCTGGAAAGATAGCACCACAACAGGAGTAGTTAGGAGAGGTGAGGCGGAGAGGCAGACAGGAAGGCTTTCTCTTCCTATTTCAAATACTTTCAGGGTAAAGAATCTTTACAAGTGCAACTGTGTTGCTTTTATCAGCAGCAGAAACAAAGTTACAGATACTCCTATTGGCCAGAGTAAAAGCTACAATGTCTAGACCATGTCTGAGGAGCCCTCCCTTTCTAGCCAGCTCCTCCAGAAGACTCCAAAGCCCAACGGGGTCCTGGGTGCTCTCCTAGGAATGGTTAGCCCGCTGATCCTGGCCAAATGCCAGGCGAGCCCCACCTGAGATTACTTTGCTCTACAGAAACGTTTGTTGCTAATACCTTACTTCTTTTCTCTCTGCCCAGATAAGTAAAGCCCAGGACCCTGCAGCTTCTCCGTCTGAGCTAAGTTAGGATCTATACTCCCTGGTACCTCAGGGAAAGGCCCTGACCTGTGCTGGGACATCGTTCTCTCCACTAGACTTAGCCTACCCACCACAGAGGCTAGTATGCCAGGGCTCATGGCAGTCCCTGGCCTTCCTGATTTTCTCTGCTCCTACTGGCAGGAATGATTTCCTATCTTACCATTCTATTCATCTTTATTTTGGTTGTGGATCAAGGCTATTAGGCAAAACTGAGCCCTAACAGGCCCCCCTCCTGGTGCTCTGGGTCCATCAACCAGCCCACTTTGGCTACAAGCAATGACCCAATGTGAATAAGAAGATCCACCCGCTTCTCTGAAGCCGGAAAGCCAGAAACTGCAATATCCTCTCGTCGTCCCCTTTTAAAAAAGAAAGCACTAAGCCAGGCATGGTGGCGCACACCTGCAATCCCAGAACCCAGGAAGCTGAGGCAGAAGGACCAGAAGGACCATTGATTTCAAGCCAGCCTGATTTACATAGCAGGATCCAGTCGCCAAAATCCAAGAAGATAAATAAAAAACTTAAAAGAAGGAAGTAAAATAGGCACAGTTTTAATCCCACCATTGAGTATAGGAGGATCTCTGTGAGTTCAAGGCCAGCCTGGTCTACACATCTAGTTTCAGTCTAGCCGAAGCTGCCTAGTAAGTGCAAAGCTAGCCTAGCCAAGATTCTGTTGAAAAACGAAAACCAAAACAAAAGTATAGGTGCTTACTATAATCCAGGAACTGAAGTGGGCCCTAGGGGACTGGTAAAAAATGGAACCAGTAAAGAAATAGACAACAGAGTCCTGGCAACATGGGCCCATATACACTATCACAGAGATTACATAAGCGCTGCAGAGACTGTCTCCATCTGAAATGGGAAGTTTCCCAGTGCCAGTGACCCCTGAACCCAAACTTGAAGGGCATGAAGCAGAGGGGGGGGGAACATTATGGGAAGAGAGATTCTGCTGCATACAGGCAGGAGGCAGGGGACGGCCAGGTTGCTTTTGGAACAGAACTGGTGCTTCTGTGTTCAAAGAGACACAGGACAGGACCTCCAGGTGCTGGAACTTATAAGAAGCACACAGAAAGCCATTTGCCTGCCACTCTGCTCAGAGCCAAGTGCCACGGCTGAGCTAGGTCATAGTGGGAGCACTCTGACTTCAGTCTACTTAAAAAGGATGAGAGCGAAGCAGAAGTCTTCCAGACCAGTAACTAGACTGAACCTGTCTCTTCCCTTCCTTTAACCTTGGCTTCTGGGAGTCACTGAGATGCAGGTCCATGGCACTACAGGCAAATTGAGGTACTACACACAAGAGCACTTCTCCAACAGATAGGAGAATGGGGATGTGAGCCCTCCACGCACTGTTCTCAGACACAAACCAAAATGCAGACCCCAGGGTGATTTTATCTGCAATGAGAAGCCTATTCCCAGGCTCAGACAGGTGTTTCTCTGGACCCAGCAGATGTCCCCAAGTCGGACACATGTCCAGAGCTCAAACAGACATTGCCCCCAGGCTGGGAAGATGTTGCTTGAGACCCAGACAGATGTTATGCCTGGTTCAAACACATGTCTTGAGCCCAGACAGAAGCTATCCCGGGGCCAGATAATGTGCTGGGCTCAGCCAGGTGTCCCAGCCTCAAACAGATGTTGTCTCCAGCCCAGGCAGATGCTAGCTTAAACTCAGACAGATGTCGGCCACCAGAGATACATAAAGATGCTGAAAGGTCTCTAGAAAAATACCATTCCTAAAATCTCCTGTCACCTCTTCACCTGCTACCCCAAGGTCAAAGAAGGCCAGCGAACAATTCATAAAAGTCACCAAACTATATCCACGTGCTCCTTCATCCCCCAGCTCCAGGCAGCCACTGTGGAAGGAGACAGCCTCACGGTGTGGTGGTAAATGAGCCATATGCACCACAGTACAGGATACCTGGGCTATGTGTGCACTGGTAGATGATGTTACCCAGGGCACCTGAGCTAAATGTAAGGAAGAGGGACACTTGAGGAAGGAGGAAAGGGCTTCAACCCCTCACTGTGGGAGTCATGTGACCTCATCCCCATAGACATACTTTGCCCAGCATCCAAGCAATCTCATTCCTGGTTATCTGAAAAGACTGGCTACCCCAAAGCTCAAGTACACAAAGTGAGTGTAAAAAGGAAACCTGGAAGATGGTCCAAGGGAAACAGAGTAGGAAGAGGGTCCATCCATCAGCTTAACCTTAGCTGGAAGATAACCTTCCTTCTCCAAGAGCATTGCCCTGGTTAGAAAAAGAATGTCCCCCTGGTGGCCACAGAACTGCCATCAGGAAGTTAGAATGTTGTGGATCTCCAGCTCCGAGGGATAGCCTGGGGCTATGGGTGGAAAAGGCTGTGGAGAAAGCCTTACCATTCCACCTGCCCTGAGAGGTCTCTGCAGGCAGCTGGCTCATGAATATGTAAATAAAGCATGAGCCACGCCTCTCAGCAGGTGCTGGTTGGGACCTCCCTCAGATCCCTCTTCCCCTAAGTTGAAGATGAAGGAGACAAGGTATGCTTTCACACATAAGAAGGCATCTCCAAAATGCTAGTGTGTCCCCATTAGTACAAATTAAGCCCAAAGACAGTAAAAACAAACACGTGCGCGTGCGCGTGCGCATGTGTGTGTGTGTGTGTGTGTGTGTGTGTGTGTGTGTGTGTGTGTGAGTGTACAGGGTCAGTGAGATGGCTCAGCTGGAAAAAAAACTGTGCTAAGTCTGATTATAAGAGTTCAAGCCGGGCGGTGGTGGCGCACGCCTTTAGTCACAGCACTTGGGAGGCAGAGGCAGGCGGATTTCTGAGTTCGAGGCCAGCCTGATCTACAGAGTGAGTTCCAGGACAGCCAAGGCTATACAGAGAAACCCTGTCTCAAAAAACAAAAAACAAAAACAAAGAAAGAGTTCACCCCCAGTGCCTGCAGAACGAAAAGAGAGAACCAAGTCCCACAAGTTTTCTTCTTACCTCCACATGTGCACCATGACATGTGCGTGTGCACGCGCACACACACCACTAAAATTTAAAATGTAAAATATAGACACATTGATTCATGGAAGCCAACATACTTACAGACACCATACACAAAAGTACCAAAAGCCACCAGCTACCACTGCAAATACTGAAACAAAAGGCAGCCTCCGATCTCCAGTTACCTCAATGGACCTACCTACACCAGCCCTCAGCTGAACCACAAAGTCAACCACCAGCCTCAGTCTTCTGACAATGGGGACAAGGACTTAAACTAGCACTCTCTGTCATCATTCCACCCCATTGTGGTGAATTTTGCCACAGTAAAAGCGAGAAGGGGAGGGGAGAAAGAAAGAGAAGGGGAGTAAGGGGATGGGGAGGGGAAGGGAGGGAGGGAAGGAAGGAGAGGAAAACCAAGCCCCCCCCCCCCAGCCTTTCACTTTTACTCTAAGAATGTACTGACTTACAGAGTGGGTATTCCACATTACAGAACTATGAGCACCAGCTCAGAGGCTCCATTCTACTAAAATAAAAGTTACCTTTCAATAGCAACTAGCCACTTCTGATTTAAATACTACAGACTAGAAGGACCACCACTCCCACCACAGGCTTTTGGGCAGAGGTGGCAGGGAAGGCAGAGGAAACACATCCCTCCTTCCCTTCACCAAGCAGAGACTGGAACACTAAGACTCAGGTCTTAGGGCAGGGGTAGGGGTGGTTCAGCTTTTGGTAGAGGAGTCTTAGGGGTTCCTAGAACACAGCAAGTCCTGGGTACGATCCCCTACATGGCATAAACCAAGTGTGGTGGCACAATCTCAGCATCAGAAGGCTGAGGTGGGGATTGGATGTTCAGAGTTATCCTTGCTTCATTTGAAGCTAGCTATGCAAGACTGTCTTTAAAAAAAAAAAAAGATTTCAGCCCTGAGCAAGCAGGGCAACAAACAGGCCCCAGGCCCCAGTGGGCATGTTCACTTCTGATACCCTTCAGCAAGAACTAGCAGGGAAGGCAGGTGGGCAAGATGGCTCAGCAGGTAAAAGCACTTGCTCTTGAAGGTTGTTCTCTGACTGTCACGTATGTGCTATGGCATGTTCACACCCATACACAAACTCACCCCATATACACAGACAGTAATTAAAAATTAAATAGTTGATCTGAGGAACCAGCAGTTTCCACAACTCACCCAGACAGCTAATGGAGAACAAAATCAAACCGAGTGTACCCTTCCTGAGCTTCCATTGGGTGGTAGTCTCATCCCACCTTCTTTTCCTTTTTTTCCTTTTTGAAGTCAAACACTTTATGTAGAAGTTTGGGAAAGGTCCACCCTGTCGTCCTCCACAGGGCAGATCTTAGAGGTCACTCCATCGCTAAGAGCCACCCGTCCTACCTCTTTAATCACCATCAGACCCATCAGACAGACGGCATTCTGCCCAGTTTATAAAGGAAGCTATGGAGAGGTCAAAGGTCACAGAGATCAGGATACTGAGACTGGCTCAAGATCCACAGACCCTGAGCCAAGGCCCAGATGAAACCCAGGACCCTGACTCCCAGGGGCTGCTCTCTAAGAAGACTGGCAGAAGGGAGAAAAGGTAGGCTGTGATTGCTACCCAAATCCAGGCGGCTCCAAACAAAGACTCTAAGCCCTTGGGTAAGAGGACCTCCTAAGACAAGGCTCTTCCATCAGCCCAGCAGGTGACTCTATCACCCTGCTCTTCCTTTACTCTTTTTCAGCATTTCTGATTTGCAAGGGCTCCAGGTGGTGCATCTCGAGTCTACCCCCACATCACAAAGGCTTGCATCTGCGCCTGAGCCTGCCCTCTGCCCTGCCAAACCTCCCCACTAATGGTTAGAAGAAAACTCAAGGAGCTCAGGGACCTAAGGGGAAAGCAGCCCGATCCAGCTGCCACCAAGAGACACTAAACAGGACTGCATCCCTCCTCCCCAGCCTCGCCCCTGCCCCTGCCCCAAACCTGTGCTCATGAGTCACCACACAAGTTGCCATACCGGGGACATGAAACTGAACTGTTACAGTGTGTGCATCACGGCCAGGGTGCTGACGGTGACAGCCTTCAGTGTGTAGCTGTGTTCACAAGGCAGCCTCTGTGGAGGTCTATGTCTGTGACCTCAGGCTTTGCAAACTGGAGCTTGCATAGCTCTGACTCCTCCCTACAGAGCCCTCCCCACACCCACACCCACCCCCAACTGCCCTGCAGCTCAAAGGCCCCCCACAGCGAGGGCCCCATCTGCTGGAGGCTCAGTGACCTGTGTCAAATGAGCAGGCGCTCGGTCACACTCCAGAGCCTGGAGGAGGCTGGGCACTCTGGGAAAGCTGAGGAGCTCCTGCCTGGGGGCCGGCTGGGCAGGGGCCCCACGGGGGAGCCTGAGACTGGCTGCAGACTAGCTGGGGAGCTGTCCTGTACAGGCAAGAAGAGGAGAAGGGAGGGGAGGGAAAACAAATAAAAAGAAAGAACTTTCCTATGTCCTTGGGGCTAACATTGAGGACAGGGCTAGTGGACCAGACTCTGGACAGAGCACAGTCCCTTCCAGTTTTCTGGCCCCTTGTGCAGAACTGGTGGTTCATTCAGGGAGTGGATGAGGGTGTCAGTATGTCTATGAGGTGGTAGAACTCTTTGTATCTGCTCAGCTGGGTAAGAGAGAGTGCATGGCCAGCTTTGTGTGCTAATAGATACCAAAGTGTACCTGTTTGCGTGAATAACACTGTGTGCCACTCAAGAACTACTGTGTTATGCAGATGCTGGCAGCCAAGCATTGGACTGAGCACAGGGACCCCAATGGAGGAGTTAGGGGAAGGACTGAAGGAGTTGAAGGGGCCTTATCTGGCATCAATGGGAGGGGAGGCCTTTGGTTCTGTGAAGACTTGATGCCCCAGTGTAGAGGAATGCTAGGGCAGTGAGGTGGGAGTGGGTGGGTGGGTTGGTGAGCACTCTCACAGAAGCAGGATAAAGGAGCCGGGGTGGTGGTGGTGCACGCCTTTAATCCCAACTTGGGAGGCAGAGGCAGGTGGATTTCTGAGTTCAAGGCCAGCCTGGTCTACAGAGTGAGTTCCAGGACAGCCAAGGCTACACAGAGAAACCCTGTCTCGAAAAACAAACAAACAAACAAACAAAAAGAAGCAGGGTAAAGGGGGATGGAATAGGGGATTTGCAGAGGAGAAACCAGAAAAGGGGATAACATTTGAAATGTAAATAAATATCCAATTAAAAAAAAGAATCACTGTGTTTGTGATCCCAGGGTCCCATGGGTCTCAGATATTTTAGTGTCAGACAAGGAAGACCCATTTCAGTCTACATGAGCTTTCTAGAACTGACCCTGTTTAGACACATGCTTTATTTATTATCAGACATTGCTTTGTGTAACTGCATGTTTGGCCTACTGATGCAAGACTGGATGTTCCTGTGGCAAACTGGTATGTGTGTGTGTCCCTGTACTGACTTGTGTATCTGTATCTATATGCTCAGTATATGTGAAAGTGAACATCTCCGGGCATGTTCTCACCATTCCGTGTGGACCAGCTAAGTGGACCTGACTGGCATGCGCACCCCACGGCTGTGCAGTATGGTTATAGAGAAGCCTTCTCCCTGAGACTGTGAAGGATGTGATCCTAGAGCAGAGGTTCTCAACCTTCCTAATGCTGCGACCCTTTTAATACAGCTCTTCATGTTGTGGTGATGCCCCAATCATAAAAGTATTCTTGTTGCTACTTCATAACTGTAATGTTGCTGCTGTTATAAACTGTAACGTAAATATCTGTGTTTTCTGATGGTCTTAGGCAACCCCTGTGAAAGGGTCACTTGATTCTCAAAGGAGTTGTGACCCACAAGTTGAGAACCACTGTCCTAGGGAGATGGGCCATTCTGGTACAGGTATCTGCCAGGAACCTATGAAGGTTCTCAATGTCTCACGCAACCTCCAAGAATAAGAAGGAAAGGGATACCTTGATTTTCTATGGGAAAATTAACTCCTCGGAAAACTGGGACTTAAACCCATCTCACTGTAGACTCTGAGGGTCTAAAATTTCCGAGGCAAAGAACTTTACCTTTCCTAGTTTATACTGCTGCTGACCCCTGGTGCAGCATTCACTATGTACAGGAGGGACACTTAAATGACATTCTTGTCACATCCTCAGAGCAATCCTAAGATGCAGGCATCACTCTCTCCACTTTAAGATGGAGAAACCTCGGCTCTGAGAAGCAAGCGATTCACACAGGCTGCTTGCCTGTAAGGTGTTAGGCTGGGGGCTGAGATGTGCTGAGGAACAACAACCTAACAGCCCAGGTACTGCTTAACTGAGGGTAACCCTCCTCCATTCAGCAAAGACCAAGGAACGCCACTTCCAGGCAGCCCTGACCTGCTCACAAGCATGGCCAGAGATAAAAGGCTGTAGGCCATCTTTGCCCTGAAGGCCAAAACTGCTGATTCTTGCAAACTACAATGGGGGGCTGGGGGGCGCTGGCAGGGGGGGGAGAAGGAGCAGACCCGAATGAGTAAGCCTAGTTCTGCTGTATCCTCTGAGGATGATGTCATTAGCTCCCCCAGTAGTTAAGGCACAGGCCAAATGATGGACAGAACAGCACCATGCCCATGGCTCACTGGTCTTTGAGCCACAGTGGTAACCCCAAATCTGTACAGCATAACATGTCTGCTGTCAAGATATTTCCCATCTTCCAGCAGGATCAGGGTAGATGTATAGACTCTCAGACTGTCAAAGATGGAAGAGGAAAGAAGGTAAACTGGTCCAAATCCATAGCCCACTGAGGAAACAGTTGTCAACCCAGCAGACTACAACAACAGAAACAAAGCTAATAAAAGCCCTTTGTGCAGGGGCCAGGGGGTGGGGGGGCACTCCCACTGTCTCATACCATTCCCTGTTCACCTTGGGGAGACAGGAGGACTGTAAGCCATTGTCAGTCTCAATTTACAAAAAGGAAAACCAAATTCAGAGAGGACAGACCAAAGTACTCTAACCGGAAGACAGAGGAAGCTTCTGTTCAAACCCAATGGGTCTGGTTAGGACTGGCATGAGAGACTTCAGCTGTAAGAATTCAAACCTTGGTCCTACACTTAGGTCTGGGAGAAAGCTTGGCCAGGTACATGGACCAAGAGAACTTGGACTGCCTCAGGGTGACTACTTCCTGGGCCAAAATCCAGTAGAAGCCAGTATCCCTATCTGGGCTCAGATACAGGAATCCATCACAACTCCTGCAGTTAGAACAGGACCTAAAGGTGGCTGTTCAGGACTGTGGCCAATAGTCATTCAACCCTGGGCTTTTCCGTTCCTTCCCTTGAGGGCTAGCAGGTGCTAAACTTGGGGCATTCGGGGCTCAGAGGACAGGGTAACTCTTGTCACTGTCAACTCTGTCCCAGCCACCCTTAGATCATCCCCACAGCAGCTACCTTCAGAGCCCTTGTCTCTTTTCTTCAAATACATAGGCTTCATTCCACAGTCCTGAATGGACTCCTGCCCAGTGAGGTCCTAGCTAGGCCCTCAGCACCGCACCCTGGAATCTTTGAATCACTTTAAAGTAAGACTAGGAGCAGAAGAGGGTCTAGCAGTGTACGGAAGCCCAGCGCAGGAATAGGTACAAGTATAGAGGCGTGTAGAATAAGAAAGCACACGACCAGCTGCAACTGAGGCCCTCCTCCACTCAGGAGCCTTAGGAGAGACACAAAACACGGACAGGGATGAAGAAGTTGGCCACATCCCACTGTCCACTTCTCTAACAAGGACACCTCAAACTCAATTCCCTATTAGACAAGCCCGAGTTGGCTCCACGGGAGGCTAGACAACTGCCAACTGCCAGCCTGCACATTAGATTTCCGAAGTGCCCAACTGTCCTTCTCTAAGTCAGTCCACTCACCCTATCCTGCAAGTTTCCGGCCGGCATGACCCCACCATAACCAGCGCCGACGACGGACCACCGGCTCAAGCTGAGAGGCAACAACACGAAAAGGCTACAGCAGCGCAGGACAGGGCACAGTGTCCATCCCCCACCCACTGGTGGCGCTTTCTCTGGAACCAGTCTCCACCTCGAGGTTCTCTCATTCCAGAAGCCGGGAGCCCAGCTGGTTTCTGGAGCTCGCATCTCCGCGTACAGCCTCTGTGGCTCGCTGTCCTGGCTCAGCACTGCCCACTCGGTACTCACCTGGCCTCGGTGCCCAGGAAAAGGAAGGTGAGCCGGCGAGAGGCGTGAAGCCCAAGCCGATCCGACTCTGTCCGTGCCTGGTGCACTTTCAGGACCGCAGAGGTCCAGCTAGTTGTGACGCTGAGTCTAGAGGGAGAACAGGGAAAACCGAGACCATGGGAGAGCGCGGTGCGACCTGGCAGCCGCAGGAGGCGAGGCCCCGGAGGTGAGCAGCCGCGCGGTACAGAGCCAGGAAGCCACGCCGCCTCGCTCTCGCTGCAGCCCAGGCTCGCGGGATCCTGGCCCGCAGGCAGCGGCGCAGCGCAAGGAGGAGTGCGGGGCTGAGTCTCTGCTCGGAGCCCGAGCGCCTCCCGGAGCCCGCAATCCCCCGCCCGCCCCAGTGCGATGCGGGCGGAAATTGAGCTTGTGTGGAACGTGGGGACCGACCGGGCTCCCAGTCTCCCGCGCTGCGGTGAGAGCGGGGCCCACGCAGCCGGGACCGGAGGGGGTGCGGTCCCAGTGCCACCCCCGCGCCACTCCCCACGTGGCGGCCGCGCCCCCGGGGCGTGAATGTGTACGCGGGCGGTGGGGGGGGGCCATGAATGAAGCCCCAGCGGCCAATCAGCACTGCCGGCGCGCGGGACCCCGGGAGCAAGACCCAATAGCGAGCTCTGGGTTGCAGGCCCCGGCAGCGGGCGGGCACGGGGGGCGGAGGCCGGGACCGGGAGGCGGGAGGCGGCTCCGCAGGCAGCCAATGGGCGGCCGGCGGGGTGGGGCTCCGGAGCGCCCAGCGGGTCCCGGCTTTAAGCCGACTGAGCGGCGCGGCGGGGCCCGCAGACGGAGCGAGGCGGCGGCGGCGGCGGCGCGGCGCAGGGCGCGGGGCGGCATGGCCACCACCGCGCAGTATCTGCCGCGGGGCCCCGGCGGAGGAGCCGGGGGCACCGGGCCGCTCATGCATCCCGATGCCGCCGCGGCGGCGGCAGCGGCGGCGGCGGCCGAGCGGCTGCACGCGGGGGCCGCGTACCGCGAAGTGCAGAAGCTGATGCACCACGAGTGGCTGGGCGCGGGCGCGGGCCACCCCGTGGGCCTAGCGCACCCTCAATGGCTACCCACGGGAGGAGGCGGCGGCGGCGACTGGGCGGGCGGCCCGCACCTGGAACACGGCAAGGCAGGCGGTGGCGGTACCGGCCGAGCTGACGACGGCGGCGGTGGCGGCGGTTTCCACGCCCGCTTGGTGCACCAAGGGGCGGCCCACGCGGGCGCGGCATGGGCACAAGGCGGCACAGCGCACCACTTGGGCCCCGCCATGTCGCCGTCGCCCGGGGCCGGCGGGGGTCACCAGCCCCAGCCGCTGGGGCTGTACGCTCAGGCGGCCTACCCGGGTGGCGGCGGCGGCGGCCTGGCCGGGATGCTGGCGGCGGGAGGCGGCGGCGCGGGACCCGGCCTGCACCACGCGCTGCACGAGGACGGCCACGAGGCACAGCTGGAGCCGTCGCCACCACCGCACCTGGGCGCACACGGACACGCACACGGACATGCACACGCGGGCGGCCTGCACGCGGCGGCGGCGCACCTGCACCCGGGCGCGGGCGGTGGTGGCTCGTCGGTGGGCGAGCACTCGGACGAGGATGCGCCCAGCTCCGACGACCTGGAGCAGTTCGCCAAGCAGTTCAAGCAACGACGCATCAAGCTGGGCTTCACCCAGGCCGACGTGGGACTGGCGCTCGGCACCCTCTACGGTAATGTGTTCTCGCAGACCACCATCTGCCGCTTCGAGGCCCTGCAGCTGAGCTTCAAGAACATGTGCAAGCTCAAGCCGCTGCTCAACAAGTGGCTGGAGGAGACCGACTCGTCCAGCGGCAGCCCCACCAACCTGGACAAGATCGCGGCGCAGGGCCGCAAGCGCAAGAAGCGCACGTCCATTGAGGTGGGTGTCAAAGGCGCGCTCGAGAGCCACTTTCTCAAGTGTCCCAAGCCGTCTGCGCACGAGATCACCGGCCTGGCCGACAGCCTGCAACTGGAGAAGGAGGTGGTGCGCGTCTGGTTCTGCAACCGGCGGCAGAAGGAGAAGCGCATGACCCCCGCGGCCGGCGCGGGCCACCCGCCCATGGACGACGTTTATGCGCCTGGGGAGCTGGGGCCTGGCGGGGGCGGCGCGTCGCCACCCTCTGCGCCCCCGCCACCCCCGCCGGCCGCGCTGCACCACCACCACCACCACACACTGCCCGGCTCCGTGCAGTGACCCTGCGGACTGGGCTCCCCGCCGGCGCAGCGGTGCCTCCGGCGCGCAGCCAGCGCGCGCGGCCTGGACTCTTTTTGTTGTTTATTCGGTTGCTTTGGATTTTACAAAAAGAAAAAAGGAAAAAAAAAAAAAAAAGCCCAGAAACTTTTAAACAGAACCAAACACCCGGGACCGACTCCTCTCTCTGGCGAGCGGCGAAAGGCGGCCGAGAGGCTGTGTCGCCCGAGTCCCGGGAGAGAGCAGCGAAGATCCAGAATGCGCCAACTCACTCTGGGCGCCCTGTGCCCACTGCCTGCTCCCTATCCCCATCCCCTCGACGACCCCCGCCCCTGCCCCCGGGCTGTTCGGGGCCGGATCCCGGCAGCGGCCTCCCCACAGCGAAAGGTAACGCGGTGCGGGGTTAGGGATTCCCCGGGAGAATGGACGGAGAGAGGAGAGTCCCCAGTAGCTCTCCCGGGCGCGGACTCCCGGTAGCCTGCAGGTCACGGGTGGGGGGCTGTCACTTTATTCTTCCCGCGCCTCTTCTCTCGCACCTGAACGTGCCCCACCCCTTCACCTTTTCTCCGGGCTTGGTTTTTTACGGTTTTTATTTATTCGTGGAGCCTCTCGGCTCCTGGGGTCCTTCTAACTCCGCCCGCGCCCTTAATTTAAATCGCTGTATACTGTATTTATCGGGGCCCCAGAGGGGAGGCCGCGAGAGCCGCATCTGTATAAAAGCAGGAAATAGCCAAAGCTTTAATCTAGCCTAATTTATTTTCCCTTTCTCTTCCCCTCTTCTTCAAGAACGCAGAACAAAAACAAAAAAACTAACAAAAAAATTTTTTTTTGAGTGTTCATTTTTCGTTTCGTTTTACCCGAGCTCTCGGCTCGGTTCCTGGCCTAGCAGAGAGGGTCTGCGCTCCCACGCACACTCGGGTGGGAAGGGGCATCTCCACCCGCAAGACCAAGCACGCACCGCGGGCCACTGCTTCCCCGCCGGGCCCTGCCCCTCCTGGCCTTAACGAACGAAACTTGGAAAAGTTGGAACTATTTTTTAACTAGCTGTAGAAACAAACCGTTCCCCCAAGAACCTTCCGCCTGTTTCCCTACCGCTTCCCCCTGCTCTCTTTCCAGCCCCCGCGGGATGCTGGGGGATCGCTGGAGAGAAATTCTCCAAATCTGGGGTGAGGTGGGAACCGTGTAAATATGTGAGATATGTACACACTGGCAGGGGGGGAAAGAAACACTTTGTGCTTGGTTTTTATTTTTTGGTTTTCTGGGTTGTTCTCCCTCCCCATCCTAAAGGGTTTTTGTATGCCCGACTAAACCGAAAAAGATATTTTAATATGGTTTCCTAATTTCTGATCCATCTCTATTTATTTTCTGAATGTGTTTGGAGCTTCCCCCTTCACCATTTCTTCATCTGTTTAAGGTTTGAGCTTAAATTTTGTTTTTTGTTTTTGTTTTTTTTTTTTTTTCAGAACAATGTTTTGGTCCATTCTCTTTGTATCGTTATTGCAAAAAAAAAAATAATGTAGACTGGGAAGTTCCCTTTATATTTATGTTATAGTAAATATTTTATTACTCACATAAACATGTACCCCAGGGCTGTGTCCTGTTCTCTTTACTGCTAGGGCTGGGCTTGTTTTGCAGGAAACGGTGAGATTCCCCTGCCTGTTGCCCTCTCCTCAAGTTCTGAGCTCAGAAAGGAAGGGGAACACCAGTCTTCTTCTCGGTCAGTATCAGGACTGCCTCCCTGTTGCTTGGTCAACAGTTGGGCACCTGGTCCAGATACAACAGTCCAGCAAGAACGACATCATGTGCCCATTGACTTCCAAGACCAGACCAGGGCCTAGGACAGTAAACCCTAGATAACATGGAACCCGGAGCCAGCCATGATTCAAATACAAGCTGACACTCTTCTCAGGCAAAGAAGCAGCTCACCTCTTCCTGGATTACCAGCCTTGACTCTGTTTCCCTTGCCTGGCACCCCAAACTCTAACTTTGATTTTTGCCTTGTGTTCCATGTGTGGGGTCCAAGCCAAGTTTTAGAGTTGCAGGGCAGCCAGACAACCTAGTCGGCTTCTTCCATCCCTTCCCAACTGGCTCTTAAACAAATGGTACCCAAGCCCACCTTGGACATCTGACAAGTTCAGTCTGAAGTCCATTCAGTGGTCCTGTGGAACCTTGAGAGGGAGTCCTGCCTATTTGTTTTGGGCAAAGCTAGCTCTGTTTTGCAAACCATCGTATACTCTTAGAGAGAGGAGTGGGGGCATAGACTATGTTGCAGGAAAGGTTCGGCCATATCTCTTGGGTAGACATCCAAGAACAGCAGGGAGGGGAGAGATGAGTTTGCTGGTGGAAGGGAAGCAACAGTCTGAGATGTTCTCCCTGATGCTTCAGTAGCAGCATCCCTCAGAAAGTCTCCATTCGGGGGACAGGTCTCAGTTCAGTTCAAAACCCAAGGTGGCACCCCAGTCGAGGTATTTTTTCCCCTTTAAAACAACCCTTCCCATTTCTTCCATAGCACAGCTCTTTTCCCTTCTCAGGAGAAATACAAGGTTCTTACTCTTTGTGGGGCAAAGCTTGAAGGTACTGTGGTTCATCTGGGGGGAAAATGTAGCCTGGATATGTAGATATCCAGGAGATATGTAGGGGCCTGCACACCTGGGAAGCCGATCAAGTCTAGTCCTTGGGGAGCCCTTGGCTGTAGCTGGTGGACTGGGAAATACCCAGGGTCAGGTATCCCAGGACTCACAAACCCGTGGTCTTTGGCTGAGCTGACACATCGGGATAACAGAAAACTTTGACGCCATTCATATTCCTCCCTATCCCCTAGTTCTGCACCTCTAGATTTGTCCCTGACTTGGAGGGTATCCCAATATGGAAGCGAGTGAACCTCGGCTTCCTCGAGTGAACCTTGGCTTCCTCGTCCCTGCCAGCCTAGAGCCTCTGCAGGTTTTGAAACTGGAAAGGCCTTGAGGAAGACAAGGGCCTTTCACCAGGGCTCTCGCCTACAGTTGACACCAATTGATTGATTGATTTCCTAATTGTCTGCTTAATCTTGTACAAGAGGGCGGGCTTACTATTGAAGTAAGTCAACTCAAAAATAGCAAAACAATGCACTTTCCCAAGAACCAGCAGCAGCTGAGGGATAGAACAAAAAGAAAGGGGGGAAAAGGGGGCGAAGATCTTGCACCACAAGGATTTAGCTTAATGAGTGAGATACCAGCCTGGGATTGCTACCCTGCTCCAGACAACCTAGGAACCTAAAGTCCTAATCCTCTGACAAAATAGTTAAAGAAAAGCACATCAGTTGTGGGCTTCTGTCTTTCCTGTATGTAGGTCTACTCGCCTGCACCAGAGTTCCTCAGACTTCTGTTTGTCCAGAGAAGTGCGTCCTTCCATTGCAAACTTGGGATTTCTGAGGCCATCTCTCACCCTTTACACTCAAAGTTAATTCCTGTGATCATGGAGCCACCACAGGTCGGTAGAACTTGACTGGTCTCGTGAGAAAACATACCTGCTGATATTTGTGTTTTCTGCTGTCTGTGAAAATCCATGACTGGTCCCAGAGCCACATGGTATGAGGGAATCCATATTATACTGGGAATCTGATCTAGAACATTTGCAGGGATAAGGGACTGTTTATTCCTTAAGGAATAAGGAAAGAGGGAAGGTAGCCGTTGTGGTCATTAAGGCAAACCCAGAAGGTACCCTGTCTTGAGCACCAAGCACATTACCATTCTCCCTCATCTCCTGCCCCAGGTTAGACAGGCTTCTGTGTTTTGCATAGTATGAATTCCAAGCCATCATCCTTTGTCCCTAGAATTCAACTCCACGGGAGTCCACAGGCCTACCTGACTTCTAATCTCAGCTCCCTGCTTGGAGCTACTTGAAAGTTCTAGACAGGCTCTGCATAGGGAAAGATAAATCAGTGTGACCCACCCAGGGCCAATCTTCTTCCTTCCTGAACTTTCCACAGCAGAACTTGAGCCCCAGAAAGGAGAGTCATTTGGGCAGAGGGTAGAGTGGGAGGGGGTTATGTAGCCCAGCTACTCGCATAAGTTTAGCCAAGAGGATTTTCCCAGAGTTTCAGGTTAGAGGCAGCTTAGAGAGACACTTCAGTTCTGTCCCACCCTGGAGTTAGTGTTTCTTAGGTCTTCCCAAGTGTCGCTCCAGACTCCATGTGGGAGGACTGCCCTCTATTGGTCCCTGAGCTGGGACATGACAGTCACCAGCATGACCTAATTGTTGCACATGCCCTCCTCCCAAGTCAACTTCAAGGTGATGACTAGTAGGCTTTGCTAGCCGGAGCAGAGGTGAGTTCAGGCCCCGAAGGAAGCAATCCTGTTTCACACACAAATACGCTGGTTTGTGACTCTTCCCTCCCCTCTACCACCCACTCACACAGCCATGCTCAGAAACCCACCACCACATGCTGCCTCTTTCTCCTGCTCACATACATCCCCATCGCTCTTCTCACCAGCTCCTCACCAGCTTACACACACCCATACACAGCCTCACCTGCACCACTGTTCGGCCATCCAGCCCCAGCTTTCTAGTGGTCAGTCCAGGTATCTGACCCATGTACTGTTTGATTAAACACATATTACCATCCGCTGTCATGTTTGGCCAGACCCTCTCCTTTCAAGGTTTCTAAGCACTTACCCCACAGACCACTCTCCAAATACATCCCCATCCGTCATTACCCCAGCTCCTCCCACATCTCTCTCTGCTCCTTTCAGATAATTAAAGTTAGGCTGTGTGTATGTATGTGTGATCTTATTTTTTAAACACACACCCCCACACATACATATGCGTGTATATATACAAACACACAAAGCAATTAGCTCCAGCCTTCATCATGCTTGAACAGTGAAACCTAGTTATGCACAGGACCCCATGGGCCCCTGTGATGAACCCAGATTCACCTAGTCGTGGGCTCCTGATCTCTCTCTCTCTCTCTCTCTCTCTCTCTCTCTCTCTCTCACACACACACACACACACACACACACTAGCATTTCATGAAGTAATACCCACTGTACACTACAAGGGTATAGCTCACCCCATGCTTCTCACCTCTCTTCAGAGAATCTTAATGGACTCTCCTCAGATGACCCAAGGAGCAGGCACACTATGCTTACAACCCTTCCCCTGCTCACCCCATCTCCAACCACACAGCAGTGGACACAGCTCCCTGCTGAGCCTGACCAGGGTGGGTCTGGGTTTTATTAGGCTGCAGAGACAGCACGGAGGCATATGGTCTCGTACACAAGAAATAATGTTCATGTTAAGTCAGACCTCATGCATAATGCATAGTGCCTGATCTCACATTATTTTGGGTGTTCGTCAAAATCAGTGTTCTTTCTTGTGAGGACTCCTGAAAAGAAGGGAAAAGAGCGTTTGATAATCACACCCACAGCTTGGACCCAGGGATCCCAGCCTCCTCTGCCCCACGTCACCCACCAGTGGGACCTGTCCCTCTCTTCCACCCTATCTTCCCACATGGAAAGAGGGCTTGCCTCGGGTTTGTAGCAGGCATAAGGCCCTGTGTTATTTTTATTTCTTTTCTCTCGGCTCTGTCCCTGGAGGGTTCTGGGGGAATAGCGGTGGCTCCGTTGCTCTCTCACACCCGATTCATTTGCCGGTTTATGAACTCCCGGTTGATTCATCACCTCCCTAAGTCAATGACTCACTCCTGATGGCTTTTCAGAAATCCTTCTTGAAGGACTCCCAATTATTCAGCTTTGAACGGGAGCCTGAGCCGAGGTAGACCTGGACCTTGCACAGAGCAGTCCCTGCTTCCTTGGCCTGGAGTCACCCTGCTTGGGCTTTTGCGGAAGCTGAGCTGGGGAAGAGGGAGTACTCCCTCCATGCAGAAGCTGGGAGAACCTACCCAAGCACCTCACTGCCAGATCTAGCCTGTGGCAAAGCTCCCTTCAGCATCTGTGGATCACCTGCCTTCATCAAAGCTCCAAGAAACTCACCCGTGACTGAGGAGGCAGAGCACAGTCATGTGACCTGAAGCAGCAACTCACATTTCCCGTGCCTCAGTTTCCCAGTTTGACGCTAATGGCCCTTCTGTACTGTAGAGTTGTTTTGAGAATTGAGTGGAATAATACTCACAATACTTAGCATAAGTGATGAATAAATCAAATTGTTTTATTCTAAGGCCCGGGCTCAGAAGTTAGCTTACAGGGAAGAATACCATAAGATAATGACCTCTGACCAGAGACCCCATTTTTCCAAGGACACTTTCATATAATATAAATCCATCGCTCACCTTATGCTTTATGTTGACTGCCTCACATAATATAGCCCCATTTTATAAAAGAGGAAGCTGCAGCCCAGAAAGTATTAGCTTAGTTGAGGCAGCAAGATTAGTAAATGCCAGCAACTGGAAAAGAAGCCATTTTACCTGACTCCTGAGCCCCTGTTCTTTTTATGCTAAGGCCAATGGCAAAAATAGTAATCAATGTTGAGTATTTGTTCAAAGCAAGAAAAGGAAAGCTCCAGAACCCAGGCGTGGAAATTGGGAATCGAGGGTGTTAGCGCTAGCTAATTGGCTAGAATCTACGGCCCCCTCTCCACTACCCAAAATCAAATAAATCCCACGAGGCTAAAGAAAGTTGGATCAGGAAGTCCTCCTGATTGGCCCTCTCCAAGCCTCTACATCACTGAGCAAACGTGTCGTAGCCTAGGATGGAGACCTAACATCTGCCCAGGCATTTATCCTGGTGGTCCTACCCACTAGCCGGAGTTCTTCCAGAAAGTTCCTTAAGCTCTTCATACCTCGGTTTCCTCTTCTGTAAGCAAGGATAACAACAGCATCAGCCCCACAGAACTGCAGTGAGGACTGGATGGTGGAGAGAATATATAACATAAACACTCGGAGCCTGGCACATCTTGAGTACACATTAAATGTTAGCTGTAAAAAAAAAATAATTTTATATGTACAGTGTGTATTATTGCTGAGCTGTTGCAGAAAAAAAAAATGCCAAAGTACTTCCTCTAACACGCCTGCCTTTCTAAAATGATTTCATTCATAAAAGCACTCTAGGATAGCTAAATCTAAAATCCCCATTCCACAGGTGAGGACACTGAGGCCCAAGGATAATGGTAAAGGCCTTTCTCAGAGGTATCCAGAAAATCAATGATAAGTGCAGCTTTTATGCCTAATGCCTAGTTCAATTTTGTGGCAAGCCTGCTTCCTCCAACCATGTTTTGAGGTTATAATACTAAATCCTGTGTACCAAGGCTTTGTACTGGGCTCTGCAGAAACAGCACCCAGAGGGATTAAGCTAAGCCATGAAGAGTGGATGGAGATTTGCTCAGGAGTCCCTGGATCCAGGTCTGATCCCAGAGACAAGTCCCTGAGTCTCTGAACCCTCAGACAGTATTCACTCACCCTTCCTGAATCCGGAACCTTTCCGCCTTTCCCACCCTGTTCAGGACCCTCCTCTAGCAGGCCCCAGCACATTTTTGACCCTAGCACACAAGATTCAGTGCAGGGTCATGGCCTCTAAACCTGATGGGGTCACAAACTAAGAGATTAAAAGTCTGACTGAAACTTACTTCAGGTCTCTGTGACTGATTTTACTGCAACCCTACCCAGAGGTTAATCAGAGGTTAAACAGCCTTAGATACTTGGGGTCACCAATTGGATCATTTGTCACCGAGGACCTCAAACTAGGAGATAACCATTCCTCCATTCACTTATCCATCACTCCATTCTCCAGCCATCTCCTCTTTCATTCACCAAGCCACCCACCTTTGCATGCAACCATTCATCCACCTACCCCTAAACTACCTATTCAGCTAACCACCAGTCATCTGCCATCCATTCATCCAATCATCTGGCTTAGCGGATGTCAAGAAGCTCGGAGGCCTCTAACCTCCACACACTTTTAGCTAGGTCTCATTCCCTTCCTGCCCCTCAGCCATGTAGGGTAGGTGTTTGAGAAAGTGGTGTAGACATTAACAATGAAATAAATCTGTTGTCATATCCATGAAGTTGTATGTATCAAAATGCTGGGACTTCCCACACTCCACTCCGTTCCTCGGAGCCCCAAAGAAGGTATAGTCAATACAGCCCGTGGCAAAAGTCTATATGGCCTTAGGATTCTCCTTAGCTCTCATTTCTTACTCCAGGAATGTCAAAGTTCTGAGCAAGGGGTTTCAAAGGTCACTGAGAAGAAGAACTTAACAGCATAGCCTCTTTCAAGGCCAGCACTGAATTGCCTTTTTCTATCGAAAATGGCAGGCACATCTAAACACCAGGGCAATTCGGGGTGACATTCTGTTTCCACCCCTGTCAGTACCTGAATGTGTACTTGAAACAATCCCCTGCCATGCCCAACACTTCAGCTCCTACCAGTGCAATATGGGGGTCTTACCAGTTTTGAGGATGTTGCCAGCCTTCTAGCCTGGGTGGGCCTGCTTATTTGACAATGGGGCTTCTCTGACCAGCCCACACAAGAGGAAAGATAGGAGATGACGTGGTTGGTGTTCAGGGCCTGAGGACTCAACCCTAGCTATTCAGCCCCCCTCCCCTGACACAAACAATCCTCAGTTACCTCCCCCTCGTGCTCCCCAGAATCTGGGCACAGCTGGAGCCTGCTATGCCCTAGCCACCCCATGAATCACCCCTCTATGGTCCCCGGGGGAGTGGTCCAGGGAGCATCCTACGCTCCACGAGGAGTGAGGGCCAGAACTGCAGCCCTCAAGCAGGCAGTGTCCAGAGAAACAATGGGGGCCTGTGGCTAACAGCCGGAATGCAGCTATTGTCCTGCCCCGGCCCCCAACCCCAAGGCCTCAGGTCCCCAGGCCAGGCAGGCTGGCGTGGATCAGTGCGTCAGACTCTCGTGTACCAGGGCTGGGCACACATGACCTGCTGCTTACCTTCTCTGGGTAGGCAGGAGGATAGGTTGATGGGCCAGACCCCACCTCCACAGGCAACCTCACAAAGGATCCTCCTGTACAGAATGAGAAGCGAGATGGGACCCACGGGAGTAAAGGCAACCTCCAACCTACTCATCCCTAGGATACTTGAGACTAGCAGCTCTGAGACCCAAGCTATACATCACAGTGGGGAGGAGACCACATTAGAATAATGCAGGATTAGAGTGGGGTTGCTATAGCGACGTATTAGGGCAATACATCTAGGGAGCCCCAGCCCCTTGGTGATGTATGGCTCTGCTCAGCTGTGGGGAGCAGGGGGAGGGGACCTGTCCCGCCCCTCCAAGGGAGAGCAGACACCAAACACTCTTCATTGGAGGAGAACATCTGCGTTAGACACTAAAAATAAGCATCTGAGGACCCTGTCAAAACTGAAAAGCACACCCTGCTAACCCCCACCATCCCGCATATTCAACTTGGTGTCAATTTCAAGTCTCAGCTCTAACCTTAGCCTCGGCCTCTGCCTATGTTCCATCCCTAACCCCAGCCCATAAAGAAGCACTAAGCCTCCAGCCCAGCCCCACCAGGCTCCAACATTTGTTTCATTGCTAAGGACTAGTCCCATACCGTCTCCCTGAATGTCTGATGGGATTCGTAAGAATGTATGGGAGGTGGGGTGGGGGGCATGTGTGTCAAGGACCAAAGAAAAGAACAGAGCCAGGCTGTAGTAGCCTATGTTAATTCCAGCCCTTGCACTTGGAGGCAGAGGCAGGCAGATCTCTGTGAGTTTGAGGCCAGCCTGGTCTACAGAACAAGTTCCAGGACAGCCAGGGTTACACAGAGAAGCCCTGGAGAGAGAGAGAGAGAGAGAGAGAGAGAGAGAGAGAGAGAGAGAGAGAACATAG
>JANHMN010000004.1:27508724-27569688 GCA_030674055.1 Rhabdomys pumilio | reverse complement strand
GAGAGAGAGAGAGAGAGAGAGAGAGAGAGAGAGAGAGAGAGAACAGAGGGAGGGGGAGAAAGGGGAAGGAAGGAAAAAAAGGAGGATGGGGGGGAACAGAAGGGAAGGAGATCGGCAAGCTACTGGGGCCTCCCTTCTGAAATCCAGGAAGTCAGTAGTCTTAGGCACCCTCCTTGCCCAGTGGCCTCTTTGTGCTGGCACCTGGCATCTCATTCAATCTGATCCAAGTCTATTTAGCTTCCCTGTGTACGACCTTGGGGCCACAGACAGGTTGTACGGGTGGACCTACTGGACAAAAAGAAAAAGAAGAGGTTGCCAACAAAGAAAGACTCAAAACCAATCAAACAAACAACAGCAAAAAACTTTCGCTTTCAGATAATGCTTGTATGGGTATGTGACAAGGTTGGATGGCAGATGGCCTTCTAAGCACATGATCAAGTCATTGTACCGGCTTGCCCGCCTCTGAAGCCCTGAACCTCAACACCTTAGGGAGATCCGGGGAAGGTTCTCTAGAGACAACACCCACTGCTACACTTATCTTAGAATTCCATGTATATATTCCGTCTATATATTGTATATGGGCATGTGTTGAAGTACATGTGTGCAGGGTGTATGTGTACATGTGTGTGCTTGTGCGTGCCCTGCTTCCTCATTAAATATCTTTTTAGTTTATTCATTGAGTACAATAATTATACATCTCCCCCAAATTCTTCTGGCTTTTCATTGTTGGTTTGGTTTGGTTCGTTTCAAGACAGGTTCTTGCTACATGATCCAGACTGGCCTTAAACTCAAGATTCCCCTGTTTCAGCCCCACAGGTGCTGGGATAAAAGTGTGAGTTACCATGCCAACTTTATCTTTTTTTACATTTGAAAAATTATACTGAGGTCCTGTCTCAGCCTAGGCTCCTGGGTGAAAAAAGATGTGTCCAGGAGACCCAGCCTCTGTCGCTGCCATCTCCTGGAGAAATAAAGATGACCCAGACCAAAGCATGAAACCAAGTAGAAGCCTCTTTGCATAGCCTACCTAGTCCCTGGTGCTAGCCCCCAGAGAAGGGTCTTCATTCCTGATTGAGAAGAACTCCCAGACTATGATTCTCTCTCTCTTTCTCTCTCTCTCTCTCTCTCTCTCTCTCTCTCTCTCCCTCTCTCTCTCTCTCTCTCTAATTCAGCCCGCATGTGCTCCCTCCTCACAGTCAGCTGGACACACACAAATACATTCACAACGCATTCACTCTTACACGTGGTGGGACAAAAGGCTCAAAGGAAGGTAGTGGGAGAGCCGAGTGTGTGCCCAGAGGGCAGTTCCTGGGGTCGGGTGGCAGGGTGCCCAGGGTACTGAGTGGGCAGGAGACCTCATGGCTTCCTCTCTTCTCTAGCCAGCGACCAAAGGTCAGCTCAGGCGGCTCAACCACGTGCAGTCCACCCACAACCCTGGTCAGGTCATGTGAGACCAGGACTGAGGCTTTGTCAACACACCATTGTCTCCCAGAGCCCAGCCTGTGTGGTAGGGGGAAAACCCTCTTCAGCCAAGGCTCCCTGGTGAATCTCAAGAGCCTTGATAAGCTCCCAAAGAGATGCCTTCGCTCAGGAGTCCTTTGAGCATGATGGTGATGGTGATGGTGATGGTGATGGTGATGGTGATGGTGATGGTGATGGTGATGATGATGATGATGATGATAATGTCACTATCGATGCCCAGCAGGACCCCATTCCTCTTTGGGACTCCACCATCCTCAAGAAGTGGTGAGGAGGGGCCTTCCTTGGCATTGAGAGAGGGAACAAAAGGAAGAAGGGCCTTCTCTCTTCTGGTCTCCTAGGGGGCAGATACGCCACCATGTGACCCCAGCCCCCCACCTCACCCATTCCACAGATGCTCTGGGGGGAAAGAGAGAGCAGCAGAGAAGGCTGAAACATGGCCCTGAAGGTCATCTTGCACGTCAGCATTGGGAGGGGCCCAGAGCCCCTTATGTCCTGGCTCCCAGCCTGGACCACAACACAGGCCCCATTGACTCCTGTGTACCCTCTTTCCCAAGATGCCCACAAAGTCATGGGCTCACGGTTCCTAGCCACAGGCTTCTGATCCACCCATGAAGAAGGCCAGGGTTGGCCAGAAGGACATAGACTGCACATGCACAAGAGTCTCTCAAGTCCAGGCTGAAGAGCATGGCCAACCTCTAGGCCTTGTCCTACCCAGTCTGAAATGGAGTCAAATGGAGACACAGCCAGGGCACATTCTCTGCCAATGCCATCTGCAAGACACAGTCCCTGACTCAGTCCCTACCACTGAGATGTAAGCCAAAGCCACCCTGGTCCACTTCCTCTTTTACCAGGGGTGTCAGGTGAGGGAAGAGGGTTGTGCCTGGGGGAGGGGGTCTGGAGGGAAGCTAGGGCTGAGGAGCTCCAGTAAGGGGAGGGCTGGCCCTGCAGGATGACAGAGAGATGATTAAACCCACAGAGAAGATTGATAAGGGTGCTAAACAGCTGCAAGTCTGCAAGGTGGGCTGGGGACAAATCTCATCTTGTCCTGGCAGTGCTCAGAGTACTTGGGGGTGGGGGGAGGCTGGGCCAGCCTGGCTGAGCTCATGACCTGTACAAAGCTCCAGAGCAGGAGTGGGGGGCTAGAAGGCCACTTCCTGCTTCTCCCTCCTGGCCTCAGATGAGAGCTTCTGGAGCTCACCGAGGGACCCCTGCCCCCTTGACACCTGAGCAGTGCGCCCCTTCTCAGCAGTGCCCCCTTCACCCACAGACTCTCTGGTTCAGCTCTCACTCTCGTTATTATTAGATGTGATTTACAGAGGAAGCGCTGAGTCAGACAAACTGAGATTTTCCCCTAGACAGAGACAGTGAAAGAGGAGAAGAGTCCAGGGGAGGTGGGCAGGTGTCCTCAGGAGGGAGCCAGGAGCTGGGTATACCGGACTCCCAACTTCTAAAATGAGCGGGGAGTTTATGTTGCTGTTTCTCCTACCTGCTCTAGGCCTAGAATCCTCACTTGGGACTCTAGGACATTCAGACCCCTTTTCTGACCTCTTGCCCCACCTTTGAGCTTGTCTTGGTTAGCCTCACTCCCTTTTACAAGTTTAAGAGGCGAGCCCAGAAGTCCTGAAATCTGGAAATGAGTCTGGGCCTTGTGTCCCCAGAACAGCTCTGAATGTGGTCCCGGGCTTCCAGAGATGGAGAGAAGCAGCGGAAGGGCCCCGGCCACCCCACCCCCACTCTGCAAACAGAGACCCTAGCACTGAGTTCCGGGCAAGCTGTGGGATGTGGGGGTATCCAAAGGCGCAATAGCGCCTGCAGGGAAAGCACACATTTCTGCTTTCACCTTGTGCAGGAGAGAGTGGTGGGCAGGTCGGTCTCTGCTCCCTGGGTCTCTGACTCCCTGGCAGGGAGGAACTGGGCATTGTTGCCAAAAATAAACGTTCCTTCTCCCGCTCCCTGGCTCCCGGCTCCCGCTCATTAGGATGCGTGGCGTTTGGCTGCGGTCCCACACCTTGCAGCTCATTATAAATATGCAGTCGCTGCTGGCGCTACCCCAATCATCTCTGCAATCAGAGCTTTTAATTAGGTTAATTAAATTGTATCAAATCTCGCAGGGACGCAGTTCACTGATGCTGATGAGGCAGCCAAAACAGACCCCAGCTCCTTGGCTAATGAAGGCCGCTGCCTGCCTGAGCAGCGAGGGGGCAGGAACGCATAATAAAGGGGTGCATCCTCTGGGAGGAGCTGCTGCCCAGGCCCACGCTCTGGGGACCTGGGAAAGGGTCTTCATCTAGCAAGTTGAGCTCCAGCTGCAGCAGTCTGCCAACCCCAGAGACTATCAGCCTCACTAGAGAACCAACCATGGGTAGCATCAGGAACCCAGACAGGTGGGCAGTGTTAGGCCTAAGCACCTGCCACCTCAAACTACAGAGTAAACAGTGCGTCTTAAGATCCACTGGCTCTATCTGGGAACTCCTTGTTTCTTCCACAGACTATTTTAATAAGAGAAGAGCGCGCATGCGCACACGTGCCCGTACACACGCATAGGGGGTGGGAGGGTTGGTTGTCCTGTCACTGCCTCCTTAGTTGTCTTATTAGCCTGTGAGGAGGCCAGGCTGAAGCTAGAAAGCCCATCCCACTGCTGGCCTAGTCTCCATCTGCCATGGAGGCCATCTGCCCCTGGCAGGGGGTAGTTTATAACGCTACCAGCCAAAGACAGGAGGGGGTGGCACCCCCCTCCCCACCCTCTATGTGCCAGATGGACCCTGTATTTCCCCACCTACCTCTCTACCTAAAGAGCCCTCTCTGAGGGAGAGACATTAGTCCCAGCCTTACAGGATCAAGTTAGCTAAGGAAGAGAGCCTTCTACTCTGGTCCCCCCTCACCCTGAGCTGACTGCCCCGCCCCTGCACTCTACCACTGGCCACGGGAACCCATACAAACCCAGAGCTGGAGGAACCTGGGAAGGTCTTCCCCTAACTTGAAACAGGATGACAGGTGCTGCCACTTCTAGAGGAGTTGTCCCCGACGCCTGCCGCTCAGCCCTTTCCTCCTAACTCTGAGCAAAAGAAGCCGAAAGATGGGGACTTTTTCAGTGCTTTCAAGGTGAAGCTGTCTGTTTTGTAGGAGCTGGCTTTTTTTGGTATAGAAAGGTTGTGGGGTTTTTGTTTTTTCCACTCAATATGTGAAAACTTGAAACTTGAAACCAACCCTCCCCCCCCCCCAACATTTGTCACCTCAGAAAGAAGCCTTTGGGGTAACGAAGGGGAAAAAAAAGCTGTAAATTAGTCAGACTGGCTCAGGGCAAGGGAGGGGAGTGCCCACCTGCCTCCAGGCACCAGAGTTTCATTAACACTGGTGATCTGAGCTGGCCATCAGGTGATAGGCGATGAAGACTTGAAAAGGCTTTCTTTCCACCTTCCTTAAAACCCCAAAGGCAGCAGCCCCCAGCCTACATCCTCAGTTCTATTCTAGACTAGCCTCTGCCTGCCAGGGACAGACTGCAGGATCTCCCAGGACCAGTGTGTTCCTTCCCATGACATGACATGGCCATCATCAGGACCATCAAGTTAGGCAGAGCAGATGGACAGGGAGATGTAACTGAGACAAGACCTCCTAAAATGCCATGTCAGAGGGCCTGGGAAGAGAAGACAAGGAGGTTCCTTACTTGGACTCAGAAGCAGTCGGAGTGGTTGTTTCCTCTGGCCTGGCCTTCTGGGGAGACAGGCAGAAGTATGCATTACCAGAACAGCCTCTTCTGGACTCCTAAGTCTCAGACTTAGGCTCTGGAAGGTAAGGCTAAGGCTCAAGTCCAGGCCTTGAATATTCTAGGCCAAAGCTCTACCGAGTGATACCCCAGGCCACCAACCTAAACACAGCCTCTTTGCCTTGTTGCAACTGCACGGCTGTTCTGGCATCCATTTGCTACTGACCCAGAAGCCAGTGGGAACTGTGCCAGCAAGAAGGCCCCATGACCTGGCTGGCTAGAGAGTGCACCGTCTGACCCCATAAGGCAGCTGCAAAGCCCAAGAAACCTGCCAGCTCAGCCTCAGACAGCCCACTCCCATTCCTCCACTCATCAGCAGTTTGGGGCCAGGACTCCCACCCCAGGCTCAGAACACCTTCCCTGTGCATAAGGCTTTGGGAACTGGCAAGCCAAAATGGCTTTGGGAAGAAGAGAGCCCATAACCACACACCTACTTGCCTCATGGTTTCAAGTTCCAGCAGGCCCTGGCCTCACCGGCCTCCGCTGGCAAGCAGAGCAGTCTGCACACTGCTTTCCCTGATGAAGGACATGCAGCTTTGATTGTTCAGTGACCCACAGCCAGCAGCACAGGGAGACAGCAAGCCACAAGTCAACCCTCAAAACTTCACAAAAGGAAACCCTCCTACCAGATCCCCAGATGGACCAACCTCTGGGAAACTTGAGGCTTTGGGAGAGACCCTAATGGTCCCTACAGGATCCTCATTAAAAGTGAGAAAGCCACGATACATTCAAACTAAAAGAAAAAATCTTTTTCATGGAGCGCTCCTCCGTGGCATTAAATTCAATAAACAAATCCATACTCAGCACCTCTGGGGAGCAAGGAGGTTCTGGCAGAAGCTCCTTCGGCATAGACTGACTGATAACCAGCCCAGCAGAGAGGCAGCAGCGCCACCTGCTGGGCCATTTTCCAACCACCAGTTCTTTTCTTATATGGAAAAATAAAACAAGGCCTTGACTCAGACCCTCAAATGTGGCTATAAACTGACTGGGCTGGCCTCAGGACCCTCCCTTGGGCAGATCCACTGTTTCCATGAGCTTCAGGTGGCTGCTGCTTTGAAGACGTGGCTTATGCCAAAACATGAACAAAACAAGAATACTGAGCCACACAAACGTTCTCCACTTCCACAGGCTGCCCTAGCCCCCGTGGCACAACCAGCATGCCACATCAACACCAAACCATCCCAAGCCTAAGAAGGTGGGCACAAAGAAAACAAACTGTCTCCTGTTCCTAGCCAGTCTGTTGACCTGCTTAAAGGCTGTGGCCTATTCTAAGAACACACGGGGCTGGAACCTGGGATGGGTTCCCCACAAGGGACCACCAATCTCTCTCCCCTGAAGAACTCTTGGGCCCTCTTGACATAGCTTATAACTGTAATTCCGACACTTGTGAGGAGGCAGAATAATAAAAGTTTGAGAGCAGCCCAGGCTAGCATGAAGCCATGTCAAAAAAATAAAACCAAGGGACTGGAGAGGTGGCTCAACGTTTGCAAGAGACTCCTTGGGCTTCAGAGACAGCGAACAATGGCTCGGCAACAAGGATATACCTAGTCTTGTTCTGGTTCTTATTATCTCCAGCCTGGTAGCTAGGGTACTTCAAACACAATGGATTTTGTGGTCCCTTCGGACCGAGCACAAGCCCCTTCAAGCATCTCCATTGGTGTGTGTGCCCAGAGGGAGGGTGCACGGATATGTCCATACCTGTCTCTGAGGCCCAAGTTGTTGCTGCCTTATGCATCTGTGAACATGAGAGCCCATGCGGCATTGTGTGCTTTGGTGTGGGTGTATGCTTTATGAGAAGGTGGTTACATATCCTCCCAAGTCTCTCCAGCCTTCCTACTCAGGAATGGCAAGAATCAGAGCAGCAATCCCTGGCTACTTACCCCAGAACAGACCACTGCTTAGTTTGTTAACTCCTTAGCATGTCAAATTCCTTTCAGGTACCAACTGAAAACCCTACCCTCACCTTGCTCCAGTGTTTCCTAACAATGTTAACCTATATATCTCTTGTGGAACCGAAACTCAGACCATTGGTATTAGCTGAGCTCAGCACCTCTTCACAGATGAGTTCAGCCTGGGAAAGCTTCCTTTCTAAAGGCAAAAGCTAGCTTCTGTTCTCTGGAACCTCATTTTCAGGAATCCAGATCCGAATCCCACAGTATACATTCTGAGAAAACAGGCTTCTCATCTAGGTTTTATACAGGAACCCAGTAGCCACGTCACCTACTAATATTTAAAAAAAAAAAAAAAAAAAAAAAAAAAAAAAAAATTCTAGGCCTGGAGAGATGGCTCAGAGGTTACTGAGATGGCACAGACTCTTCCAAAGGACCTGGATTCAATTCCCAGAATCCACACGGTGTTGACAATCAGCTATAACTTCTTTCACTATATCAGTGAAAATATAGGATACTATATCGGTAGTCTTCTGGCTCCTGTAGGCAGCAGAAATGTATGTGGTACAAAGGCAAAGCACTTATATATACATTTAAAAAAAAATCTATCAAACCAATGTAGCTATTCCTCCCTAGAACGTGGGATGTGCGCAAGGCTCCCAGAATCCTGTTCTCAGTTCTCCCACATCTTCAAGCATGCTCAGTCCTGTTCTGACTGGCCATGGCCTACCTTCCCTATATAAGGGCAAGGAAGGGAAGGGTGGGACCTAAGGAAGAGGCTAAGTAACAGCTCCATATAGCCTGGGGTCTGTATTCTCAGATGAAGTCATTTATGACCTTGGATTCAGCAATTGGCCAGGAGGAGAGGGGCAGGAACAGAGCCAGCCCTAGTGTTCTGAAGTGAACTTCCTGAACAAACAAGGAGCCCTATGAGGTCCTTATTCTAAGTCTGTTTATTTCTACATGCAAGGAGGGATAAAAAGACTCTTGGACAACTTATGAAGCCACCCAAATAAATAATAAGATGAAGACTCTCTCCCAACTGTACAAAACATTTAATCCTTAAAACAGATTACTTCAGCTAGGTGTTTTTGGCATGTTGTAATCCCAGCCCTTGGGATAGAGGCAGAACAATCAGGAGTTCAAGATCATCCTTAGCTACACAGCTAATTTTAGGTCAGCCAGGGCGCCATGAGATCCCATCTCAAAAAACAAACAAACAAAAATTCAGGTTCAGTTGCTGAGCAAACATAAGAATTTAACTTTGACTCCCAGAACCCACATTTTTGTTGGTTTTGTTTGGTTTTGTTTTGTTTGGAGACAGAGTTTCCCGGTGTAGTCCTAGCTGAACTGGAACTCACTCTGTAGACTAGGCTAGCTTTGTTTGATTTGCTTGCTTTTGCCTCCTAAGTGCTGGGGTTAAAGACGTGTACCACCACTGCCCAGCTCTAGAACCCACATTTTAAAAGCCAACAGTGGGAGCAGATAGGATAGCTCAGCAGGTAAGGGTGCCCGCCTCCAAACCTGATAACCAGAGTTTGATTTCTGGAACCACACTATGGAAGGAGAGAAGAACCAAATCTAAGTTGTCACCTGACCTACCACCCCACACTTGCAACCCCAGCAAACGGGGGTGGGGGTGGGGGGACAACACGGAGACACGGGACAGACAGGTGGGTCCCTGGGGCTCGCTCCCTGGGGCTCACTGGCTGGCCAGCCTAGTGTCATCAGTGCGCTGGAGGCCAATGAGACAGTGTCTGAAAACAAGACGACTCACTCTAACGGATGACACTGGGTAGTCCTACGGCCTCCACATGCACCACCATACGTGTGCACTCACAGGAAGACACACACATACACAAAACAAGGATTTTTACCTTTTACTATGGTTTTATATTACCTTTGAAAAATTCAGAAATGTAGTAAAAATGAAATAGAGCTAATGACATAATTAAAAATCAGAATGTACAATTTACTTTAAGGAGAATGACAAAACAAAAATATAAACAAAAACCGATGTATAACTCTCTCAAATAGGGGCCATAAAGCAGAACGCCCATGGTAGATGTTCACATCAGCAGCCATAGCTCCAGCTATGGTTAAATATACTGTTCTTAGATACTGAGAACGGGAATGCATTCATCTATTTTCTACTTTGCTGTATGAGATTATATGACGCTTGTAGGAAAATAAGTTCTATATGTAAGAGACTTGACTCATCAGTACAGAAACAATGATGCTGGGGAAGGGCTTCACTATTCTTATAGAAAGACGTCAAGGCTCGGGTAGCTTTGGCAATAAGTCATGATTACAAAACAGGAAGACCACGCTGCTTGAACTAATAAAATCTGGATTACAAAAGAAAGGAAGAAAAAGATAGGAATTCTTTTCGGTGCAGAATGCTGAGGCTTATTTTTAAGACATCAACGTTTTCGGCGAGTCTGGAATCTGTAAATAGCCGGGGAGTTCACGGTTTCTTTCTTCACCTTCACCTTCTGAGTTTTATCCTGTAAGAGTAAAAAGGTGACCAGTAAACATAAACAGGCTTCAGAAAGCAGCAAAGTCTTTTAGTAATCTGGCCAAGGGGCAGCCCCAACCCAGCCCTGCTCCAAGTTCAGAAGAGCCTTAGGCACCTGCTGCATGGAGCCACCTAACCTCTCTGGGAGCCCAGAGAATGCTACCAGCTGGGGACAGTCTTTGGGAAAATTGAGGAGCGAGCAGCTCAAGTAATTATTTTGTTTAAATTATAAATTTAATTCTCTCTCGGAACCCCAGTTGAGAAAGGCCAACTTAAATGATCTGCAAGGCTGGAGAATTTGACATTTAGAGGAGCGGTGATTCGAAAGAGCTTCTTAAATTCCTTAGCTCTGCTATTTAACTGCACAATGTTGTCTATTTTTAAACACCAGTGAGTGGCATGCACTGTTTTGTTAACCTGTTTAAATGTTACGGGAGCTGCTCATAAGCTATAAAGTCCATATGCTACCTGATCCTACCCTTTGCTGCTCCAAAGCACTGGCTAATAACCCCCTTATTACCTTCTTAATCAAGGAACACTTCAACAGTGTCAGAGCAATAGACACCGGCTCAAACCACTGCCCCCAAGGAGCAGACATTTCAGTGGTGTTGATTTACACACAGCCTAGATCCAGTCTCAGTTAAGACCTTTATAAGAAAAAAGGAAGAAAGAAAGAAGAAGAGAAGGCTCAAGGCTTCCCCCTTACCATGAGGTCTTTGCGCGTCTGGATTTTCTGGGCAACAACAAACAGCTGCTTCTCCCGCTCGATGCGCTGCGTCAAGCAGTCATACTGCTTCTGTCGTTCCTTGGCTATCCGCTGCAGAAGAAACACTTATTATCGATAAAACAAAGCAAGCACGAGTGAGAACCTCGTTCCTGAGTCCAACGGCATCAATGGTGCCATCAGCTCCCACCCTCCAGTATCAACTCAGCGCAACAGTAAAGAGACCCACTGTAAAAACAGCTCATTCTATAAGCGAGACTTACAGCAACCATGGAGACTTCCCATCAATATCATTTTACAGATGCAGAATGAGACCCAGAGAAGAAAAGCAACTGGCCTAAGGGTAGATGGTTTGCTGAAATCACAGTCAGGACTGTCCTGAGCCCCCAGTGTTCCTAGAGATAGGATATGTGGCCTCAGCCTCTGACTGCCCAGATTACTAGAGCTGAAGGCAGCACCTGCTCAGCCAAAGTGAGCTGAGAGGAAGAGAAGGCCCAGTGGTGAGCGCTGTGCTGGGCCTGAGAGCCAGATCTAAATCTCACAGAGAACAAAGAGCATTTTCAGCATGGATGGCCTAAAAGGGACTGCTAGACTCCTCAGAGACTATGGGAGTCCTTACACTTCAGAGACTCTGTAAGCATCTGAGAAACTAACAACTTTGGCTTCTTCTTTGAAACAGCATACAGACTGAGTATAACCCATCCGAAATGCTTGGAACCGGCATGTTTGGGTTTTGAATTTGGGGGGTATTTGGGATATTTGCATGTGCATGAGATACTTTAAGGATGAGACCCAAGTCTAAATAAGAGACTCCTTATTCTTCATATATCCCTTATATACACAGCCTGAAGATAACTTTACACAGTATTTTTGGCATGCCTGCATCTTGACTGTGGTCCATCATAGGAAGTCAGGTGTACAATTTTCCACTTGTACCCTATCAGCACTCAAAACACTGCAAAGTTTGAAGGATTCCAGATTTCACTGTGTTGGACTAAGAATGTTCAGCTTGTAAATGCAGAAACCTATACGTACACTTATGCACAAAATTTCAGAGTTAGGAGTTGATGCTCACAGACCTCCTCAAGCCAGTCACAGATTTTTGTATCACTTCAAGCCGCAGACTTGCGGCCTACTCACCAGCAGCAGACTCTCGATGAAAGTGATTATGTTTCACACAGAGCAACACAGTCAAGCACTACTGGGAAAACCCAGCAGCTCTGAGCCCCCTTACCTTTGTAACCGCAGATGGTAGACCATTCCTCGGGGTCTGTGAGGACCACTATACTACCCGAGGAGCAGCAGTGACTCAGCTAACTGAAAATATGACTAAGTGACAGCCAGGGTTATCACGAGAAGCCCTCAGCCAGCTCCGGGACTGAAGTGCTCCATACGGAGGGAGGCTTGCACAGGCCTCAGACTCCGGCTCCTCAGATCCACCACAGCCTCCCAGCAGTGGCTGCAGACAGCTTTTGTTTTCACTGTATTGCACAGACTGTCAAATTTATGGGATTACCCAATATAGTCAAACTAATTAGGGGTATTTATATTACTAAAGCAAGTTTAGCTGCCTCTGAGCTAGAGGAAACTGCTGTGAAATTAAACATTGGAAGCAAAACTGATGCAGTGTAAATGATTCAAATCAAAACAGAACAGCTGTCTGCTTGAAACACATTGACAGCATTTTTTTTTTTAAAATGAATCAGTCAGAAGTGAGAGTTCAACTCCAGAAGGCTTTGAGAAAAATCCTGTCATCTCCACAACCCAGTTATGTGATAGAAAGCACCATAAGGAAAAGTCAATACAAAATCTTGGTTACAAACGAGTACTATGAAAACATTTTAATATGTGCACCCACTGCGAAGGCTCAGGACCAAGGCAGCACACACACATCTCTGACTCCAACGCTCCTTCCCTGCTCTGTAGTCTCTAAATGTGGACAAACGCATTAAAAGCACAAAGGACCAGATCAAAGCCGGGATTCAAACTCAAACCTAAGCTCCTGACCACAACTGCACATGTCCTCCAAAACAAACAAACAATCAAAAACTCCACTTCCACCTCATCACCAAATCCTCTTTCCACTCTGTCAACCAAGTTTTAAAAGTTTTCCACAAATATACAAAGTGGCCAAAAAAGAACCACAGACAAAGAAAAACCGAGACTCCCCCCAAACGCCCATCTGAGTGTAAACAGAGATGCATACCTTGAGTCGAGTCTGAGGGGTGACTCCTTTCACTCTCTCCTTCTGCAAGGTCTCTATCCTGGGTCTATTATAGACCCTGTCAACTAGTTCTGGGGCCGTTTGCAAGTGAGTCGCAATATCAAACTGTTCAACTGAAATACAAGACAATCTTTAAGGCACAGGTTGTCCCTAACAGCACATAACACACGGTGGCATGGCAGACCATCCCAGGCACCCTCAACATTTCATACCTTCTTTTTTGGTGTCAAAAAAGAACACATGCTTGTTCTGTTGCTTCCCCTGAAAATCCAGCAGGTGGAGCTCTGATTTCAGTCTTTCAATTTTCTGGAACATGAACATGGCCTCTTTAAAATGGGTTCCTCCAGAGTCTCAGAAATAAACTTGCAAAAACTTAGACATTTCACATCATCACTGTCAGCCAGCAAAGAATCCACTTCACTCTTCTACAGAGTGAGTTCCAGGACAGCCAGGGCTACACAGAGAAACCCTGCCTCGAAAATATATAACAAAAATAAGCATTCTCATGCCAATCTCTGTGAGTTTGAGGCCATCCTGGCATACAGAGTGAGCTCCAGGGAAGCCAAGGCTACACAGAGAAAATCTGTCTTGAAAAACAAAACAAAACAAACAAAAAAGAAATAAGCATTCTCAACGAAATTAACTGGTACATAACCATGGGACTAGATACTAGCAGAGGCTGAACTGAACCTACATCCGCCTCGTTCTCAAACCAGAACGCTATCTACCAAGCTGATTGTATTTCTAAATCATCATCTCCCCCAAGCACACTGAAGACTAGAATACACTGATAACTTGAGATTATAAAATTTGTTCCTGTTGCTGTTGTTTAAACCAGGGCGTCAATATTTATTGCCCCTCCAAGAACTAGGATTAGAGATATACACAACCACAATCTGCCGTGTCCTCTCTTAACCAACGAAGAACATAAGAACAAAGAGTTAACTGTTACCTTCGCCTCCGACACCCTTTTCATCTCTATGTACTTGATGTCCTGAGTTCTCATCAGCTTTAGCTGCTCTGCTGTTACTTCTTCCTTGCTTTCTTTGAAAATATGAACTCCATCCTAAGATTGAGGTTTAACAGATACAGTCCTTAGTAGAGTACGATCACTAGTAAGCCATTAGCATAACTCACATTTAAAACACAGACAAGCATATGCCCACGTCAAGAGTAATTCAGGGCCTCAGGACACTGATGCCCACCTTGAACAGAGGATACCTCCAGCCTTACCCCTCAAATAAGAAGCTGGGGTATAACTAGAGGGTAGCACTTTGTCTAGTATGCAAACATACTGGGTTCCATTTGCAATATCAAAATAAAAACAAATAGAAAAACAAACAGAAGATGGTGCAAAGGTAGGAGGAGCATGCTGACCAGGAAAAGGATAGTCTGCCTCAGATCTCTCACCAGGAGTACCTGGCCCAATTGGAGAAGAGCCAAGTTAAACCAAGGATGCTTCCTTGCTCCTCCTCATTCCCCATCCTTATTTCCCAACACATGGGGCTCCAACGACTATTATCTGTTTCGCACCTACCTGGAGTTTGGCCCGAGTCATTTTATAGTAGAATTCATCTGGATTTTTTTCAAGAGCCTTCTTCCGGAGAGCTTTGAGGAAATCTTGTTTTTTATGATAGTCACTAAAAAAGCAAGCCAGAAGAAACTCGTTGCAAAAAAAAAGGAAAAAAGAAGAACTTCCCACACAAATGAACTAACTGCGTGCATTTAAAACCTCATTACGTGGATGTGCACCTGTCACCTCCACACCTGGGAGAACCACAACTTTGACAGCAATCTGACTAACAGTGAGAGCTTGTTTCAACAAACAAACAAACAAAACCCTCAAAGCACACAGACCAATGAAGACCACATAAAACAAAATGTTTTAAACACACAAAGCGGTGGGCTGATCTGTCCACTGTCAACTGAGCTAAGCTGTCCATAAACCCGCGATCTTCAGAGCCCTCTGTTACAGCCACAGCTACAATCACTGTCTCCACTGCACATCGTAGGACACCAGGTTAAGCACCACCTCAGACTCCTCCTAAGGGCTGCAGCGCACACTTCTGCACCAAGCTACTGCCATGACTCAGGCCCCACTGACTGCCACACAAGCACAAGTAGAGTGGTGACTTCTGCAGTCATACTAGGTGGTTTATATCTAGACTACACTACTCTGGCTAAGTAACCCTGGGTAAACTGAATAACCACTCTACTCCTGATTTCATATATAAGGTGGTATAACAGTAACCTACCCCAGAAGGTTGTTGGAAGGAATAAACAGACACACGATTTTATCTCCTAGAATGTTGCCTGACCCACTATAGCTCTCAGGGCTAGGGCTAAGCTCACTGGCAGAGACACTCTCTGGAAGGCATAAGGACCCAGGTTCAAGTCTCATTTCCCACCACACCACAAAAAAGGCAAACAATCAGTACTCAGTCCTTACAGTCTGCTTCAAACCTTTGGTACAGTGGGCCTGATGCTCGCCTTTAATCCTAGCACTCAGGAAACAGGCAGGTGGATCTCTGAGTTGGAGGCTAGCCTGGTCTACACAGTGAGTTCCGGGACAGCCAGGGCTACACAGAGAAACCCAGTCTCAAATAACAACAACAACAACAAGAAGCTCTGGTGTTAGCCAGGCATGATATATAAAACTGAAATCCCAAAACTAGAGAGGCTGAGGTAGGAGATCTTGAATTTGAAGCCAGCCTAGATACACAGGGAGACTGTTATAAAATAAAATAAAATTTACAAGAAAAAAAGCTGAGGGGCTGGAGAGATAAGCCAGTGGTTAAGAACACTGACTGTTCTTTCAGAGGACGCATGTTCAAGTCCCAGAACAGACCTGGCAGCTAACAACTGTCTGTAACTCCAGTTCCAAGGTGATCTGATGCCCTCTTCTGGCCCCCACAGGCATATATCAGAGGCAGAGACAATTCGATTGCTGTCAATTTAAGGTCAGCCTAGTCTACATAGTGAGTGTCAGGCCAGCCAGGGATACATAGTGAGACTTTATTTCCAAAACTAAAATATAATAAATAAATTTTTAAAAAATTAAAACCTGAGACCTGTAGAAAAATCATCACCACCCGCCACACCAGGAGCAGGAGCGTGAGTGTAAGAGCCTCGGCTTACTTGTATGCTACTAAGCAGTTACAAGCATTTTCAAATGAAGTGGCAAAGAGAAGAATGGACATAATTGTTTATAAAGTGTTTTCAGAGTTCATCACCCACTCTCAGACCCATGAAACCGTCTTTCACATCTCTTTACTCCACACCACACAGAGACTCGGCGAATGGAATTTTAGATTGTATCTTTCACTTCTTCAAGAAAAGGGAGCAAAAACATTCAAACACCAAAGCGGAGGCAAATCAGCACCACCATGAGAAACCATCTGGTAGGGCATAAAAAACATCACTGCACAAGGACTCAAATAAGTAATGCTCAGTCTCAACAAAGGGAAGCTTGGGGTCACAGGAAAATACCCAACAGGCTGCCAGAGCTTCGAGTATTTTATCAATGGCAGGAAATTATTCCACAGTTAGACACTCAGGCACTTCAGCTGTAGTACGGGGATGTTGTAAGCTCTCTTGGCAGCACCTCTACCAGAAATATTGGACTCACTTTGCACGAAGTTTGTAATCTTTCTTTTTCTCCAGCAAACCCAGGCGTTTTCGAAAGCCAGGCTAGAAGACAAAAGGAAAAAGAAGCAGTTAGTTTTCTCTGAAAACACATGAAATGTGTCACCTGACAGACAAAAATCAGTAGTGCTCAGTAAATCTGTGTCCTTGAGCCAGCCCACTACCCTGTTCCTCCCTCCCCCTTTACTGGGCCCTGCCCAAGGATGAGAGGGCTCATCCCAGAGCCAGACAGGTCACAAGCACCACCGTAGTAGGTTTCTTGGCCTATTAAGGACAGAGAGAGGCAACAATGACTCGGCACTAAGCGAGCAGTTGCCAGTTGTACTAAAATTACTACCAATTTAATCCAAGGGCTTATAAAATACTATGAAGGGAAAGCAGAGTAACAGGAGGCAACTGTGGTAAGGGAGCTAAATTTAGAGTTTTCAGACCTAGGTTCAGCCTGTGCTTTACCTCTTAACAATCTGTGACCTTGGGCAAATAAACCACTGAACTTCTCTGGGCTGTCACTTCCCTAACTATAAAATAAGACAGTAAGGCTGGGCAAATGGTGCCTGCCTGCAGTCCCGAAGCTTGGGAAGCTGAGGCAGGATGGCAAGATTAAGGCTACATAGTAAGACCATTAAAACATAGAGAACAGTAGAGACAAAACAGAGTAGTACAACGGGAAAGTACTATCTCTGACATACACTTCTACAGTGTGCAGGGTTCAATGGGTACATCTTGATATATCCTTGTATACACTGCCATTACCCTGAGCACTTAATGTAGGGTTAAATTGGCAATGCTTATAATCCCAGAACTTGAGAAATAGAAGAGGATCAGGAGTTCAAGGCCAGCCTCAGCTACACGAAACCCTGTGTAAATTATGTGTGTGTCTATATCAAATGCCTTTATAACTTTCTGCTGTGAGGGGAAGGTTTTTGAGACAGGGTCAATTCATAATTGTTCTACATACATGAACCCTCCATTTGCAGAGTGCTGGAATTAAAGGTATATGCCACCATACCTGGCTTTTATTCGGGGCTGAGGATCAACCCAAAACCTCTAACATTCGAGGCAAGTACGCTACCAACTGAGCTACGTCCCAGCTCTCCCTACATCAACTTAACAGCTCACAGTTATGGACCAACTCTGCTCCAAAGCAATGTGCTATGCTTACTGTATACTCCTATTTTTCCTTTATGACATTACAAAAAAAGTAAAGTGTATTCCAGAAGGGGGGTGGCATTTATAGACTATATCCAAGAATGCAGAACCAAGGCTGGGGATGTACCTCAGCTGGTAGAACACCTGCCTAAGTTCAATCTGCAGCACCACATCGACCAGGCAGGTGACACACACCTGTAAGTAATCCTTGCGGGAAGGAAGTAGGAAGTTCAAGGTTGCCAAGTGATGGTGGTGCACACTTTTGATCCCAGCGTTCCGGAGGTAGAGGCAGGGGGATCTCTGTAAGTTCGAGGCCGGCTCCTTCTACATAGCAAATTCCAGTCTGCGGCCAGGTTATACTATTTCAGAGTCCATATTCTCCATCTTTCTGCTCTGAAGAACCTTTGTTTGGCTTTGGTTTTGGAAGCAGGTTTTTATACAGCTCCCCTTAACTTCAAACTCAGGACCTCATGCCTCAGCCTCCCGGAAGTGATGGTGATGGAGGGGTGTGCCCGCCATATCCTGCCTTTGAGACTGCCTGATTCTATACCACTATACCACTATACCACTGCCCCACTGCTCGGAACAACCCTGACTTCTGAGGCTGCAGGTTTACATCTCTACTGAACTCGGAATAATGATTTAGATGGGATTTTACAGTCAGCTTTGTCATCTCTTAACCCTTCAAGGGATAACATATCCCACTGTGTACAATGACAGTCTAGGGATGCGAAGATGGTTCAGGGTAAATGTCTGTCACTATGCCTAAGCTTGATCCCCTAGGACCTACATGATGGAAAGAGAGAACTGACTCCCCAAAAGTTGTTCTCTAACCCCCATAACCACTCCCTGGCATGGTTGCCCAAAACACTCACACAAACCAATATGTAAATGTAATTAAAATAAAATTAAGCTGTGCATGCTAGCACACATACTCAGAGCCTTCAGGAGACAAGAAGTAGGTGAATCTCTGTGAGTTCAAGGCCAGCCTGGTCTACACAGAGTGCTAGGCCAACCAAGGCTACACAGTTAAATACTGTCTCAAAAAAAGACTTTCCTGATTTTTTTTCAAAATTATTTTTATGGGTGGTGGAGGCACACCTTTAATCCCAGAACTCAGGAGGCAAAGGTAGTCGGATCTCTGAATTCCAGCCCATGTTGATCTACATAGCAAGTTCCAGAACAGTGTAAAGCTACAAAAAAGAAGAAAGAGAGCAGGAGGAGGGAAGGGAAAGGGGGTGAGAGGAAGAGAAAGAGGGAGAGAAGGGGAGGGAGAGAGACAGAGAGAGATGCTTAGTCAAAAAATGGGACTAGAGAGATGGCTCTGTAGTTTTTAAGAGCACTGGCTATTCCTCCAGAGGACCTGGGTTCAATTCCCACATAGCAGCTCACAACTGTCTGTCACTCCAGTTCCAGCGGATCTGACATCTTCACAGACATACATGCAGGCAAAACACTAATGCATATAAAATAAAAATAAATTTTAAGAAATTGTTTTGGTTTTTGTTTTCTTTTTAGTTTTTTTGTTTGTTGGTTGGTTGGTTGGGTTTTTTGTTTGTTTGTTTGTTTTTCTTATTGTTTGGTTTTCTGAGACAGGGTTATCTCTGTGTAGTTCTAGCTGTCCTGGAACTTGCTCTGTAGGCCTCGAGATCAAAAAATCCATTCACCTCCTTACTGCTGGGATTAAAGGCGTGTGCCACCATCCTGGCTAGATTTGTTTTATATGTATGAGTGTTTTGCATGAACATACATATGTGTACCACATGCATGCCTGGTACCCTGGAGGTCAGACAAAAGCATCAAATGCCCTGAAACTGAAGTTATGGATGGCTGTAAGCTACCATATGAATGCTGGGAACCAAACCTGAGTCTGCTGCAAAAGCACTAAGTGCTCTTACCTGCTGAGCCATTTCTCTAGTATCCAAGATAGCTTTCCACAAAAAAAATTTAAATGATTGATTTTTATTTTATATGCATTGGTGTCCTGCCTGCATATGTGTGTGTAAGGGTGTCAGATCCTCTGAAACTGAAGCTACAGACAGGTGTGAGCTGCCATGTGGGTGCTGAGAACTGAACCCAGGTCCTCTGGAAGAACAGCCAGTGCTCCCTACCACTGAGCCATCTCTCCAGACCACTAGTTTTTATTTTTAATACAGCAAATGGAGGGAGATTGACAGACAAAGACATTTCAAAGGTCAGGGGACAACAGAGGAGGACGTCTTGAAATCACTAATGTGCAGCTGTACATGTACATTACAGAGGAAAAAAGACACAGCATGTGAACCGGTTTACACATTTACCTCCTCAACACAAGCACCGAGCTCCCACTGTCTCAAAAGGAAGAGGACAAAGAAACATACAAGGAACCAAAATTCGAAAATGACTCAGGTGTTGTCTCAAAATCCCTTTCTTTTATGTTAACCTAAGTCAACTATTTGCAAGTGTGATTCTAGATACAAAATTTTAATCTCTTAAAGCATCAGGTTCCTAATTTGTAAAATGGAATAACATCTATCTCCTGAGGACACTGTGAAATTAGGAGGCAATCTTTGTACAGCATGTAGGGCTGTTTCTATGACACCCCAAAGGTAATTATTTCAAGCAGAATGCACTGTAATCCCAGCATCCACAAGGTGAAGCAGAAGGATCACAAACTGAAATCTGAGGTAAGTCTAGGTTAAATAGGAAGAGCTTGTCTAAAAAAAAAAAAAAAAAGTACTAGCTTTGCATTCAAAGTAGACTGATCACCCAGTCCAGTCCAGCACACTTCCCTCAGGCTCTAGACCCCCACTCTCTCCGTACATGATCCATGTCTGATACTTTAGGTTTTCTTTTCATTTTATGTATGACTGATTTGCTTTTATGCCTGGGCATCACAAGTGTGCCTGGTGCCCAAAGAGGCCAGAGAGCCTCAGACGCCCTAGAACTGGAGTTGCAGATGGTTGTGAGCTGACATGGATGCTAGGAACTGAACCTGAGTCCCCCCAAGAGCAGCCATTGCTCTTAAGCAGTGAGCCATTCTCCACCCCCCACTTCTGACATTTTTTTTTTTTTTTGGTTTTTTCGAGACAGGGTTTCTCTGTGTAGCCCTGGCTGTCCTGGAACTCACTCTGTAGACCAGGCTGGCCTCGAACTCAGAAATCCGCCTGCAGAGGACAACATCTTAAGAGTCCACTCTCAAAAAAAAAGGGAAGCCATGAAATGGAAAGACCAAGCAGTGGTATCTGGGAGTGTTGAGGGTCAGAAAGGGAAGAAATGTTATAATTAAGTTATAATCTCAAAAATGAAGAAGAAAAAAGAGCCCACTCTTTCCTTCCCTTTAGTATATGAGTTTGGAGGATCTGACTCAGGTTGCCAGGCTGTGCAGCAAGCACATCTACTAGCTGAGCCATTTTACCAGCCCATTTTGTTTTGTTGAGATACTGTCTCACATAGCCCAGAATATCCTAAAACCTGATGGGTTACCCTGAACTACTCATCCTCTTGCCTTTAAAAAGAAAAGAAAAAAAAATTTATTTGAGGGGTTAAAGAGATGGCTTAATAGATAAAAAGCACATTCTTCTCTTCCAGAAGATCCAAGTTCATTAAAGCACCCATATCAGGATATCAAACAAATCACAACTACACAAAACCCCAGCTCCAGGATGAGCTCCCACAGACATATGCACTCATGCACACACACCCACACACCCACATACACACGTTAATTTTTTAATTAAAAAAAAAAATGTTGCCGGGCGGTGGTGGCACACGCCTTTAATCCCAGCACTTGGGAGGCAGAGGCAGGTGGATTTCTGAGTTCAAGGCCAGCCTGGTCTACAGAGTGAGTTCCAGGATAGCCAGGGCTATTCAGAGAAACCCTGTCTTGAAAAACCAAAAAAAAAAAAAAAAAAAGTTATTGTGTGTGTGAGTGATAGAGAAATGAGAGAGAGAGAGAGAGAGAGAGAGAGAGAGAGAGAGAGAGAGAGAGAGAGGTGAGTTCAGAGCCTAAGGAGGCCAGAAGGGGTGGTGGCCTTCCTAGAGTGGAATTACAGGTATTTGTGAGCTCATGATGTGGGTGCTGGGATTTGAACTCTGAGAGAGCAGCCAAGTACTCTTAATCGCTAAGCCCTCTCTCCAAGGCTTGTTAAAGGCTTGTCTGAACCAGTTAGTATGTGATTTCTGAGAATAGTAAAGTGGATAAAGTACATCTTTATTTCTATTGCATATCCAAACCCCAACACATTCTCCTCAGAAAATCCACACCTATTTATTCTAACTAAATTTAATGGGGGGATTCCCTCCCTCCTTTCTTTCTTCCTAACAAGAACTAAATCGACTGGCCCACACTTGCTAGGCAAACAGTTCACCATTGAGGTTTATGTCTAGAATTTTTTTTTTAGATTGTTATTTTGAGTCAGGTCTAAGTTACCCAGGCAGGTCCTGATTTTGTGATCCTTCTGCCTTAGCCTCTTGGGTAGCTGCAATTATAGACCTGGGCTATGAGGTCCAGCAAAGTTTGTTAATGGTCAAGACACTCTCCAGAAGGGATAAGGAAAGCACCACGATTTTAGAAGGAGGCATAGAACAGATCTACACGAACCACAAATCCCATGCCCAAAGTTGGGCCCACTTTAGGAACACCCCTGCATTCGTCGGTTGTGGGGCGTCTACTGTCGCAGGTCTCGTTAGTTTGACTTTGGCTTCAATTTCCAGGGAAAGGCATCTGACACACCTTGCCTCACTCAATTACCCACTGAACCTTCTACCGTAGAGAATGACAATTCCCCTAACCCGGTCCCCCGGTCTCCCCGACAAGCCACGCCGGGGTCAGACCCCATGTGTCGGGTATTGACAGAAAGCAGATGCGCAGTCCAGTATCCGGATGCTGGGACAGCAAGGGGGCGGGGGCCACCGGCAGACGCCCGTGGGGCCTGCGAGGGCCTACCTGGCTTCGTTCTCGGTGTTCCCGCTGCCGGGTCTTGGCTGCCTTACGAAAAGCCGCCGACATGCCTACTGAGGTCTAGGAAATGCTCAGCAAACTCCACCACCACGACCGCACTACCCAACCCGCCGGGTCCGCCAAGACTACCGGAAGCGGGCCCAACGCTTGCGGCTTGCTATGCAGCCTATCAGAAGCCTGCTTTACCGGAAATACATCCCGGCTCAAGCGGCCCGAGCAGGAGGCTTCTGGGAGATGTAGTTTCCTAAGCTAGAGACTTGGGATTCCTTCACCGCTCTCAGTCGTCAGAGAGCATCCACGGGTTCAGAGACCTAGCCTTCGCTCTGGGCCGCACGTTGGCATCTGGGAACACGTGGTTGGCACTGCTCTCTGGCTGAGCTCAGCTTTCGTGTGCGCATGTGCTGTCACCTGCGACTTGGCTTGGGTTAAAATTCTGAGTAGAAGGTGGCACACACCTTTAATCCCAGCTCTGGAGGCAAAAGCTGGCAAATTTCTGTGACCTGGTCTTGCATCGAGATTGCCAGGCCAGCCAGGGCTATGTAGTGAAATGAAACCCAGTCTAAAAACAAAACAAAAACAAACAAAACAAAAACTAGAAATAACGTGAATCTTACAGTATACTGGAAAGAGCATTTGAAAACCACATTTGGTTCCTCAGCTGGCTTCTGGATGCTTGACTTTGAGCTGATTGCTTGGCTTTAACGAGCGTCCTTTTTCTCACCCATAAAACGAACATAATAATAGCAGGCTGGTCTTGCTCAGAGGAATATCAAGGGCACTAAATTGCAGAATTGTATCTATAAGCAGCGTAGAAAAGAATCATCTAATGGCAATAAAGTTCTGAGTCCTTCAGAATCATCAAAGCTGTGCAGTCTGCCTGGCAGACTTAACACAAGGTAGTACAATGTGTTGGATAGGGCCTTGAACTGTGGAGGGAGTATTCTGATCCCACCTCTGCTCTTAACCAAAAAACGTTAGTTTTGCTTAGGCTTGGTATCCACATCTAGTTGTAAAATAATAAAATAATTTCTATACCCTCAGGATTGTGAAGTTTAAATTACATTATATGTTTTCAGTGCTTAATGTTGGGTTTACTTGTTAGCAGGTTCACAATAAAAATTGTTTTGTTTCTGGTTTTATTTTATTTTTTTTTTTTGTTAGTTCGTTTTATTGGATTTGGCTAATTAGGTTTGGTGTTTTGAGGCAGTGTCTAGCTATGTAGGCCTGGCTGCACTGAAACTCATAGACCAAGCTGGCCTCAGATTCACCGTGATCTTTTGCATCTGCAAAGAGCTGGGATTACAACTGTGTGACAGTGTGCCCAGCTATCCTGTTATTTTTGTCACCACTAAAGCTACCCTTAAGTAACACAAGAGAGAGCTGGACCTGGCCAAGCACCACAGCAGTGTTTGGGTTTGTTTGTGCTCTCTCCCCCACAACCCTTGTGCCTCCCCCCCACCTCCCATGTTTTCATCTTTTGGCGTTTGGAATCTTTTCCACTACGTGAAACCAATCTTCAGCAGGCTCTCTTTTATTTTTGTTTTTTTGAGACAGGATGTCACAATGTATTTCTAGCTGTCCTAGATGTCAGTGTAGACCAGGCTGGCCTCGAACTCACAGATATCCATCCACCTGCCAAGTGCTGGGATGAAAGGCATGTACCACTACACAGGTTTTGCAGGCTTCCATGGACTCTTTAATTGCATCCATTTCACATGACACTGGTCACCTCCCCCACTGAAGATTGCCGAGGAAACCCTCTTCAGAGAGTCCAGGGGACAAGTGGATATGAAAAAGGTCACAGTATAAAAAGTCTGTTTCCTGCCTCTACACACTTGATCTTTATTTGCCCAGTTAGGTACACATGCATGAGGGAAATTCCATTTTGTTTGTCATCCTAGAAAACAAGTTACTTCATGGTCTAGTCTGAGATCACCTTCCCAGCCTCATTGCAAGAAGCTTAGCTATCTGATAAATGACCAGATGGTAGCTGTATCCACTCCTGCCTTGCCCACTGAAGAAGTATTAGTGACCAACAGCACCTGGGGAACCCATCATTGTACCCTGGAGGTGGGAGACTCTAGAGTTAGCTAGCCCTAGAGTGACATTGACAAACACTTGGCATTTAGAGCCACATCATCAAAATCTTTGTAAACTAGTTCGTATGGTTTTTGTTGGGGTTTTTTTGTTATTGTTGTTTGTTTGTTTGTTTGTTTTGTTTTTAAAGACTAAAAGAGGTGGTAACTACCACACACATGGGACCTATACACAGCTTTTAGCCACATGTGGTCTCCTCTTCCCTGCCATGCTCTGCCTGTCACTCAGTTTTCCCTCTGTTACACCCTTGTGGGCTTGAGAGCACAAAGGACGTTTCTAGGGATTTGAAAGAGAGTATTTACTAAGCTTAAGGCTTCTGAGGGCTCTGCACATTACAGCGTTAAGAGTGAGCAATAAAGCCAGGGAAGGAAGGGTATTTTCTCACTAGGAGGAAGGAGGGCTTGTGGTTGCAGGCACCAGAGAGTGATTCAGCAGCCAGAGGAAGCCATGATCCGCTTGGCATAGGAGACCCAGAGCAGTCTCTTGAAAACTCTTGCAAAGTAAGAAGACAAGATGGGGCTTCTTGAATTTGAGGTAGGGAAGTGTGCATAGGGATTTTCTGGGTGGGTGGAGAGGGGAACAAACACCCCTCTCCCTTAATTGAAGCCAGTCTGCTTCCAGCTCTGGCTCAGGCACACCTGTTTCTCAAGCAGGCAGAGAAGACAGATGGGGAACAGGAACAGAGAGTCCATGAGGCTGATCCCTGAACTCCCTGGGGCACATCTTTCTGGGCCAATGGAAAGAGAGTGAGCAGGGAAATGTGAGCCCACTGGAAATGGAGAGGAGAAAGGGCACAGCCCCCATGTCCTGGGTCTCCCTCCCCAAGGCTGGCCAAGGCCACAGATCTCCTAACTTTCTCTGACCTTTAGACTCTTAAGTCCTAACAGCAGAACCTTACCACTTGACCATGAAAGGGAAGGAGGGATGACTCCCGCCTCCTGATGATGTAGTTTCTGGTTTTATCCAGTTCTCAGCCATGGTATCCTTGAGGGAGAGACTGCCTTTCAGAGGTTCACTGACTACCCAGGTGATGGTTAGGATCACTTGGCATGAGAAGCTTTGACATTTGGCGGTCTGAGTTTCAATCCTGACTTTGACATTCTTGGCAGCTACTTACTGTATTTGTGTTCCCCTTCTGTACCCCTCTCCCTTTCCTCATTCCCTCTTTCTTTACAGGGACTCACTATGTAGCTCTGACTGGCTGTATAGACCAGACTAGCCTCCAGCTCACAGATATCTGTCTACCTGTGCTTCTTGAGTGTTAGGATTAAAGGTGTAGGCCACCACAGGTCCAGCCTCCATTTGTCTATGTTTGTTTGTCTTTGTTGTTGTTGTTGCAGGTTAAATGACTTTAATGAAACAAATAATTATACAATAAAAATGTCTTTAAAGGAACTGGAGCGATGATTCAGTGGTTAAGAGTACTGGCTGCTCTTCCAAAGGACTGTGGTTCAAATCACAGCACCCATGTGGCAGCTTACAACAGTCTGTAACTCCAGTTCCAGGGGATTTGACCCCCCTCGCATAAACATATACACCGGCAGAACTCCAATGTACATAAAATAAATCATAAACATTACTTTTAAAATACAGAATATTTTATGAATCTGCAAGTCATTCCTGCACAAAGACCATGCTAGTCTCTGTATCACTCCAATTTTAGTATCTGTACTGTTGAATCCAGTATCATTTTTCTCACCTTTGAGAAGAAGATTAGAAATGTATATTTAGGGCTGGTAAGAGCTCCGTGGGTAAAAGCACTTGGTGTGAGAGCCTGCTGACCTTAGTTCCTGACCTAAACCCATGCTGGCAGAACCTGACTGACTCCAGAAACAGCAAGATGCCTCAGTGGGCAAAGGCACTTGCCACCAAGCCTAACTATTCCCAGGAACTACATGGTAAGAAGAAAGAACTCATTCCCACAAGAAGCCCCTGACTTCCTACATGTGTATCCATACACACACACACACACACACACACACACACACACACACACACTTTTTAGAAATTTATTATATTTTTGTTTATGTGTATATGTTTGTCTTTGTGTGAGTGAATGTCACCTGGGCTCCTGTCTGAGGCCAGAAGAGGGCATCAGATTTCTTGAAGCTGGAGTTGCAGGCTACTGTGAGGTGCCAGATCTATCTATATGCTGGGAACTGAGCTCAGGTCTTCTGGAGGAGTAGTGCACTGGGTACTTTTTATGTCAAACTGACATAAACTAGAGTAATTTTGGAAAATGGAATCTCAAGAAAATGCCCCACAGGATTGTCCTGTAGGAAAGCCTATAGTTCGATTGTTTGATGGATGGTTGATATGGATGGTTGGTATGGATGGTTGATATGGATGGTTGATATGGATGGTTGATATGGATGGTTGATATGGATGGTTGGTATGGATGGTTGATATGGATGGTTGGTATGGATGGTTGATATGGATGGTTGATATAGATGGTTGATATGAATGGTTAATATGGATGGTTAATATGGAGGGGCCCTGCTCATTATGGGTGGTGCCACCCAGTGGTCTTGGGTGCTATATAAAAAACAACACCACCAGGTTGAGCAAGTCATGAGAAACAAGCCAGTAAGTAGCATGTTCCACCATGGTTTTAACTCAGCTTGAGTTTCTGCCCAGTCTTCTCTTGGGCTGCTGCAGTGTAGAACTATAAGCTGAAGTAAACCCTTAGCTCTCTAACTTGCTTTTGGTCATGGTGTTAGAAAGCTAACAGCAAGCAGGCTCATGCAACAAGCCATCTCTCTAGACCCCTCACGTAATTTTAGAGAGAACTGACTCCAAAGAGATGTCCTTCGACCTCTGACACAAGCACACAGGTACATTAGCACTAGCGTGCGCGCGCGCACACACACACACACACACACACACACACACACACACACACGTACACACACACACACACACACACACACACACACACACACGCTCGAGTGCGCATGTATATATATCTCGCCTTTAATCCCAGCACTTGGGAGGCAGAGGCAGGCGGATTTCTGAGTTCAAGGCCAGCCTAGTCTACAGAATGAGTTCCAGGACAGCCAGAACTATACAGAGAAACCCTGTCTCAAAAAAACAAAAACAAAGACAAAAAAAAAAAAAAAATGAGAATCACATGAGTTCATGTATGTAAAGTGTTTAGGGAATGGTGCAAACTGGGAGCTCACAGAGTCTTGGCTCTTGGTAAGGCCCTTCAGTAGCACTTCAAGCCATTAAAAAAAAAAAGACGAAAAAGAAGAAAGATCCCAAGATGAAGCACCTTTGCTGCTCATTCATAACCCTTCCTTTCCCGAAGGATCTGTCCTAGTTATCTATTGCTGTGAGAAAACACCTTGACCAAAAAACAAGTTGGGGAGGGTACAGTTTATTTGACTTATATTTCTTTTTTCTTTCTTTCTTTCTTTCTTTCTTTCTTTTTTTTTGGGGGGGGAGGGGGGTTCAAGACAGAGTTTCTTTGTGTAGTCCTGGCTGTCCTGGAACTCACTCTGGAGACCAGGCTGGCCTTGAACTCAGAAATCCACCTGCCTCTTTGACTTATATTTCAACAACATAGTGTGGGGGCTGGAGAGATGGCTCAGCGGTTAAGAGCACTGACTGCTCTTCCAAAGGTCCTGAGTTCAATTCCCAGCAACCACATGGTGGCTCACAATCATCTGTAATGGGATCTGATGCCCTCTTCTGGTGTGTCTGAAGACAACAACTACAGTGTACTCACAAAATAAATCCCCCCCCCCAAAAAAAGAAAAGAAACAGGGCAGGAACCTTGAGGTGGGAGCTGATGGGGAGGCCATGAAGGGGTGTTGCTTACTGGCTTGCTCATCATGGCTTTCTCAGCCTACTTTCTTATGGTATCCAGGACCACCAGCCCAGGGATGGCACCACCCACAATGGGCTGGGCTGGGTCCTCCCCACCAATCACTAATTAGAAAAATGCCCTACAGGCCAGCCTGATCTTATGAAAGCATTTTCTCAATTGAGGTTTCCTCCTTTCAAAATCTCTAGCTTGTGTCCAAGTTAACATAAAACTAGACAACACAGTTTTCCATTGTTGTCCCCACTTTGTGTCAGGACAGACAGACCCCTCTTGCTGTTTACTCCAACCAGGAATGGTGGTGTTTCTTGCATTCCTGTACACAGAGTTTCCAAGATCTGGGAGACAAGTCCCAGAGGAAGAGCCCACCCTCAGACTGTCTATTCACTCACTAGACTCCTGATAGCAGGTGCCTGGCAGGGAGTGGCAGTGAAATGAAAGCAGTGCTTCATTTCCAGGTCAAACACTGGAGTAGATACTGGGAATGCAATAGTAAACAAAACAAAAACAAACAAACAAAACCCAACCTCTGCCCTCCTTCGTGGCATTTACAATTAAAGAATCAACATTTAAGCAATTCTTTAACTTTGAAAGGAAACCTGGCCTGGAGGCTGTCTTAGGACTTAGGAACCAGACCCGTGCTACAGAAGGGACAGATCCTTACCAGCCTTGAAGGCAATCCCCCTGAAATGCTAGCTTGGCTGGTTGCAGCCTTGGATCAGAGGAGCCTCTCTGGGCATCTGAATCACCATGGAGATGCAAAGGTTATTACCAGGGTTAGTTTGTTGTCTCTTGTTTTGCAAACAGCACAACAGAGCTTCCCCCACCCCCACCTCCGCCCTCCAGATCAAGGCTATTTATTCCTAGTGACAAGCCTGAGGATCCCAGGGGGGCTGGCCTCAAGGACCTGGATGGGCCTCTTGTCCCTGGCAGGCGCCAGTCCTCCCTTCCCGGAATAGGGTAGAAGCTGGAGGGTCAGAAACTGCACAAGTTCCCTCCCTTCTTAACCACCCCTTCCTTCACCAACCCAACCATTCACACTGTTCACACACCCTCTCAAGAAACCCAAAGCCAACGGGGCCTACGATTAGGGTCTCCCTGAGCCTGAAAGGTCAAAACTATTCTTGGGCACTAGAGAAACGTCAGTGCCAAGACATAGCTGAGGATGAGAAGGTTATTGCCTGGGCTTTCGCCACTCGCTTATAGAATAAAGCCCTTTGAAAATGAGGAGGATGGAGGCTCTCTCTTTAGCCCAAGTTTCTAGAAAAAAAAAAAAAATCAAAAAACCTTGATCTCCACTGGAAAGGCAGAATCAAAACCACGCCTCCAGCAGTCTGGATTAAGGCCTCCTTCCCAAGCTAAGGTTTAGTGTAACATCTGGGGATGAGCTAGAGGGAAAAGGAGGAGGGGGTCTGGTCCCCAGATGGACTCTAGCTAGTCCTAGGAGCTCAGCACCTCTGGCCTGGAATCGCTTCCAGCAGTCCCCCGGGGACCTAGGGGGACAGGAGGCGGGTCAGGCTGCAGGGGGCCGGCAAGGAGTGGTCGAGAAGGTCAGAGCGCCAGGTTCGACTGGGCTGGGCTCGCGGCAGGCAGGAGGGGGCGGGGTCTGGGCCCCGCGGGCGGGTTGGGGGCCGGGGGCGGGGTCCGGGCGGGGCGGGCCCGCTCACTTCCTCGGAGGCTTAGGGCCGCGCGCCCACTCGCCCACACAGTCTGTCGGAGCAGGCTACCTCTGCGCGGCTCTCTCGGCCCCCTCGGCCCGGCCGCAGGTAGGAGCCGACGGGCGATCGGCTCCCGCCCCACCCACGCCGCGCGCGCCTAGCTCCCGCGCCCGCTTCGAGGTGAGTCTCCCCGCTCCAGCTTCCAGCCCCTGTTTCCGCGCTGCGCTCCGACCAGGGTCGCTGCCCGGGCCCTCACCCCTGTCCTCTGCTGGTACATCCCGAACTCGGGACCCGGCACGACTGCACGGACCCTACAGCTCGGCGCCTCCGGCCCGGGCGGGGGCTGCCAGAATTGCAGGGGGTGGGAACCAAGTTTGAACTAGAAAAGCTACAGAGATCAGCAGGGTTGGAGAAACTGAGGCTCTTAAGGAGCTTGGTAGAACAGACAAGAACGCGCGCCCCAGGTGGCTACCCGGACCACTCTAACGAGGGCAGAGAATGGCCGGCCGGATAAACTTCTCGAGCCACGGCTGGGACCCGGGTTCTGTGGAGCATTTTAAAGAAGCAAATGTATGACCCCAGGGAACTCATTGCCAGCGCCCTTCCCAGGGCCTTGGAGGGCCCGGAGGCTGGAGCTTGTTAGACTAGCGTTAAATCTGCCTCCCTGAGGCCTAAAGAGACGCTCAGGTCAGAGACACTGAGACACTGAGAGACCGAGACTTGGATGCACAGGAATAGAGAGCCCCAGAGTGGAGGCCCCACTGGGATACAGATCTAGAGATAGAGGAACACCTTCACCCAAACACAAAGGCAGCAGCCCAAGGGTACTGAGAGGTACGGAGTGGAGGCTAGAGTTCACCGAGGAGAGACACCCAGTGCGTTCCCTGACAGCTGCCCCAGGCCTGAAAGGGTGGAGGCAAAGCTAGGGGGAAACTGACTCTTAGCCAGCCCATCCCCCAGGAGGCAGAGGACCTGAGGCTGTAAAGCTGAGCTGAAGAAAGAGAGCCCCGTATACACACAGTCACTAAGACAGCGCCAACTTATTTTTAAACTCAAATCTTGGACGCTCTGCTTCAGCCCTAGGGGACTCTGGGGTGAATGAAATGTTCCTCCCCTGTCCTCAGAGCAGCTGCTCGATGTGATCCTTTATCCTCTTCTCCCTAAACTGCTTTGACTTCCAGGCCCTGTGGGGAACAGGGGCGGTGGAGAGTTTGGGATTGGTGCCTGGGGGTGGGGGGGCTCTAATTTCTCTCCTAAGTCTCTTGTCAAGGGGGAGGGGTCTTCTCTAAGTCTGAGTCACAGCTGTGGGGTCTGGCCAGGGTCCTCCTAGATTTAGGATGGGGGGGAGCGGGAGGTGGGGAAGGGGGTACACCAAAGGGTTGAGCAGTTGGCATGGGTAATTGGAAAGACTTCTGGGTGTCTTCCAATGGCAGGCTGGCAGCTGTGGAGGAGAGCCAGCTCTAGTGTATCTCCTGTTTACCCTCCCTTCCTCCTCCCCCACCCCCCAAGAATGACTGCCCCTTCCACCACTATCAAAGCATTTCTAGGCAGAGTTCCTCACTGAGGGATAGGTCACTTCTGCTCCAATTGCTGAACAGCGTTGGTCATGCCCCTAGCCTGCCCCTAGTGTCTTGTGCTGAGAGCATTAAAGGGGAGATATACTCTGTCCTGCCTTTCTGTGAGCTGTGATGCAGTGGTCCTGAGGTATGTGTTTCATAAATAGCAAGGTATCAATCAAGTGTGTGCTCCTGGGAACTACCCACCTCTAAGGTCTTTAAAGGTCCTTAAACACCCCACCCCCCATATTCAGATGACTGGGCTAGAGCTACGATTGGCCCCAGTGGTTCCCTCAGACTTCACTGAGACTCCCAAGGTCATATCCCAGGTCAACTCCTGCTTCAGACCTGCCTGAGACCCACTGTCTGGCTCCAGTAGGAGTTGAAAGACTTGTAGTGAAAATACAAGTGACTACCATTTACTTACACACGGCTACAGAGTTATTATTTGCCAGATGCTGTTATGGGGATTATCACATTTAAGCTTGACAGCTATCTTAGGAGAAGGAAGTAATAGTATCTCATTCAACTAGATGAGCTAACAGTCTCCGGGCATGGAGACTGTGTACCCAAGGTCACAGGATTTCAAGTCAGGTTTCTATTTTGTGATTCAAGCAAGCTCTTATACACTGGACACCATACTGAAAGATATCCTGCCACTCAGCTCTAAAAAGTTCACTGATGTGTGTGTGTATGTGTGTGTTTGTGTTTGTCTTAAGTCAGGTATGGAGATATGTGTGTTAATGGGAATTGCAGGTTGGGGTCATTGAGAAGATACACTGTCTTCTCTAAGCCACCGCCCTCCAACCCCCCTACTCCTCCAACCCCCTTCACCTGCTACCAGGAATACAAACTGTCTCCCAGCTCACCCTTTTAGTCCCCCAGCTTTGCCAGGGATTGGGGGGAGGGCGATGGGGAGGAAGAGGGACAAGGATGGGGAGAGAGAAGTGGGCCTTGGGGTGCCCTTCACCCTGTCCTCATTAGAGACATAGACTAAGGGATTGGGAGAGTCTGGGGAGGAAGCAGAAGGCACACCCATACCCTATTTGGGGTGCCTCATCTCATTGTGGTGACTGGCTCTGAGGGGGTGGATCCAGGGCTAGCCTGGGCCTGGGAAGGTAGCTGCTGCCGCTACTGCTAGCCAAGCCCGGAAGGAAGGGCTCACAAGTGGACACATGGCCACAGGCCACCTGTATTGCTGTCTGTTGTCCAATGGCTAACAGCCCAGGCAATTCTCAGATGCTGGGCCAGAGGAAACCAGGATCTGAATGACAGGGGAGAGAGAAGGAGGGGCTCTCTCCACCCTTCAGCCTGATCCCTACCTGAGGACTCTCCACTTTGAAGACTCCAACCTTGGTGGCCTTGTGTCCTGCTTTGGGTGTGAACCTGGTGTTCTCCCGCCTTGTGGAAGGGAAAGTTCAAACTCATATGCCACAAAGAGGTGGGCCCTTCAGGTTTGGGCCATCTGTTGCTGCCTGAAGTCTGAACTCTAAGGCAGACCAAGGTGTTTGGTAAGAATTTCCTGTACTTGCTGAGGTGTGTGTGTGGGGAGTGGGGGGGAGAATGCCTTTCCTTTATCTTAAGCCAGGGCAGCCATGGAGAAGGGGGATGGTAGGTTCCTCTGTGCACCCCCCTTTAACTTCCTCCAGTCTCCTGTGCAACAAGGACACCATCCCCTTCCTGTAGGTCCTGGGGGAATCTTCTTCATTACCCAGCCCTTTGAGAGCTTGCTTCATAGTGGAAAAGGGTGGGGAACTCTGACTTTGAGGCAGGGGAGACTGGAATTGGCCAGCAGAAGAGACTGGGAACCCCATTTCCCTGCCCCCCCATTCTTCTTGCTCCTGTTCCAGAGGCAGCTGTGTGGGTGACCTCATCCCACAAACATGCTTTGTTCCTGAGAAAATGGAAAGTGTCTGAGGTTTGGTGGGGGGCTGGGTGTCTGCAGAAACAGCGTTCAGGACTCCCCTTGTCTTACTCCCCGTTAAGAAGGGACCCCACTGGGGCTCCAGGGGCTCCTGCCTTCTCAGCTTTCACTACTCTGGCCTCAAACCCTGGGAAATCATGGAAGGTTGGCAGAAGCTGCCTGTCCAGATGCAGGGGGCTTGGCAGAACTAGGAGCAAAGGCACCTGGCAGGAGGTGGCCAGGGGCACACTGCCCTGTCTGTGTGTCTCCACTTCCCTTCTGCCTCCCTGGGGCATCTTGGTTTTTCCCTTTTTTCTCCCTCTGGCTGGCAAAAAGCTGACATCTGGCCCTCCACGCTGCCACAGCTGCAGCAGATGTCACAGCCAAGACTGCCCGGGCTGGTGTGACCAGAGACAACAGCAGAGGTGGTAGGGATGAGGGTGAGAGTCCAGCTGGGGAAGTTTGACTGTGTCCAGCTTGCAGGGTTTCCTTCCTGCCTGAACCTAAGCTGAGCCTCTCAAGTTCTTGTTGCTTGGCTGATTCTCCTGGGAGAGGAGGCCCAACTTCTCACACCGCCGTGCACCATTCATCAGACAAGCATCTCTCTAGCATTCCACAATTTCCTGCATCGCTAGGGAGTTGGGGTTGGGGGAGAGCACACAACAGCTCATTGCACCTAAAACTCCCTAGATCGGAAGTCTAGCTAAATATCCCCTAATCTAAACTCCTATGATTTATATCCTGGGAGGCAGGAGGTGAGAGTACTGTCTATATGTAGGGGTTGGTGGCCTTTGTCCTGGCCTTTGGCACCCTAGGGACAGTCCAAAGAGTCGAAGCAAACCTCAGGCTAGGGCCGGAAATGAGTCACTGACCCAGGAAAAGCCCCCTCCCCCCAGATCAGCCAGGGCTTAGATAAGAAAACAACTTCTGCTTCCTGATTTTTTTTTCCTGACCTCTTCCTATCCTCTCAGTCAAATATAGAAATAAACATGGAAGATTTGAGCATACACTGAGCCTACTGCAGACTACTCTGGGGTCCCTAGAGCAGTCCCCCCAGAACCTCCATCCCCACCTGCTCTGGTCTGGCATCTTCTATGCCTCCTTTTCTTTTTGTTTTTGAATGCAAAGAGGATTTATCCAGGGCTATGCTAGAGCCCTTCCAGATGAACTCTCTCCCATCTTTCTAACAGGGCTCACTGGGCACTGCCACCATGAGCGAGGCATTTGACTGTGCAAAATGCAACGAGTCCTTGTACGGCCGCAAATACATCCAGACAGACAGCGGCCCCTACTGCGTTCCCTGCTACGACAACACCTTTGCCAACACCTGTGCTGAGTGCCAGCAACTCATCGGGCATGATTCAAGGGTAAGGATCCGACCAATCGGGTGAGAGTGCATGAAGACTGGTGGGAGAGGGCCAAAGATAAATCCGCCAAGCCCGGGTGCTAGCACCCCTGCTTTGTCTCCCCGAAGGAACTGTTCTATGAGGATCGCCACTTCCATGAGGGCTGCTTCCGCTGCTGCCGCTGCCAGCGCTCCCTTGCTGACGAACCTTTCACCTGTCAGGACAGTGAGCTGCTGTGTAATGAGTGCTACTGCACGGCCTTCTCGTCCCAGTGTTCTGCCTGTGGGGAGACTGTCATGCCTGGTATGTCCTAGGGCCTCTACCTGGGTTTGGGAATTGCTATCTGAGTAAGGTCTTTTTGTCTACCTGTCTCATACATGCCTGGGGGTTGATGTGGGTAGAGACCTACACATGCTGCATGTTCCTGGAACATGGGTGAAACTGTTGTGCATGTATGCTATTGAGAGCTTAATGCACGCAGGGACTGGCACACTCAGCTCTCCACATGAAAACCTGGCAGGTACCAACACTGACAAGCTGCAGGTTAAGTGCATCGGACCAGTAGGCCTAGTGAACACCTAAGGACTCACCAGATGCACAGCAGTCATCATGCTTGACACACACGGGCCTTAGCATGTGTGAAGGACCCGCATGTTTGGTATACTGAGATTCTCCGAGCTTTCTGCATTGACATTTTGGGTGCAGAGATCAAACTGTAGGCTTAAAATGTATGGTGACCAGTGTGCCTGGTGACCAGTGTGGAGAACGATAGACCTAGAATATGCAAAGGTTTAGCGTGTACTGAGCCTGTCACCCTTGGGCATTAGGCTTTGTGTAGGCAGAGGTGCCTGGTTAACGGGATCTTGCCTGAGTATCACACTGATAGTTCTGATATATAATGACTTATTTAACATGTACTGGGACAACATATATTTTACACAGAATCTTGGTGTATGTTAAAATAGGTGTCAATAGCCGGGTGGTGGCGCACGCCTTTAATCCCAGCACTTGGGAGGCAGAGGCAGGCGGATTTCTGAGTTCGAGGCCAGCCTGGTCTACAGAGGGAGTTCCAGGACAGCCAAGGCTATATAGAGAAACCCTGTCTCGAAAAACAAAACAAAACAAAACAAACAAACAAACAAAAAAATATAGTCCCATCAAAGACATGGAGGTTTAACACATGCTTAGCATGTACTGTACCATCTTGCAAGTTTGAGGGGAGAGGTTGGCATGGTAGTAGTACGTGGTACATGGTAGTAGTCTTGCTTGGTGTGCATGGATACAACTCTACCAGGTTGTAGGACAGGTGGGGACAGCTTGGGGAGAGGAATTGGCAGAGTGGCTCTCAAGAGTTTGGGCCAACGTCTAAGTGAGATTCCTGTTTCCCACAGGGTCCCGGAAGCTGGAGTACGGAGGCCAGACCTGGCATGAACACTGCTTTCTGTGCAGTGGCTGTGAGCAGCCACTGGGCTCCCGCTCCTTCGTGCCTGACAAGGGTGCCCACTACTGCGTGCCTTGCTATGAGAACAAATTTGCTCCTCGGTGTGCCCGCTGCAGCAAGGTGGGGGCTGGGCCTGGGAATTCAGGGTAAGACCTGTTGTGGGTGGGAATCCTCACTCCCCTGCTGATGGATGATGCCCCCACAGACGCTGACCCAGGGTGGAGTGACATATCGTGATCAACCCTGGCATCGAGAGTGCCTGGTCTGCACTGGGTGCCAGACACCCCTTGCAGGGCAGCAGTTCACATCTCGGGATGATGATCCCTACTGTGTGGCCTGCTTTGGAGAACTCTTTGCACCCAAGTGCAGCAGCTGCAAGCGCCCCATCACAGGCGGGAGCAGCGGCGAGGGCGCAGGTAAGAGTACGGATGTGATGAGGGTGAGGCTGAGGGGCAGCAGTGTCCCCAGACCTGCAGAGCTAACCTCCAGCCTTCCTCCAGGACTCGGTGGAGGCAAGTATGTGTCCTTCGAAGACCGACATTGGCACCACAGCTGCTTTTCCTGTGCCCGCTGCTCCACCTCCCTGGTGGGCCAAGGCTTTGTACCAGATGGAGACCAAGTTTTGTGCCAGGGCTGCAGCCAAGCAGGCCCCTGAGCCAAGGCTCCTGACTCTCCTTTTTCCCAAACCAAGGGTTCAAGACTATGGCTCCTTTTCTGAACCACTTCTGGGGCCTAGCCCCTCCCTAGAACGGGCCTCCCCTGCTCCCCACTCATGGGGACTTCAGGATTCAGTCACCCAGTTCTAACATACCCCACTGGTACTCCCTGACCCAAGCTTCCAAATCTGGGTTCTTGTGAAACACCCATGACTTAAGCCTTTCTCCAAGTCTGGACACCAGAAATGAGTCTTCCCCACATCAAGGCTCTGACACCCCAACCCTCCAAACCTGGACTCTGAGGCCTAGGTCTCCTTAAATCTAGATTTCTAGAGTAGATTTTTTAGTTTTCCTGCAGCTGCCTAAGAAGACTTCAAAAGTAGATCGTACCCCCCGGTTTGACCTCACCCCCATCCCACCCCTATCTCTGAGCTGCTGCCCTATGTAGAGCAGATTAGGGGCTCAGGGTGCTGTCCAGCCTGTGAATACCATGTTATTTCAGCTCCATGTTGCCCAGAGATAGGCAGCAGGAAGGTTGCTCACCCTGTTTCCAGAGAATGCAATAAAGCAGTGTGAGGGAGCACAGGCCCCCCGTGTATTTGTCGAGAGGGTTTAGGAAGGTACCACGGCTGAGTCAGGCTTTTGTAAACCTCCAAGTGGGCGGGACATGGGGTGGGGATTCTCTCCCCAGGAAGAGGATCCCCTCTGGCAGCCACACCGGTCCCTCTTGAGCTTGGCCAACCTCCCCACTCTGGCGTAGGGCTTTTTCCTCTGCCAGCAAACGAGCGACTGGGAGAGGTGCCAGACAGCCGAGTGGCAGTGGGTTTCTTGGTCTGGAACACATCTTACCCCACCCCCAACGGCCCTGCCTCAACCCGACATACAAGCACCGAGTTCTGATCCCCAGTTGGGCCCAGACCCTTAGCCCCCTTTTTCCCCTTCCCCCTCTTCCCAAGGATTAGTGGGGGCGGCTCAGGATCCGCTCACGGCCGCACGTTTTTTTGCCAAAAAAGGCAAGGATGCAGCTGCACGCGCCGGGGGAACATCTGGATCCGATTCCCAGCATGAATGGGTCATGGCCCCGCCTCTCGTGATTCACTGGCGGGGGCGGGAGTGAGCAGGAGGGCTGTCCCCTGAAGTGGGGCGATGGGGCGGAGCACTCCCCTGCTGGACGCCCAAGCCTGGCCGCCGGCTCTGCGGTTGAACTGAGGCGGCAGGTATGCGCCTGGGTGGCTGAGGCAGTCTCTGGAGGTGGAGACGCAGGGGTGGAGGGGAGACGGGACTGCCAAGAGGAAACAGTGAAAGTGTAATACCTCCAGAAACCCTCCCTAACCCTGGGCCGGCCTTCTCAGAGATGTAGACTATTGGAGTCATCTGCCCAATGTCGCAATGACAATCACCTGAAGATCAAGATCCTGGCAGCCGCTGCTGACCTTTATGGGCTCTGAGGAGTAGGGTTTAATTGTATGGTCCAGACTGATCCTCCTGCCTCAGCCTCCAGAAAAATAAGATGACGGGTGTGAGCCAACCAGCAACCTCAAAAAAAAAGTTGGCGTGTGTGTGTGTGTGTGTGTGTGGGGGGGTGTTTTGTTGTTGTTGGGTTTTTTGTTTGTTTGGTTTTGTTTTGTTTTTTGAGGAGATTTCTCTGTGTAGACCTGGCTGTTCTGGAGCTCATTCTGTAGCCCAGGCTGTCCTTGTCTGCCGAGCCACAGTGGAGGGTTAGAGGACAACTGATGGGAGTTAGTTCTCTCCACCATGTGGGGCTTAGGGGGATAGAACTCAAGACAATTTCCATGGGTGGGAAGATGGCAGCAAGCACTCTGCAGCAGGATCATCCCAGCGGCTGCCCGACACTTCATCACATTCTTATGACTACCCAGCATCGGTGCTTATAACAGTTGTGGGTGGCCAGGCAGTGGTAGTGTACTGGCTACACCTTTAATCCCAGCACTTTCCTGTTTCTCCTACCAACCAAGGACCTGCCTCTTATGCACTTGCCTTCCCAGCTTCCTGTACTCCCAATGTTTGCTACAAGTTCAGTAAAACACTTGTTGAGGCGGAACAGTCTAAGCCTCGAAAATAACTGGGGAAAGGCCCAGAGAACTAAAAACATAGACTGGTTTGGGGAAGCACAAGTAATTCCTTCTGAAGGAAGTGCCAAGCTACTAAAATGGCAGGCAGAGCTAGGGTGGTCAAAAGTCCGATGCCAACTTAAACAGACCTCACCCTGCTGGTGAGCAGCCCTTGGAAATGTGGAAGCAGGGGCATTGGAGGGTCAGTGTGAGAGAGCTCATTCTGACTGTGTCTGAATAATGGATTAGCAGGGTAAAATGAGCAGGCAGATCAGAACACTCATACGTCGGGCCAGGAGATCAGGAGCCCGTGTAGCAGCCAGAAGGGAAGAGGTGGGGCTTGGTGACTGATTGGAAAGCCCTGTGCCGGTAGTGTGCACAGAGTAGCAGTTAGCTGGAAGGAAGGCTTCAGACCTGAGGCTGAGGGAGAATAGCATGGCTTAGGTCTCTTTCTCATCTCAGAAGGAGGAGTTCATTTATCTCAATATAAACTGGTTTCCAGAAGAACTAACATAGTTACACCTGCCTGGCACATGCCTATAATTCCATCACTTGGAATGAAGGAAGGAATGCAGGATCATCTTTGGCTACATGGTGAATAGGAAAAGGAAAGGAAAAAAAGAAGAAAAGAAACAAAAAGAGAAGCACATGTATAGGAAAGAAAAAGAGAAGATGCTGTATCTTGAGTATAACTAAAAATGTTTGAGGGGTTGGAGGGTTGTTTTAATGATAAAGCACCTTTGAAGGCCCCAGGCTTGACATGTGCACACACATACACATTTTAATTAAAATGACAAAATAAAATAGAAATTTTTCTTCCTATGCCAGATCACCAAGGCTTATCCATCTCTTTATTTTTTGTTTTAGATTTATGTGTGAGTGTGAATTTATGTGTGAATGTGTACATGCCTGTGTGTGAACATATCTGAGTACACACAGAATTCAGAACCGGGCATCAGTTGTCCTCTCTCTCTGCCCATTCCTTTGAGGTAGTATCTCTCCTGGACTTTATGTTTTCTTAGCTAGACTAGAAACCAGCAAGCCCCGGTCATCCTCCTGTTTGTGCCAGTTTTGGAGCCAGGGTTACAGGATTGTGCTGGGATGCCCAGCTTATTGAGTGGACAGTAGGAAGTCCAGTCTTTTTCTTTTTGTTTAAGGGTCCCACTTAGCCTTGGTCTTTGCCGGTTGATTTCTTTATTTTACACGTATAGGTATTTTGCCTGCATGTACAGATGCGCACAACATGCATGAAGTACTCATAGAGGCCAGAAGAGGGCATCAGAACTGGAATCTTACAGTTGTTAGCTGCCATATGGTTGTGGGGAATAGAACAGCCTCCCCCTGGAAGAGTGACCAGTGTTAATCAATCTCTCCTGGCCCCCTATTCTTGTTAAACAGGAAACTTATTGAGGTTATAATTTACATACCACCAAGTCATTCATTTTAAGTGCTAAGTTGATAGAATCGCACAACCCTTGCCACCTCCAGAAGGGTTCCGTCTGTGCATTGAGTCTCTTATCACAAGCAACCATTCTCTCGTTTTTTCCCTTTGTCCCCATGGATTTGCCTGTCCCAACATTTCCTCTGAGCAAACCCTTTTTTAGAAAGATTTATTTATTTCATATATGTGAGTACACTGTTGCTCTCTTCAGACACACCAGAAGAGGACACCAGAGTCCGTTACAAATGGTTGTGAGCCACCATGTGGTTGCTGGGAATTGAACTCAGGACCTCTGGAAGAGCAGTCAGTGCTCTTAACCTCTGAGCCATCTCTCCAGCCCCTTTCTTTCATCTAAAATTATTTATTGTTATGTGTATGAGTGTTTTACCTGTGTGTATGTATGTGTACTGTGTGATGCTTGACGCCCATGGAGGTCAGAAGAAGGCATCAGGTCACCTGGAACTGGAGTCATGGCCTATTGTAAGGTGACATGTGAGTGCTGGGAACCAAACCTGAGTCTTCGGGAAGATATTCTTAGCTGCTAAACCATTATACCTGTCCCTTTCTTCTTTATGGAGTGTGATGCTTTCATGTTCCTTATAGCATTCCCTCACTGCTGAATGGTATTCTCTGATAACATGTTTATCCATTTGCCAATGAATTAGGTGTGTGTATATGTAAGAGTGGATAATCAGGGTGCCCATTCATCCCTTGGATCTAGAGATACAAGTACTTGTGGGCCACCTGACACGCATGCTGGGAACTGGATTCAGATCCTCCGGAAGAGCAGCAAATGCTCTTAACTGCTGAGCAATATCGCCAGTCGCAGTTAATGAGCTCTTGGGTTACATACATACAGTTTTTGTGAATTATGAATAACAGGAACACATGGACAACGTTTTCATTTCTCTGCCTAGAGTAGGCATGTAGCAGAGTCGCTTTTCTTGTGTTGAGGCTGAAACCCAGTGCCTTGGGGTGTGTGTGTGTGTGTGTGTGTGTGTGTGTGTGTGTGTGTGTGCTGAGATAGGGTCTTATCACATAGCTCAGGCTGAATTTGAACTAGTTGTTCTCCTCTTGCCTCAGTCTCCTACATGTGAGGATCACAGATGTGATCCACTCTGCATTGCTCCAACGCTGTTTTTCCTAGTTCGTGCTAGGTAGGCTCTCTATACTGACTCACACTCTGTTTGTTTGGGTTTGGTTTGGTTTTTTGAGACGGGGTCTCTATATAGTCCTGGCTGTCCTGGAACTCACTATGTAGACCAAACTGGTCTAGAACTCACAGAGATCTGCCTGCCTCTGCCTCTTCTGCCTCTGCTTCTTCCTCTTCTTTCTCCTTTAAAGAAAGGCAGCCTAGATTTCATTTTCTAAGCCACACAGTGGCCAGGTATGGTGGCTCATACATGTAATTCCAGCAAGTAGTAGGCAAACGCAGAAGAATTAAAAGATTACAGAGAATCAGAAGCCAACCTGTGCTGAACAGCAAGCATATCATTGCTTGAGTGTACCACGTTTTTCTTAAAGATTCCTTTACTAATAAAGGTTGTGTTTAAGCACGTATGAGTTTTGTTAAGAACAAAACCACCGCAGTCTCCCTTTTACTGACAGACACACTAAAGCCCAGACAAGGGGAAAACATCACCAGAGATCACACACTGAAAACTACAGCTTCCAGTTCACCTTTCCGTTCTGTATCCTTCCAATTTATAGGTTCATGCTAGTGTGTCCCTGCCGGCCCAGCTGTCTGCAGCAAGCCCCAGGCAAGCCAGCTGTCTATCACCCTCAGCCTACAGGATTCTTGCAGACATTTTTCATTGCAGAGGCAGCGAGCCTTGAGACCTCCAGCCAGCAGGGGCCAGTGTAGCTACTACTGTCGCCGGTAGCATCGATTTGCTCTTTGTGGTGTTCATTTTTTCTCGAGTCCCCCCAAGCCACTTCCGGGACACGCGGAACTTTGGTGCAGCCGGATGCTGCGCTCTGAGACTCAGGCGTGAAAGGCGGCAGGCGGTGTTTCCGGCAGTGTTAGTGGTCTGAATTGAAGTGCCGTGGCCAAGGGAAAATGGAGACAATTTTAGAGCAGCAACGGCGCTATCATGAGGAGAAGGAACGGCTTATGGATGTTATGGCCAAAGAGATGCTTACTAAAAAGTCCACGGTGAGTGAGCCGTGGTGGGGGCCGCATCAGAAGGAGGGCCTCGGTCCTCTGCCTAGCCCTCGGCGCTTTATTTGGCCTCAGACCCTCCCTGCGCCCCATCTTCACCTTCCTCCTAAGCTGTCTCGGCGCTCTGGCCTCGTTAACGTCCTCCGAGGGCCCTTCAGCCCTTCTGCATCAGCCCCTGGGACCTAAACCAATAAGCTCATCCTTCGGGTGGCCTTTCCAACTACTGAACTCAAAGTAACAACGTATGTGTTACCGTTTGCCTTTCTGCAGCTTCGGGACCAGATCAATTCCGATCACCGCACTCGGGCCATGCAAGATGTGAGTGCCCGCTGTGTGCTTCCCTTTGGGCTGGGTTGGGCGGGAAAAGTGCTGGCAGGGAAGGTTTGGAGGCTCAGCGTGATTCCTATCCCTGGGTTTTTAGATAAGCCCCTCTAGGGTTCCTAGTCAGATGTCCTATCTCTACCTCCCAAGTGCTGGGATTAAAAGCATGTGCAACCACTTCGAGATCAGGCTGTCTCTTAAAAGTGATGGAACTTTCAAGACCTTGTATCTCGTGAGGTATCCTTGGGTCTTGCCAAGACATCCTTTGCTGTTTACTTAGCTCTGTTGTACGAGTTTGCTCCATCCTGATGGCTTTGCTTTTGCTTTTTAGAGGTACATGGAGGTCAGTGGGAACCTGAGGGACTTGTATGATGATAAAGATGGGTAAGTGACAGTCACATCCCTTCTAACAGTCAGTACTTCTGAGGAACCATGGTGAGACGTTGGGCTTTGTGCTTTATGCTCTTTGGATTTGTTGATATCTTGCAGACTTCGAAAGGAGGAGCTCAATGCTATTTCAGGACCCAACGAGTTTGCTGAATTCTATAACAGACTCAAGCAGATAAAGGAATTTCATCGGAAACACCCAAATGAGGTAAGGCCTCCCAAAGTAGCTTCCCCAAACCTGTCCTTAAAAAAAGGAAAAGATGCAAGGAAAAAAGGGGTATGCCATACAGATGTCTCCAAGAAAGAACGTGCCACTTCACCACAATGACCATAGTTAGGTGACATCCTTCCTGGCATCTCTCCACAGTAAGAGAACACAGGGAAGCAAAGCACTAGAGCCTGCATCTTTCTGTCCAGTGAGAGATGAGTGACTTTTGCTTCAGAGTTCTCTATTGGTTTGGTTTAGATTTTGTCTTTCTCATAGTCTAGGCTTTCCCCCGATACCCAAACTTACTTTCTCCATTTTATCTTTCACAAAAATTTCTCTCACCCAATACAATGTGCTCCTAGCTCTGCCCTGAAACCTACCAACACAGTGGTACTCTGCTCACTTCCAGAGTTCATTACCCCTTCAGGATTCATGTCCAGTGCTAGCTCCTTCGTAAAACATCTCTCCTAGATTACCTCCTCCTAACGCAGCCCTTCGTTAGGATGCCGTATTTTGTGGCGATGAATGTCTGCCCAGCTATACAGCAAGGGAAGTGGAGAACACTGAGTAGCAAACCCCTCTGTGCACTCAAGGCCAAAGCAAACATTAGAAATTCAGCCCTGTACGTGCCTGAGACATTGCCAGACCGCCTGAGCTTTTCTCCTTCTCTCAGATCTGTGTACCAATGTCAGTGGAGTTTGAGGAGCTGCTGAAGGCTCGAGAGAATCCAAGTGAAGAGGCACAGAGTAAGTAATGGCTTGATGTTTCTGGGAAATTCAAATCCTTTCTGAGCTGTATAGCTACAACCTATCTCTCTCTTTTTTTTAACCTTTGTTTTTATTCTGTCTGTATGGGTGTTTTGCCTGCATGTATGTCTATACCATGTGTGTGTGTGATGGCCGAAGGAAGCCAGGAGAGGGAGTTGGTTCCACTCTGACTGTAGTTACAAATGATTTTGTGCTCTGTAAGAGCAGCCAGTATTTCTAACTGCTGAGCCACTTCCCTAGGCCCTAGAACCTGTCTCTAAAAACAGACAAATAAAGACTGATTATGGTGGAGTATACATTTAATCCCAGCTCTCAAGAGTCAGAGGCAGGCAGTTCTCTGAGTTAAAGGCTAGCGCCCCCCCCCTTTTTTTTTAATTGTATGGTATATGGTGAGTTACCATCTTTTTTTTTTTTTTTTTTTAATTTATTTATTTGTATCTGCATTGATGTTTTGCCTGCATGTATGTATGCTTGAAGGTGTCAGATCTCGGAGTTACAGACAGTTGTGAACTGCCATGTGGGTGCTGGGAATTGATTCCAGGTCCTAATGAAGAGTAGTCATTGTTCCTAACAACTGATATAACTCTCCAGCCACACCTTCTTTTTTGATACAGGGTTTCTCTGTGGCCCTGGAACTTGCTCTATAGACCAGGCTGGCCTGGAATTCAGAAATGGTCTGCGTCTGCCTCCTAAGTACTAGGATTAAAGGCAGTAAAGATGTGCACCACCACTGCCTAGCTTCCTTTCTCTCTTCTCTTTCTCTTTCCCTACTTCCTTCCTCCCTAACTCACTCCTTTTCTCTTTTCTTTCTTTCTTTCTTTCTTTCTTTCTTTCTTTCTTTTTTAAAGATGGGATCTCAGTGCTGGAGAGATGGCTCAGTGGTTAAGAGCACTAACTGCTCTTCCAGAGGTCCTGAGTTCAATTCCCAGCAACCACATGGTGACTCACAACCATCTGTAATGGGATCTGATGCCCTCTTCTGGTGTGTCTGAAGATAGCTACATTGTACTCATAAATAAAAATAAATTTTTCTTTAAAAAGAAAAAAGGGGAAAAAAAAGATGGGATTTCTACATGTAGCCCTGGTTATCCTGAAACTCTATGTGGACCAGACTGACCTCAGACTCACAGAGAGCCACCTACTTTTTCCTCCCAAGTATAGGGATTAAAAGTATGTGCTACTAGTAATCCTGGCTAATCTGGTTTTTATTTGTTTTTTTAATTGTATATGTGTATGGTCATGCATACAAAGGCATGTGTCTAAGGGTCAGAGGACAACTTTATGAAGTCATTTCTCAGACTTTTCCCTGAGTTTTGGGGTTTGATCTTAGGCCTGAGTGTCATCTAGCTGGCTTTTCTTTTTTTTCCTTTTTCTTTCTTTCTTTCTTTCTTTCTTTTTTTTTTTGGACAGAGTCTTACTATGTATTTCATACTGGCCTTGAACTCTGTTTGTTTGTTTATTTTTGTTGAGACAAGGTCTCTCTACGTAACCTAAGCTGTTTTAGAACTAACAGTATAGACCAATCTGGTCTTGTTACTTTATCTTGCTGGCCTTGAACTACTGATGCACCTGCCTCAGCATTCTGAGTGCTAATTTTGGAGCAAAGGACAGGATTATGTGGCTTAGATTTGTGCCCAGAGACAGCTCATTTGGTAGAATATTTCTGAGTAGCCATGAGACCCTGCATTCAGTGCCTGGCTGTGTAAACCAGCATGGTGACACATGCCTGTAATCCCAGCACATAGGGAGAAGCAGGCAGGTGTGGAGTCTGAGGCCAGTTTAAGGTACCTGAAACCCTCTCTAACCCTACCCCTAGGACCTCAGGAATTGGCAGCTGGGTTTTCAGATTGGTTTCTAGGCTTTATTGACATTCTGATGATCTTGTGCAAAATGCTTTTTTGTGCTCTGTAAGCTCAAAGTGAAAACCTACCTCTGTCACTTGATAAGAGCAGAGAGGACATCTGAGTGACAGGCTACCTCTAAAAGATAGTGCATTTGAGAGAGCAAGTTCAAGAAGGTAGCTTGTAACATCCGAATCATTGACATGTGTGATTCCTTCAGACCTGGTGGAGTTCACAGATGAAGAGGGATATGGTCGCTACCTTGATCTCCATGACTGCTACCTCAAGTACATTAACCTGAAGGCGTCTGAGGTAAGGCCTGGAGAGTGGAGAGAGTCTCATTCTCAGGACCATGTCACGACACCTAGTTAAAGCAGGTAGAGTGTCCCCCAAGTAATTCATGTAAATATTAAGTAGATGGCTCTTTCTTGGAATAAGCACTACTTATGAAAGCAAGGGTCTTACAGTTAATATAGTAAGCCCATTATTTGTTTATTAATTTATTCATACAACAAAAATACTTTTGTAAAAATAAACTATTTGAGCAGTCCTATAGCCCCTCAGGGCAGCGGTAGGGGCACGCGTCTCTGCGGTGATTGAGCTGGGAGCCTGGTGGGCATGTCTGGGCTCTTCACTGCTGCACGGGTGCTGAGCCTGCCCAGGTCAAGACAATGGTGAGGTATTTCCTGGGCCAGAATGTGCTCCGAAGTTCCTGGGTGTTCGCTGCGTTTTGGCAACAATACGCGAATCCCTATAGCAAACATATCTTAACCAAAGACATAGTGCACCTGAAGGTGCACCCCTGACCAGAAACTTCTGTTGAGGAGACTCCTGACCAAGACCAACCAGATGCCACGTTGAGCAGAGCAACTGTTTCCTGTCAACATTGCTTCCTGTGTCCATCCTGGAGGACTCGGTTGTGGACCCACAGAATCAGACTGTGACCACCTTCACCTGGGACATCAACCACACCTGGTGGTGGAGGAACGATGTGTTGACTGTGAATTCTGACAGTAGCAGCTGGACCGAAATCCGTCGGGAAGCCTGGGTCTCCTCTAGCTTATGTGGTGTCTCCAGAGCTGTGTAGGAATTTGATCTTGCCCAGTTCAAAAGCAATGTGACCAGGACAATGAAGGGCTTTGAATACATCTTGGCTAAGCTACAAGGTGAGGCCCCTTCCAAAACACTTGTTGAGACAGCCAAAGAAGCCAAAGAAAAAGCAAAGGAGATGGCACTGGCAGCTACAGAGAAGGCCAAGGACCTGGCCCACAAGGCAGCCACCAAGCAGCAGCTGGTATAGCTTACTTTCTCTCCCTTCTCCCCTGTGTACTTGGTTTTTAAAGCTCAACCTGCAGCCCTATCTGCTGTCTGGGGTGTAGGGCAGGGTGTTGTCCTGGTCAGCGTCTGCACCACACCCAGTTCTGTCTACTGGGTAGAGAGGTGCAGTGCCTTGCTTAAGGTCACAGCAGTGCGCAGGTGATAGACTGTATGCTCCACGAGGGCAGGGCTCCTTGTTTTATTCTCTGCTGTGTCCCAAGTACCTGAACAATATTTAGCACATAACAGGCACTCAAGAAACACATAGTTTGACTGCCCCACACCCCCAGTAAAATAAAAAAATACTATCTGAGGGGGTGTGTATTCCTGAGGGTGTGTATGTAGAAGTCAGATGTCAGCATTAGATGTCTTTCTTGATTGCTCTGAACTTGTGTTGTTGGTGGTGTTCTTGGGTTTGTTTTTTGAGAAGGCTTTTCTTTATAGCCCTGGCTGCTCTGGAACTCACTCTGTAGACCAGGCTGGCTTCAAACTCAAGAATTCAACCTACCTCTGCCTCCCAAGTGCTGGGACTAAAGGCATTTGTCACCACTGTCTTGTTTTTTTTTTTAATAGATATTTTTATGTATTTCTGTTTCAAGAGTGTTTTGCCTGCATGTTGTCTGCACCATGTGTATGCCTGGTGCCCTTAGAGGCCAAAGAGGGAATCTAGATCCCGTGGAACTGTAGTTCCATTACACGTGACTGTGAGCCACCATATGGATGCTGGGAACTGAACCTGGACCTTCTGTTAAGTACAGCTGAACCATCTCTCCCGTCTTGCCACCTTGTTTATTGAGACAGGGTCCCTCACCAGACCTGGAGTTCATTTTTTCAGCTCTACTGGTTGGCTAGTGATCCTCCAGGACCTCTGCCTCTCCAACAGTGGGGTTCTGGATATGTTACCACCATGTCCAGCTTTTACATGGGAGCTGAGGATCTGTACTTAGGTTCTCATACTTACACTGTAAGCACTTGATTCACAGAACCCTCTCACTACTCACAGATAAATACCTTGTCTCTGTTAGACTTTGTTTCAAAAGAAAAGAAAAATGTTCCTGATGACAAAATGTCCCCAGGTTCAGCTGTCTAACCTTGGAGCCATGTAGGAAGGTACACTCTTCTGCACCTCCGTATATGATTCAGAGATACCCAGTAAGTGGCTGCGTGGATTAACATAGCCACCTTTCAAGACCTCATTTTAGAATGGCAAAAATCTTTAGGCAGGATCCTGGCCCACCTTGAATATCTAGCCCAGGTCTTATTTGGATTAATGTTTGTTAACTTGATCTTGTAGAGTTGGTTTCATGTTCATTTTTTGCATTCACTTCAGTAGAACCAGCAGCCTTAGGGATTGAAAGGCAGGAAGGAAAGCCATAAAGTGAGCCAAGCCTTGATACTTGGTCAGAGAACACTCACTTTTGACCTTGATTTAAAAACAAGTGTGGTGGCCTTCAAGTATGGAGGTCAGGGAATAACTTGAGGGAACTAGTCCTCTCCTTCCTTCCACAGTGTGGATCTGTGAAATAGAACTCAGGTCTTTACGCTTGGCGGCAAGCACCTTTATCCACTGAGCCGTCTCTCCAGCCCTTTCTCTGATGTTTTTGAAGATCACCCTGACTCTGTCATTTGTTTCTTCTTTTCAGAAGCTGGATTACATCACATACCTGTCCATCTTCGACCAATTATTTGACATTCCTAAAGAAAGAAAGAATGCAGAGTATAAAAGGTAGGCACTCAGCCAGCCAGTGGTGGCACACGCCTTTAATCCCAGCACTTGGGAGGCAGAGGCAGAGGCAGGCGGATTTCTGAGTTTGAGGCCAGCCTGGTCTACAGAGTGAGTTCCAGGACAGCCAAGGCTATACAGAGAAACCCTGTCTCGAAAAACCAAACAAGAAAAAAGTAGGCACTCACAGTTTCCAGGCCGTTTCTGGATTTAGTGAGATTCGTAATGAGACCCTGCTTCAGAAGTTAAACATTTTAGGATGTTCAGGTTGTGGACCGAGGTACTTATGTGAACATCTGTGGTTTTCACACTTGCCTTCCATCATTTTGTGTGATTTAGAAAGAAGTCTGTTTGGGGACCTCTGAGGTCCTGGAATTTAATGAGAAAGTTTCCAGGCTGAGTGATGTGTGCGAATCTGGTATTAGTGGAAAGTATTGTTGACTTGGCCACACTTCTCACTAGTGCTCCCAAGCTTGGTCCTTCTCATGTTCTCGTTACCTTTCTTCAGTGAGTTAGTTAAGACCTAGAATAAAACAAGGTAGGAAGGGTCAGAATTTAAGTGGTGATGTGACGGAAAAAAACTCATTTAAAAATTAGTAGTGGGCTGGGAATATGGCTCAGGTATAGAGCACCTTCCTAGCAGTCATAAGGCCTTCAGTCCTAATCCTGTAAGTGCAAATGGGGGCATGCACACGCTTACACACACACACACACACACACACACACACACACACACACACACACAATACATGCCAGTTATTTGACATTCCTAGAGAAAGAAAGAATGCAGAGTATAAAAGGTAGGCACTTAGAGTTTCCAGGCTGTTAATGGATTTAGTAAGATTCATAATGGTATGATTGTTACTTTACCAACTATTGTTAGAAACTAAGTATAGCAGTATGTCACAGGTGGAATTGCTTCCTTGCTGTGATGGCTTCCTTGTTGCATGGTTCTCTGCAGATACCTGGAGATGCTGCTGGAGTACCTTCAGGATTACACAGATAGAGTGAAGCCCCTTCAGGATCAGAACGAGCTCTTTGGGAAGATTCAGACTGACTTTGAGAAGAAATGGGATAATGGCACCTTTCCTGGATGGCCGGTAAGCTTCAGTGGGGTTCATGCCAGGGAAGCGAATGAATTATTTTAATCTTGAGTCTCTGCTTCAGGAGGTTGGTTGTCAGTCCCTCAGTATCAGCTACACCCTGAGGCCAGGCATTCTTTGTACACTTAGAACAAGATTTGTCAGGACCCACTAGACATTTTCTGGGCCCAGGATTTTTAACAACTATGTACTGACTGCTCTGTGACTCCTGCTGACCAAAATCTGATCAGTTTGTATGATTAGAATCTATGTTTGTTTGTTTTTGAGAATTATTTATTTTATTTATGTGAGTACACTGTCTCTGTCTTCAGACACACCAGAAGAGGGCATCGGATCCCATTACAGATGGCTACCATGTGGTTGCTGGGAATTAAACTCAAGAAGAGCAGTGCTCTTAACCACTAGCCGTCTCTTCAGCCTGAATCTGTGTATTTTTACTTCTGTTCATAAACTTGAACTTTCAGGAAGAAAACTAGCTGTCTGATTTTTTTTTTCTTCTATTTCTGTATGAATTGATCATTACTTATAAATGTAATTAAAGAAAGGGACCAGCCAGTCCTGGGAAGTTAGATGGCTCCCTTACTTATTAACCTGGATCTTAATAAACTTCCTGTTCCTGCCAGAAAGAGACAAGCAGCGCCCTGACTCACGCGGGAGCCCATCTTGACCTCTCCGCATTCTCCTCCTGGGAGGTATGTTTTATGACACTACGTGATACTGCTCTTGCTTGGCTATCTTTCTGTTTTTGTTGGTGGTGGCAGTGGTAAATGTATTGTGTAGGAGTGGGCCTAGGTCCCTGCACATGTGCCACAGCATGTATGTGGAGATAATCAGTTGTGGAAGTTGCTTCTCTCCTTCCACCATGTGAGTCCTGGGGATCAAAATCAGGTTGTCACTTAACAGCTGGCTTTTTTTTTCTTTCTTTCTTTCTTTTTTTTTTTTTTTTTTTTTTTTTTGTTTTTTTTTGTTTTTTTTTGTTTTTTTTGAGACAGGGTTTGGTATTTTTTTTTTCTTACTGAGACATCTCACTAATCCTGGCCATCCTTCAGAGCGACTATTTGCTTTCCTGTATTCAGTGTCTTACACTTACAACAATACCATTTCCTGAAGACAGGCATGTACAAGGGATATGGAAAAATCAAGAGGAAAAAAACCTTTTTACATCTCTGAAAACTAAATTTCAGAGGCCTGTGATATGATGTCATAGGATTTAGAAAGTTAGAGGGAGGCTGAGGCAGGAGAATCGCTGTGAATTTGAGACTAGCTTTAGAATAAAATCTGTCTCAAAACAAAATCTGTAATTCTAAAACAGAACAAGGAACTCGAGACAAGAGTTCAGTTGGAGTTCATACTTGTCTAGCATGTGTGAGGTTCTGAGATCAGTTCCCATCTCAGCAAAAAACTATTGCTATGAATGGGCTCCCTACAGAAAGCCACTCCACACTGCCCTCCTGGTTCGGGTGAGTCGAGACATGGCAGTAGTCAGTCTTTGGGAACTGAAGGCTGGGAAGTTGACTGTAGGGTATAGTCTTACCTGGGGAAAAGCTGATCATGTTATGTTGTAACTGATTTCTCTTTCCCAGGAGTTGGCGTCACTGGGTCTGGACAGGTTGAAATCTGCACTGTTGGCTTTAGGCCTGAAGTGTGGCGGGTAAGAACCTGGCTTTGCTATCAAAAGTTCTAGTGACTGTGTGTTTGGATGATCCTCTGAATGGCGCTAATATTGTTGTGGCTACCCCACACTGCAAAAATCATTTTGCACAGTGCATGATGGTGAGAGGCAGAGGCAAGCAAGTCTCTATGAGTCTGAGACCAACCTGGTCTTTATTTATTTGTTTATTTATTTATTTATATGAGTACACAGTAGCTGTTTTCAGACACACCAGAAGAGGGCATCGGCATTGGATCCCATTACAGATGGTTGTGAGCCACCATGTGGTTGCTGGGAATTGAACTCAGGACCTCTGGAAGAGCAGTCAGTGCTCTTAACTGCTGAGCCATCTCTCCAGCCCAGCCTGGTCTATAATAGTGAGTTTCTTTTATTTTTTTTTAATTTTTATTTTATTATTTATTTGTTTGTTTTTTGTTTTTTTCAAGACATGGTTTCTCTGTGTAGCCCTGGCTGTCCTGGAACTCACTCTGTAGACCAGGCTGGCCTCGAACTCAGAAATCCGCCTGCCTCTGCCTCCCAAGTGCTGGGATTAAAGGCATGTGCCACCACTGCCCAGTGAGTTTCTTTTAAAAATTAAAAAAAAGATCGTCTGTGTCTTATGTACCTCTTACCTCCTTAGGACCCTAGAAGAACGAGCTCAGAGACTCTTCAGCACCAAAGGAAAGTCCTTGGAGTCACTCGACACTTCTCTGTTTGCCAAAAATCCCAAGTCAAAGGGCACAAAAAGGTGAGTAGCTGGGGTGCTCCTCCACTCTGGGTTTTACGTTTCTTTCCCATGGGGTCTGCTTTCCGCCTCTCTTTTTGCTTTGCTTTTTCCCTCTAAGACAGGCTCTCCCATAACTCGGCCTCAAACTTGCTAGCACCTGGCACAACCTTCAACTTTCCCCTTGGCAGTGACCCTTTCGCCTCTGTCTCCAGAAGGTTGCTCTTGCAGGCATGTGCCACCGTGCCTGGGTTTAAAACAGGGTCTCACTGTGTAGCTGTGACTGTACTAGAACTCACTATGTAGATCAGGCTGGCCTCAAACTCACAGACATCCACCTGCCTCTTTTTTTTTTTTTAAATAGATTTTTTTTTCTTTTATTGAAGGTAGATTGTTGTCTCCTACAATTTATCGTGATTATAGTTTGCCCTCCCTCTCTCCCTCCTAGTTCCTTCCCACCTCCCCTCCCCTTCAGTTCCACTCCCTTTCTGTCTCTTATTAGAAAAGAATAGGCTTCTAAGAGATAACAGCCAAATATGACAAAAAAAAATGAAGATGGAAGAAAAACTATCATGTCGAAGTTAGACATGGCAACCCAACAGAAGGAAAGGAGTCCCAAGACCAGAGAGAAGACTCAGAGATCCCCTCGTTCTCACAGTCAGAAGTCCCCTAAAAGCACTAAACTAATAGAATAATATACACACAGAGGACCTGGTGCAGCCCGTGTAGGCCCTGCGCTTGCTGCTTCAGTCTCTGTGCTCATGCCCACTTGCTTTGTGGATTCAGAGGGCCTTTGTTCCTCTGCTGTCCTCTCTCTCCTCTGCCTCTTAGACTCTTTCTGCTGCTTCTTCACAGCGTTACCTGAGCTCAGAGGGGAGGGATTTGTTAGAGACTTCCCATTTAGACTCTCTCCACAGAATGTCTGACTGTGGGCTCTGCATCTGCTCCCGTCTGCTGCAGGAGGAAGCTGCTCTGATGAGGACTGGATAAAGCACTACTCTAGGATCACGTGTTTTAAGGGCACCCTGAGCTAGATTTTGTCTCAAAATAATTTTGTTCTACCTTACTACTGACAGCTGGATAATCATGAGCTGTGTACTTACACAGGGGGTTGGCTTGGTGTGGGCTTTTTTTTTTTTTCTAATTTGTTATAACAAGCCTGGAAAGGGTTGTTACTCTGATTTTCTTCGCAAGGACTTGGGAAAGTTGCCAGATGTAGCCTTCCTTGCAGTTGTGAAGAGGCAGAGTTAGGACATTGTATTGTTACTTGGTTTCAGGGCTTCTTATATATGTGTTCCTTTGTAAATTATAGTGGTACAGTACCGTTGAAGTGGTCTTCACAGGTCATTCACTGTATACACAGTCAAGAGGACACATCCTGGCTTCTCAGAACTAACCTGAGGACTCGACAGAGAGGCTGCCTTGTGTGGCACTGCTCCCATGCTTGAGATTGTCTAATTCGGTCAGAGTCGATGTTCCTGACAGGGAGTAAAGCTTTAGGTGCAAACAGAACCCTTAATTGATACAGCTTGTTCTTGTTCTCAGAGACACTGAAAGGAACAAAGACATTGCCTTCCTGGAAGCCCAGATCTATGAATACGTGGAGATTCTCGGGGTGAGTGCATTCTTCTAGAGCCTTGCTGCTGCTCTGGGTGGGATTACATAGGAAGGGTTTTTTTTTTGTTTGTTTGTTTTTGTTTTTGTTTTTTTTAAGTTCATAAGGAAGTGGGGTGGGCAGTAAATTAGTTTACCTCAAAATGCGGTTCTCTTGAAGTCCTTGGCCCTTCTTTGGGCTCCTGTTGTGTTGTTAGGTGATATTCCCAAGGCTGTCCAATTCCCACAAGACCATAGACAATAGACCCTACCCCCATCTCCCCTTTCAGCCGGATCAAAAATAATGCAGTTCTTTGCTGAACTTCAGCATGAATCAGGGGGTGACCCAAGAAGTAGGTACTGAAAAGGCAAGACAGAGGCGACTGAGCAGCGCTTCAGGGGTGATTTACTGTGACACAGCAGTTTGCCCATGTTGAGACTGTAAAAGCTAGCAAGGCTAGAAGACGGCCAGTACCAAGATGGCTGTGGACAGTTTCCTCTTGTAGTCTCTCAGGAAGTGCCACCGACAGCCCTTCATACTTTCCTTCTTGGTTTGAGGTACTGTCTCCCCTGTTTCTGCTGCACTTAATGCTCTTAAGGCTAGTATGCCCTCAAGCTTCCAGGCGATTCTCCTGTCTCGTCTCTCATGGTGCTATAGGAGCGCTGAGGTCTCGGTGGTGGCTTTTTACATGGCTTCTGGGTTCTGAGGCTTGAACTCGGCTGTCAGGCTGCCTGGCAAGTACTTCTTAACCGGCTGAGTCATCTTGCCAACCTGACTTAGCCATATTTTATAACCAAAACCTTATTTTTGGAAGTAAGGGTCTGGCAAGAGTTAGAGGAACTGTCCCTTCATGTCCTGTACTAATGTGCTGGCTTTGTTTTGCTTTTTCTTTATGCCTCACCTCAGGAACAGCGACAGCTCACTCATGAAAATGTACAGCGCAAGCAAGCCAGGACAGGCGAGGAGCGGGAGGAGGAGGAGGAGGAGCAGATCAGTGAGAGCGAGAGTGAAGACGAAGAGAATGAGATCATCTACAACCCCAAAAACCTGCCTCTGGGCTGGGATGGCAAACCCATCCCCTACTGGCTGTATAAACTTCATGGCCTGAATATCAACTACAACTGTGAGATTTGTGGAAACTACACCTACCGAGGGCCGAAGGCCTTCCAGCGGCACTTTGCGGTGAGAAGTTCAGAGCCGTTTCTCTTGGGAGTTGAGTAGAAACACAACACTTTAGAGAGGAGGATGGAAGCAGCCTGGGAGGCCACTGGTGTCCAGAGCTGGAAGGAACCGGAGGCCCATGTCTGTGGCTGTGGCTGGATCATGCTAGCCCCGAAGCCTGGGCTGCTCTGCCCAGTGCCATGCTACCACTCTGCTGTAGAACTTGGATTTGGCTTTCCCATGCTTGCTCTTGTACCTTTCTCTTGTTTTTCTGCAGCATCTTGGATCATAGCTGGCTTTTTGGTCATTTCTCTACATTGCTATTAAAGGGGGCAGGGCAAGTTTTGTTTTTTTCAAGTTTTAAATGGGCCCTTGCTTCTTTGCAGAAAAGGTAAACTAAGGCTTTGATATTTACCAACCTGTTCTTGACACGAGTAGTGTTTGAGTGTGACCTCATCAGTGGGCTCACCCTTGGTGCATTCTGCCTTTCACTCTTGGAGGACAGTTACATAATGGAAAGACTTATTCTGTCTATACTAGACAAGCATGGCAAGTTACCTGAGCTCCCCTCTCAGACATGTTACTGGCTGCTCCTGGGTCCTTTTCTCTGTGTCCCTGAGTGGGCTCTGACTTTTTCTAAGATGGGTTGGTTTGGTGTCCAGGATAAAGTCTCTGGTGGCTTTCTCTCTAAGAGCCAAAGTTGTATCACAGTCTCCCTCTTTCTCCATCCTCCTGATACCTGCTCAGCAGTTTGCTCCTGAACCTCCAGAAATACCAGGCTGCCCTCACAGCCCTGCAGGGGTTTCTGGGTTGTACCAGTTTCTCTCTAGCACAGAGTGATGGGTCTCAGGTGTACTTCTCTGACACCACTAACTCTAGAACCTGAAGTTTGTACACCTGAGACAGTTCAGTGCCACCTGGCAATGTCGGCCTGTGTCAGTCCCAGCCCACTATGTAGACACACCCAAGAAGGAGTGCTGCCTTTTGCTGGGATACCGTCTGTGGTGGAATGAAGTGAGTGCTATCTCAGCCATCCCTGTTTCACACTGTCCCTTTCCTTCCCTCCAGGAATGGCGTCATGCTCATGGCATGAGGTGTTTGGGCATCCCAAACACTGCCCACTTTGCAAATGTGACACAGATTGAAGATGCTGTCTCCTGTAAGTAAGCTTGCCGACTGTTCCTTAGAGAGACCAAGTAGCCACTCCTACAGCTGTCCTAGTACCCTGCTGTCTCCGGGTCCAAGAGTAGGAGTTGTGGCTATAGAAAGCTAAGGCACACATATAATTACTGCATTTTTTAAGGGAGTGAGCAAGTCAACAGTACTGATTATATTTCCCTTGAAAAGAATCCTATGCTGAGGTTAGAATAGAGCTTTTAGCCTGAGTCTGTGAACTCTCCTCTCTGGAGCCTTCTGAGTGTAGGTTATATGTTTACTCTTCTGAATTGACTTTAATGTGTTAAGAACCACTGATCCAGAGGAAGAAAACAGAAGTGGCTTCATGCTCGTATTCCTCAGGCAGCCGAAGATAAGAGAGTGACAGCAGAGAAGGACTGGTGGGAGGAAGGGCCAGGGGGATGTGTGCCAGGCACTTCACCTTGCCTGGTAGACTCTGCTACCAACACCTTATTGCAGACTCCTGCTCCTTCTCATCCACCTCTCTGCTGTGTTTCACCGAGTGTGAGCCAGACAGTTGGTTTTGTTTATTCAGAGATGCACACGTGTATGCATATCCCACACACAAACAACATGGCAGTGGGTGTTGGCTGTGTTTGAAGGCAGTCAGTGTGGATAGTATCGTGGCTTATCATTTAGTTTATTTCCTGTTACTATGGTAAACAAGACCAAAAACAACCTGGGGAGGAAAGGGTTTATTTATTTGGCAGCAGTGGTGGCACACACCTTTAATCCCAGCACTTGGGAGGCAGAGGCAGAGGCAGGCGGATTTCTGAGTTTGAGGCCAGCCTGGTCTACAGAGTGAGTTCCAGGACAGCCAGGGCTACACAGAGAAACCCTGTCTCGAAAAACCAAAAAAAAAAAAAAAAAAGAACAAACAAAAACAAAAAACAAAAAGCTCTAAGCAGGACATGTACTAAGCCTTCTCAGCTATGATCTTTTTTTATTTTATCCCATAGTTTCTATAGACTGTTCCACACTAACTGCTTTTTTTGAGTGTTTTCTTTTTACTGTTATAATTGTTTTGTTTTTGAGGCAGGGTTACTCATTTAGCACAGACTAGCTTCAATCTCGCTATGTAGCCGAGGCTAGCCTTAAGCTGCCTGATCCTTCTTCCTCTATCTCCCAAATGCTGAGGTTACATCCATCCTGATATCTAGGTCTCAGTTCTAAGACATCCTTAAGAGCTTTTCTTTTACAGCAAAGTGAAATTGTGGTAAATTTCTCAATAAAAGGAGTTTTATCTACAGGTGGTTCTAAATCAGAATTCCATTTGGGGACTGTCAGTCATTTGGGGAGCCTGTGGGGAGCAAGGCGATGAGAATGATGTAACACTGCACATGTAGACTGTGGGCCCTAATGGTTGCTTATCTTTCATCCTGCAGTGTGGGCCAAATTGAAACTGCAGAAGGCTTCAGAACGATGGCAGCCTGACACTGAGGTGGGTGCTAATATGGAGCGTGTTAAATGCAGCGTCAAGTGACAGCTCCCTCACCATGCAGAGAGGAGAGGCTAGGAAGTTTTCTGTACTAGCAAGTGTAATGAGATAGTTGCCTACGAGTTGACTGTGTGAGCCTGTTGTCTGATTTTAAGTCTTTGTCATCAGGCAGTTCTCCCACTGAGGCTGCTGTGAATAAGGACACCCAGTCTCTTGTGCTACCCTGGGGATTTCTAAAGAAGTCTGTCACCTCTTAGGTCTCTGAGAAAAGTATCCAGTCAGAGGTAGTCCTCTCTTCGGAGTGGGGATGTGTCCTTGTTAGTCTTGACAGGTCTCAGAGATGAGTACCACACATTGAAGGGGTAGCGTTAACATCCTGGTCCTGTGGAGATTGTCTGTAGTCTCCTTTATTCTGTGTCAGTATTTCTGTTTTGTTTTTTCGTATCAAGAGCCCTTCTAGCTATAATGTAGACCTGAAGCACTAAGACTGTTTGGCCTCCCTGTCAACTCCTGCAGTGGTCCAGGGACAGAAACCCAAGCTTCTTGGGGACCATTTCACGCTGCTGTCTTTGGTTAGCCTTTCTCTACCAGGCCTCTTTGTCTCGAACACAGGGCATTACTTGAAAGACTATGTGGGGATAAGGGTGAGCCATGACTGGAGCCACGCTAAATATCTAGAAATAGCGTTGGTTCCTTAGAGCTCTGGTTGAGAAAGCTATGTGAGGTTGGTGCTGTGGAACTTAGTGTGGAGCTAACAGAGCTCTTCCTTTTCAGGAAGAATATGAAGACTCCAGTGGAAATGTCGTGAACAAGAAGACATACGAGGATCTGAAAAGACAAGGGTTGCTCTAGTGGTTGGCTATGCCTGGGCTTCCCTGAGAAGCCTGAGAAAATTTTTACCAACCAAATGTTCTTAAAAACTTTTTGCTATGTAGTATCTACCTTGTAGAAACAAGACATGCTGGCAGATTGCAGAATTGAGATGTGTTTTATCTTTGTTTTATATTAAAAATATCTGTGGGAAAAATAAAACCAGCCCTTGTTCTGGATGTGTTGTTTCTGAAATCTAGGTTTATGAAGTAACTTAATCCTTTTGTTCTTAATGTCTCCTGGCCTCATTCTCACCAGCTTCCATAGTGGCTTAAATTTAGGAGGTAGTTATTACTGCCTATATATAATTCTGTGTATGTGTCTCACAGATAGCCCAGGCTGGCCTTTAACTCCCACCAATCCTGCTTCTGCCTCCTGTGTGCTGAGATTACAGATCTGTACTGCCACACCAGGCATGTGTCAAGTAACTGAGACCTAACATTCCTCCCCTTCACTGCCACTTCCCAAATGAGCATCTTGCCAGCATGAACTCAGCCCTCAGTTGAGTCAGCAATCCAGTGTGCATAGAACAGGAAACAGGAGGGTGAGCCAGGCCTGAGGGCTTAAAGTGGCTTCAAGGCTTGCCTGTTTTATTTGCATAAAGAAATTAGCTATAGTTGTTCTTGGTCCCAGCACCTGGTGACAGAGGCCCGGTATCTAGTCCAGAGCCAGTCAGTAGTGAGACAGTGTTAAAAAATACATAAAATTAGCTGGAGCCAGGTATAGTAGCAGAGGCCTGTATTCAAAGCTTCCAGGCAGCTCAGGCAAGAGGATGGCTGCAAAAAGGAACTGCTCTGAGTTCTGAATCTAGTATTCCAGAATATGTTCAGCCTATGAGGACAGTCACTGAAGGTTGAGTAAACTTCCCCAGAGCCCTCTTAACATGGTGACCCTAAGCTGGTTTGTCTTCAGACATTACTTTGAAGAACCCCAACTCTGGCTAGCCATCTTCCTCCGTACACCTGTTGTAGCACCCCTGGCAGCAAGGGTCTCACCACCCCTCCTCTGAATTATATTACTCTGGACAACCCGTTGCTTGTATGACACCTTATGCTTTGGCTCTGGGCTTGTACAGCAAGGAGCACATGATCATATCTAAGCAAATCAATTAGAAACGGATTGCTGGAAACTAGGCCAAAGTGAAAGGAGGTGTGGGAGAGAGGAGCAAAGCCTTGGAATGGAAAATGGGGGAAGCCGTCTGGCTACAACAGTAGCCATACTGGGCTGTCAAGGAATGCTCCATCACTTTGTAGCTGTCACATCCCACTGAGTAGGTGCCTGAGATTCCAGGGTTATTGAGATGCCCTGTTATGATATGGAGGGGAGGTGGGATCAGAGCCTGAGGAGTCCTATGAATTATACAAAAATGCCTAGCAAGGAACCTGGGCTTGTCTGTTGCAGCAAAGCCTGCTTTTTTTTTTTTTTTTTTTTTGTCTTTTTGAGACAGGGTTTCTCTGTATAACGCTGGCTGTCCAACTCACTCTGTAGACCAGGCTGGCCTCGAACTCAGAAATCCACCTGCCTCTGCCTCCCAAGTGCTGGGATTAAAGGCGTGTGCCACCACTGCCTGCACCTGCTTTTTTTTCATTGCTTATATTTCATACATTCAGTTTTTTGGACTAAAAAGTAACTATTGTATATCCTGGCTATACACTCCTGGGTAGACAGCCAGAGGACTCTAGGAGGACATCACAGAAATTATTAACACATACATATTTATTTCAAAGATAGTGTATGAAAATCACAAAAATAGGACATCAATCTGGATGTCTGGTAAACGACAATAAAGAGAATGTATTACGGGCTGGAGTGATGGCTAGCAGTTAAGAGCACTGACTGCTCTTCCAAAGGTCCTGAGTTCAATACCCAGCAACCACATGGTGGCTCACAACCATCTGTAATGGGATCTGATGCCCTCTTCTTGTGTGTCTGAAGACAGCTACAGTGTACTCATCATATATATGAAATAAATATTTAAAAAATTTCAGATGCACAGTGGAATTGTATTCAGTTGTAAACGAACAAAATGACATTCAGGGGCCAATGAGGTGACTCAGTAGGTAAAGGCAAACATGAGCTGGGTGGGGTGGTGCACGCCTTTAATCCCAGCACTTGGGAGGCAGAGGCAGGTGGATTTCTGAGTTCGAGGCCAGCGTGGTCTACAGAGTGAGTTCCAGGACAGCCAGGGCTACA